>LPNX011000646.1:851675-923734 GCA_001517045.1 Pseudotsuga menziesii | reverse complement strand
TCTCTCTCTCTCTCTCTCTCTCTCTCTCTCTCTCTCTCTCTCTCTCTCAGGTATGTTAATACCCTTAGTTAAGGGTCAATTTTGTTCCTATTTTTGACTTGCTTCTGAGAGGCAAATCTGATCTAAAAGTTAACTTTGATTATAAGGAAGGTTCTCACACTCATGTAGGTTATGAGATCTTGTTTGTGAATTTGATTCCTTTTATGACTAGACATTTTACTACTGTTGAAGTATAAATTGTAATTTTTATTTAAGTATTATTTTTTGCAATTTTCATTTAAGTTATTTTTTATGCCTTAGTTCAATAGTATTTGTATTGTTTATTTATGCATTGTTTTGTTTCAAACCCTAAATTTAACACAATGATCCTTAATGCGTATTAAAGTTGAAATAGATGAATATTATATCTTAAATTTTAACAAATTGAACATCTACATCATCCCGATTAGAATTTTTACTACTGTTGTACTATAAATTTTAATTTTTATTTCAATATTTTTTTGTAATTTGCATTTAAAGTATTTTTTATGATTTAATTAAGTAGTACTTGTACTGTTAATTTCTGCATTATTTTGTTTCAAACTATAACTTTAACGCAATGATCCTTAGTGAGTGTTAAAGTTCAAAGATATGAAAATTATATCTTAAATTTTAACATATTCAACATCTACATCATCCATAAATTTAACACAGTGATCCTTAGTGCGTGATAAAGTTGAAAGAGATGAAGATTATATCTTAAATTTAACAGATTCTTGTAGCTGCTATCTTGAACATGGAGCTGCGACCTCCCTCAATCCCATGGAAAATATGGATTATAGTGACTGAATGCTATAGGAAGGACCACTTCATTAAGTCAATTTGATGCTACAGTGGAGAAGTGTGTGCTAGACAAGGAAGCTTCTTAGAACAACTTGTAGTGCAAGATAGATTATGTATTTCCTTCTAGTATACCTATATTTGATTGTGTATACATGTTTGGTGCATTTTTTTCTCATGCATCATGTTAATTGTTCTTGCTATGATGTTGTAAAGTTTTCACTTCTAGTCTAATTGTAGGTCAACCATAGTTTGTTGTTAATGATTTGGAGGTTTATGCAATTGATAATTTTGTACACATGTTCTTGTTTGTCACTTGTATTGATATGAAATGTTGAATATGGAACAATCTCTTGTGTTGATATTTATATTAGTGCCAATTTTTTTGATTGATATGGACTTATGTGCACACTCATTTTGGGAAGTGAGAAATTTTTGTGTATATAGAAGGTTCCTTTGGAACATTTGTTGATCTTGACATAGGAACACAATAAACCTATGATATGTATTATTTAAGCCATATAGTGTACTATGTATAGGATTTTTTTTCTATAAGTATTGAAAAACAAGGTAATTGGGAAATGTTTCAAGATCATTACCAATTTTTATATGAAAATAAAAACAAATTTGATTGTATTCTTCATTCATAGGGAATTTATAAAAATACCAACGAGGATTAATGTGATTGGAAGCTCTTGATATAAATTTTGTTATCATTTGACAAAATGCCTCAAATATATTGTAAGCTTGGAAAATGTTAATTCTATACAATAATTGATCCGGATTTATGTGTGAACAAAATGAAAGAAAAGATACAGAGTCATAATAACAGAAATTTTGCAAAGATAACAGAGATACAGTAAACACATATTCTATTAAATTGCAGAAATAGAATAGACTGTAATACAATTGCTAGAATGTTGGTAGCTATCTCTAAGAAGAGATGTGGCTGCTACGCTCATCCGTGCCAAGTTGAATACAAAATGAGGCCAAAGGGGCCTATTTATAATAATAATGAGGGTGAGAACCCCAAAAGTCCAAAACGTAACCCTAGAAGATGAACCGTCATAAAGTTTGCGTCCCCAAGGTGGTAAGTTGAATAGTCAACTTCCCAGGGTCATAACTTTTGCATACGATCTCCGATTTTGGCATTCGATAGCTCGTTGGAAAGGTATATCTAAGATTTACAAGTTTTGATCAAGCAAATGCATGCTGAAGGCAACCATTTCACCCTTGAATCGCCAAAAAATGTTGTTTATGGCCTCAAAATTGCTCCGGAAGTTTGGGACCCAAAAAACCGTAGAAAAATAACTAGGAAACTGCCACAATGGGCAATTGTTTTGAGCCAGTGGAATAGGTGGGTGGACACTGATCTCCATCGGGATCAATAATGCATGTGTTTTATAGATAGTTTGGAATTTCATATTGTATGTTTCTTATTAGATTATACTTTATATACTTATCTTCAAATTCAACATTATTTTGAGCACTTGTAAATAGAAAGATGTTGTCATAGGCATTGAAGTGGGTGAGAGAAATTCCATAATATATTGAGATTCCATTGGAAATGATTTGCTGCTACTTTATTTATTTTTTAATGTTTTAAATTATCTTTTAATATTTTATATGAAAATCATCAAAATACAAAATTGATATCTATCGATGTTACACTCATAAATGTCAATTTTACCCATAATAGTAAGCAGATTGCAAAGAATCCTATTTGGTTGTTCTTTCCAAAACAAACTCTACATATTTAACATTGGAAATCCATCTAAATTTCTTAAACTCCCTATCCCAAAGTACCATACATTAGAGTAATTTATTAATTTTAGAAATTTGAAATTGGGCAACCTTTCCAATGGATAAAGCTCCTTGACATTGTCACTTCCATCCAATTCAGTCCTTTATTGATGTTGAAAGTTACATATCCAATTTTCCAATTTTACTCCTATGTAATCAACCAATACAAGACTCTCCAACTTCTTCATATTTTGCATCTCATGGGTAAGATTGTACTTCACAAAATTCATGTGATGCAACTATAAATGTCTCATTTCCAACCAAGTTCTGTTATGGACACCATCATTTCGTATGCATCGAGTTTTAAAAACATGAATAAATGGAGTTCAATGAGATTTGTAAAACTCTTGAGAGCCTTCACATTTGTGGGGTCATTCAAATCCTTCTCCATACCCATACCCATACTCAAATGTAGTCTTTTCAACAATCATGGAATATTTTGAATGGTTGTATGGGGAATTTGTATATATGTATGATGTTGACTATATAGTCATATAATTCCCCTATTTATTCTTGTTGATTCATTAATTAGTTGGCTATTGTAGTAGTCACTATTCCCATATCTTGATGCGAAGTTTTTCTATTAGAGGTCACATTGTCTACTTTATGGAATATTGTATTGCATTAACCCCTAAATTTTGTTTAAGGAGGTATTATGTTGGTAAGTTAAGAATTTACACCTAACTTGAGATGTATATTCAACTAAGAGACAAGTATACTTGATGTTGTTGATATTGTTCAAGGATAGATGAACCCAAAATATGGTTTTGACTAGTTGAATAATCAATTGGGTTGCTTGATGATAAAATTTCGAAGTGTGTAGATGTGATGTAATTTACCCAATGATTTAGATCAACATAAAGATAAACATAGATAAATGATTGCTATAAACTAATTAATATAGAGAAGAATAAAATACAACAAGAGAATATGCAAGAGAAATGCAACAAAATTGACACATTATACCACAAATATTGAACATATATATTAATTATCGGCTAGCCAATATAGTAGCTTCCACTATAAGTAAACTAAATAAAAAATATTACTTGATAGTAGAATAACTATTTTTTTTATAAATAATATTGATATACATATATTGTTTTCAATAACGATAAAATAATCAAAGTAAGCAAAGTAGAGACAAGAAAATAAATGATGTATACATATCATATTTACATGGTAAAACTCCATATGGGAAACAACCATAGTGCGTTGTTAAAGACTTATAAATGTTCAAAATATTGAAAATTATAGTACATGTGACATCCTCCAATATGCATTATGACCCATAGTTTAGGTCAACAATACCACACAAATCTTGTCATTGAGCCAGATGGACAAATGGAAACCAAATTCTCCTGGGGGCTTGGAACGGAAACAAACAATATTGCTGAGGCATTATCCCTATGGCAAGGTTTGTCGGTAGCCAAGAATCAGAGAATAACAGAGCTTATAGTCTTGGGTGACTTGAGAATTATAATCCAAGCTATAGTTAATAAGTCCCTCCCAAATCAAATGCACCTTCGACAATTGATAATAAAAAAAATATTTCCACAAAATTGATTTTTACCACGTCCTTCGTACTCTTAACAATGAAGCAGATCTAGTTGCAAATGTTGGAACCACTCTAAGCTCTGGCTCGCTTCTGATCAATGGAATTCAATCAAATTGTGTTCCCCCATGGGATCGAGGCTGGGGTCCTGGGGCTAAAGGCCTTAAGGGCCCGTGGTTTGGGGCTCCTGCCTCTTCAAAATCTCGACGCGTGCCTTCCACATGGTGAAGCATCTAGGGATGCGTTGGAACGTGGGTATAAGACAGAGTTTAAGATGAATGTTAAATACAGTACTACAGAGGACCCTCCCCCAGCACGCGCTCGTCCTGTTGATGTATTGCGAAAATGGTGAGGTGGTGCAGGATTTAATGGCTCGCATGATGAATTTAGGTGGTATGATTTTCATGTTCCTGAGAGGTAAGGATATAATGTTGCGAAAGGAGAAGGATAGAGGGAGTATGCTTTGGTTGGTTTACAGAAGGAGCGATATCGAGGTGGAGATGAGGGTGTTCTGCAGTAGCAGTGATAGCACAGGAGAGCGGAGAGTGCTGGTGTTCATGATGGAAGCATTTTATGAGTCCACGGGTTCGTCCCCTCCTGCCTTGTATGTGGAGTGTGATATCAGGGAAATTAAGAGAGAGATTAAGAAACTGCAAAGGACAGTGGAGACAATTGAAACTGAGGGTGGAAGACATCTGGAGAACATTGACAGATATTTAGTCTTCCTAAGGAAGGAGTTAAAACGTGTAGTTAAGCGCTCTGAGAATGTTGTAATCGGTCTGATGGAAGAACTGGAGATAAAGGTGGACAAGCTGGGTCTAAAAGTAGTAAAGATGGAAGCTACAACAAAACCATGTTCCCTATCTTGTACTGAAGAGAAAATCAATTGAATTTAGGGATGGGATATTTAATTTGGAAATGATGTTTGCGTTAGCACTCTACGTTTTCAATTTTGAACTAATGTTTGCATTTGAACTGCTTTCATATTTCTATGTTGAATTAGAACTCTATGATGAATCTTCTATCTGGGAATAGGGTCTTGTTGAAGGCTGTAAAGGATTATCTGCTAGTTTACTGTTTTGTTCAATACTGCTCAGTCGAAACTTGAGATATGTTGAACATGCTTTGCCGCTTCCATAAGGGCGTAAATTGAGACTTGTTGAACCTATTTTCTGCTCCCATAAGGGTGTAACTTGAGATTTTCCGAACTCTCCTTGCCTCTTCCATAAGGGTGTTTTGTATCTTGGTTCTGTCTTTGTGGTTATACTACCATTTAATATATCATAACCGTTATTGTAAAAAAACACAATACCACACAATTCATCACAACATATTGAACAACAAAAACAATTCCACGTTCTAACCCTACAATCAAAGAATAATTTATCATTCAAATGGTTCCATTCACATGAAATGTTCTAGCGACACAATTTCAAGAATGACATTATGATATTCTATCGACAATTTCCATTGTCGATGCTTCAAAGTTTTCCCAATCTTCATTGGTTTCAACTGCAATGGAGCTGCTATTACCAAATGACTATATTGGGAACAAATAACATCTTCCTGGTAGTCTTGAAAAATAATATGGTCAGTACATTTCTTTACTTCTTTAAAGAAATGTTCCATTAAAACCATCAAACCTAGTGCATGTGTGTAATTTGATAAATCTTTAAATTCTTGCATCAACATGCTTTTCGATCTAATGCATCTTAATAAGTAATAATGCACTTTTTTGGATTATCCTTTAGCTCAATGTCAGTGAAGACATCACCTTCTCTAACCTTATAAGAAACACGATCACAATATTTGTCAATCACAACCACTTCATTGTCAATCATTGAATCTGGGTAAGTTTGCAATGGGGGCAATGGTGTGAATTCTTGGTGTAACCAAGGTTTAAAAAATTTGTTAGTTTCATTTTGACACTCATCAATGGATTCATCATTATCAATACATTTAAGAAAAAACCAAGAGTACTTTCGTTTATGAATGGAGCGTATATTTGTCACTTTCTTAGTCTTAATGGAAAATAAACCCCGTGTTCTAAGTATTTCAGTGCAATTATATGGCATCGATCTATCAACTTCGCCCATTGGTATATTCCAAAAGTACTTTTTTCGAAAATAAAAATAAAAATCTCATTAAAAAATACATATTTGTTTAAAATTGAAATATATCTCTAAAACACACATACATATATAAATCTAAATTGACATATTAGTAAAATAAACTTAATGTATAAAAAATTAAGATTCAAGGAAACATTTGTATACCTTCTCATGCGAACTATTCTTTCATTGAATTCATGGCTTAAATTTTGTTTGCACCAATCAACAAAATTAAGAGAGTTTACGAATCGAGCAACATAATGATTCAATTGATGTCTTCTAAGTGCATGCTTTATGCAAGCCCCAACACCATCATGCTCTCCTTTTCCATGACATGTTTCAAAAAAACTCCATGTGTAGTGAATAACCATTTTCTTATGAAGGTGATTCAACCAGTAAAATAATTGTGATGATTTAAACTAACCAACAGAAATGTCATACCACACCCAAATGTAATGTAAAAGTAACTCTTTATCTAGATAATTCTTTATAAAGTA
Organism: Pseudotsuga menziesii; assembly: GCA_001517045.1. Classification (NCBI taxonomy): domain Eukaryota; kingdom Viridiplantae; phylum Streptophyta; class Pinopsida; order Pinales; family Pinaceae; genus Pseudotsuga; species Pseudotsuga menziesii. The sequence continues at coordinate 916,949 of LPNX011000646.1, read as the reverse complement.
TATTAAAACAATGTTGAACGAAACACATATCATGAGTACGGTCATCGCTAATGTAGAAACGATACGCTTTAATTGATTCAGGATTATTCTCATTGCTATCAAAATTGTTCACATTGAGCTCATCATGTCAATATAAAATGTGCACAAGCATATACACTTGGTCTGGATGAGATTATTCACTTTGTTTTTCCTTTTGTGAGTGAAAGTGTAATTTTCAGCAAAATTAACCATTAATAATATTGTTCCTTTTGGGGATACTTCTTGCAATTTTTTGAACTGAATATCTTTCCATCGTGTTGTGTGGGAGTGCTTAATATATTTATATGTTTTGTCCCTGAACTTTTCCATAAAATATACAATGAAATATCATCTTCAAGTAAATCAATTCTTTTGGAAGTATTCGTCGAATCTGTAACTGGAGTATACTAAACAAAGTCCATATCTCTTCGATTTCACATTTAGATTTGATAGCCAATGATCATTTTTATCTATGGGATATTTAGCATAAAATAATGATAACTAAGCACATTGCATTTTTTTATTTTTTATTTTTACAGAAACGGTTAAAAATTTAATTAAAGACTGGCAAATGGGCTGCCAGGGCCTTTACATATCAGATTCGGACACACTATTCTGATCTTCCTTTCCAGCTTAGTATTGATGGCCTTCCTTTCCTTGACTTTAAGGGATCGCATAATTTGAGCTTTCTCCATTGACAAATAGCTGGCTTTTGTGCAGAAGAGCAGCACGGTTGGCTTCAGCGTCCACAAGGCTATTTAGATTCCTGAGCACATGATGAGCCTTATAATTCCTGAAGTCTGAGAGGCGGAGACGGACTTTCCTGTAGATTTGGGCAAGATAAATGTCCGTAGGCGCCTTCTTGGAATGAATCGCTTTGATAATCATCCTGGAGTCCCTGAAGATATTAATCTTTTGGATGTTCAACTTCCTTGCTTGAATTAGGCCCTGCCACAGTGCCAACAACTCAGCTTGGTTGTTGGAAGCTTGTCCAAGGCCCCAAGCATAGGAAAAATGGAGATTGCCAGACGGTTCGAAGATAATGCCTCCTCCTCCAGCTTGGCCGGGATTCCATTTCGAGGCCCCGTCAAAGAAAAGGCACCATTCATTTAGCACAGATCTCCACTTGATGAAATCCATTTCAGCCAGCCTGATTTCCCAGCTTGATTTGAGGGACAAATTTATGGTTTCATCGTTGTGATGATTTGGCTTGAACTCCTTAAGCCATCGTTCTTCCTCAGCAGAGAGAGGGGACGTGTTGCTCTTGATAGCCTTTGTGTTTAATGCTTCAGACAGCATGACTCGGGCTTTGACAGCGATTTGAGCAGGGACCCAACTTTCTTCCTTGAAAATTCTATTATTTCTCTCCAACCAGATTTTCCAAGACAGGAACTTGGGGGTCCACATCCACGTGGTCTTGAGAAGATTCTTGTTGCTCAGGTCGTAGGGATAAAGGAGGTGCCAACGACTTACCATTTCCACGACTGAGTAGGGTAAACTGATAACGAGAGGACCCAGCATCAATCTCCAGACTTCTTGAGTGAAATCGCAGGTTATGAACAGGTGATCTGTATTTTCTTCGGCGTAGTTGCACAATGGACAGCGTGAAGGCCCAATCCAGACTTTTCTCTTGAGATTATCATTGGTGATAATTCCAGTGTGGAGCAGAGTCCAGAAGAAGATGTCAATTTTTGGGATGGACGGGAAGTTCCAGAGGGCCTTCCACGGGCCAGGATTGGGAGGAACCCATGGCCGTTCCATGATAGTAGCATAGCCGGCAGATGCTGAGTATTTACCTGAACCTGAGCCCCAACCCCGTTTATCTTTGGATCTGGCACTAATGGGCGTTTTCCCTTGAAGAATATCCAGCAGCTTCAGCGCTTCCTCCTTGAGCTCGTCCAGGTAATCTCCAAGATTCCAGCTTACCCAGGATTCTTTGTCATCATTTCCCCATGATGAAATATCCCACAGAGTGCTGTAATTATTGGCTAGAAGCCAGGCTTTGATGTTCCCCAGCTCGTTCAGGCTGTTAAAAGGCTGACCTCCAAGAATAGAGTCTTCCCAGATTTTTATTTTTGTTCCATTGTCAAGAATCCACGTGAGCTTAGCTGTGAAGAAAGGGAGGGCTCTTTTGCATAGCAAGAAGATCGAAGATCCAATCTGTGTTTTTGTGGGATTTTCAAGGCACCTATCTCTGTTTCCTGTGAAGTATTTTTTTCGGAGGATCTGCTTGCTCCAAGTATTTTTTCTGGAGGATCTGCTTGCTCTAAGTATTTTTACCAGAAATCATGTTCCAGAGGATTTTTCCCCCCATGGCTAGATTTTGGGTGGCCACATCTCTGATTTGAAGCCCCCCTTCCAGCTTTGGCTTTGTGACCTTGTCCCAGCTAACAAGGTGCAGCTTCTTTTCATTATTTTGACCATCCTCCCAGAGGAAACGCCGGAGCAGCTCTTCAATCTTGTCCATAATGGTTTTGGGTGCTAACAGAACCGAGCACTGATAAATAGGGAGACTGGTGAGGATAGAATTTATCAAGATAAGTTTACCTGTCTTGTTGAGCTAGTTTGCTCCCCAAGCTTGAATTTTATTTTTGATCTTGTCCAAGAGGGGCAACCAATGGACAACTTTGGGAGAAGCTTTAAAAATAGGAATGCCCAGGTAGGTGAAGGTATCCCAGATTGAGATGCCTTCCATCTCAAGGATTCGAGATATGTTCAACATTTCGAGAGGGGAGCAGTTCCAGCCATATATCTTACTTTTGTGGAAGTTTATTTCACTTCCAGAGCTGTTCATGTAGCATTCAAGTTCTGATTTGAAGTTCCTGGCTGTGTTGAGGTTGGTCGCTCCCAATAACAGAGTGTCATCAGTGAACTGGGCGTGGTTTACATCCTTGACCTTGGGAACTATTCTTATGCCTGAGAGAGCTCTGTTTTGGAGACTTCTATTCAGCTGGAAACTTAGAACAGAAGCTTGGATGACAAAGAGGACTGGGGAGAGAGGGCAGCCTTGCCTTAGTCCTCTTGAGGCCTGGAAGAAATTGGTGGGCCGACCATTAACCAATGGAGCAATCCAGGGAGCTGAAATGCAGGCTTTGACCCACTGAATAAAATTCTGATTGAACCCGAAATTTCTCATGGCAGCAAAGAGAAATTCATGCCTGACTCTGTCAAAAGCGCTGGCCAAGTCCAACTTTACTACCATTCCTTTCTCTTTTTTCCTGTAGCTGGAATGAATAGCTTCTTGGACTAAAATTATATTGTCCAGGATCTGTCTACCTCTTACAAACCCACCTTGGTTTTTCGGGATCAATTTAGGCAGAATTTTTTTGAGTTTGTTGGCCATTATTTTGGTTATGATTTTGTATCCCGTGTTGCAGAGGGATATTGGCCTAAATATATTGAAGTTCTTAGCTCCTTTTTCTTTTGGAATGAGAGCCAGGAAAGAGGAATTGGTGCTGCCACCCAGCTTGGAGCAGCTTTGAGCCTTCTTGATCATTCTGTACAAGTCCCTTTTAATTATGTCCCTGCAAGAGATATAGAACCAGGTTGTATATCCATCCGGCCCGGGAGCTTTGTCCGAGTCCATATTGAAGAGGGATTTTTTAGTTTCACGAATACTCACAGGATTGTTCAACAGCTGATTGTCCTCTTCATTGATCAGATTTGGAATCTCTGAGAGGGGATATGAGTTCGGATCCACCTGATCCCGATCCGGGGCAGAATAAAGATTTTGGAAAAAGGAGTGGGCATCCTCCTTAATGCCACTGAAGTCTTTGATAATTTGGTCTTGCATCTGAATTTCATGGATGGAATTGTATATTTTCCTAGCTTGGGCCTGCTTGTGAAAGAAGGTGGTGTTTTTGTCTCTAGCTTGAAGCCAGAGCGTTCTTGATTTGACTCTCCAGTATATTTCCTCCTCAAGCTTTGTGGAACTTCCTTTGGAGATCAGCTTCTTGATTAAGCAAAGCAAGGGTGATAATGGACTCTTCCATAATCAGTTGATGCCGTTCCAGCGCCTTCTGGGCTCGTTTCCTTTCATCTGTAGGGGATCTTAAACCTTTAGCCCATGTTTTCAAATCAGCTTTGAGCCTTTTGAGTTTTCCTTCCCAGACATAGAAGGGAGACCCATAAGTCGGTTCATTCCAGGATTTATTCACAATGCCAAGGAAGCCATCTTGATTTACCCATAATGGACTGAATCGGAAGGGGATGGGGCCTAACTGTTCTTCTTGGGAAAGGGTGAGCGAGATTGGTTTATGATCAGAGGTGTAATGCGGGTGGATCTTAGAGGAGGCCATTAGGCCAAGAGTAAGGAAGGAGGAATGAATAAGGAACCGGTCTAGGCGGGCAGCAATGTGGCCAGGTCCTAATCTTTTATTGGACCAAGTGAACTTTCCTCTGTCGGGGGTGATATATTCAAGGTCCCAATCTAGCATCAAGTCTTCCACCCATTCCCTAGCAGGATCCCGGACTATTCATCCCCCTTTTTTTTCCGCCAGAGCAAGGGTTACATTTAAGTTTCCAGCCACAACTAAGTTCTCAGGGTTATGCTGGGTTAGAAATTTTTTTAAAGAGTCCCAGCACTCTTTTTTCCCCACAAATAAGACAGGAACATACATATTAAAAATACTTACAAAGTGACCGGAGTCTTTATGGTACAGCTTGGTGAATATCCAGTGCGTGGTACCTTCTTCTTCTACAAGATCGAGCTTTGCAAAGTCACAGAAAGTTGCCAAGCCTCCCGAGGCTCCTCTAGCACTCATAGCCCTACCTGGGCTTTTCTTCCAAAACGAGTTCCTTGCTCGGAGGAGAGCTTCCTCCTCCATTTTCGTCTCCTGGAATAGGAGGACTTTCGGCCTCAATGCTCTTACTAAATCCCTTATAGCTTCTTCTTTAAGAGAGCTGCCTAGTCCTCTGTAGTTCCAGGAGACGTATTGCATTATTTACCTGGTTGAGAGGGATGGCCCCCTTTCGGGGTTTTTCCAAGCTTCATCCTCGATCTGGTGTTCATCATTTCTGGAACGGTGTGCTGTGAGCCTTGAAATACATCCTTGTAGGACTGCTCTTCCCTTCTTTTCTTCTCAGGATTCCGGCCACGCTTTGGTTTATTTGGAGAGACTGACGGACTACTTGCTTCAGTATCACCTTCCTCAGAGGAATCAACACCTGTTCCCGAACTCAGATTAGAATGATCCTTTGGTAGGTTGGAGGCAACGGTTAGGAGGATTGGGTCGCTTAGGCTTTGAGGCACCTGAACTTTGCCAGCTTCTGAATCATAAGTGGGGTTTTGGACATTAGAAGAAGTTTCCTGAAGGTTGGGTGGTGAGTTTCCATCCTTTGGAGGCTCTTGGGACGTTTTCTCCTTGTTTTTGGTGTTGCTGGAGGTTTTCCCTTTCTTGACTTTCTGCCATCCTTCCGCATCTTCTTTTTCAGCAGCCAGTTTGGGACAGTATCTTTGGAAGTGGCCGTGTTCTTGACAGTTCCTGCATTTGAAGGGCAAGTGCTCATAGTCCAATTTTTGGTAATGGGTCCAGGATCCAACTGTTAGTTTTACTGCCTTAGGTAGGCCGGCCTCAAGGTCCACTTCAACACAGATTCTAGCGCAAGATTATTGTCCTTTGTTATCGGCTTTATCAATGAATTGGCCGATTTCGTTCCCTATTCTCTTCAGAGATTCAAAGTCCCAGGAGTGCACTGGGATATTGGGGAGTTTGACCCACACTGGCACCTCTTTGGGGAAATCGATCATGGGGTCAAAATATGGTGTCCATTTGTTTAGATATAGGTCCTGCGTTCCCATGAAGTAGGGGCCGTTCCTGAAGATTAAATCGTGGTCTTCTTCTGAGATAAATTCGAACACAAAGAACCCTCTCCCGACAGGGTAACAGGTTACACCATGTTTTAGGTTAGGCTTCCAGTTCCTCTGAATCCAATCATCTGTGGTATTGGCGGAGGGCCATAAACCCATGAACTGACCCACTAGACCTCTCTTAGCCAGAGCCAAAGCTATTTTCATTGGTTTTTCTTCAGGAAGGGCGATTTCCGGGATTTCCTCCAGCTTCTTGATGAATTTTGGAATGACCGGGGGAGAGATCTGTTTGCCTCTGCTCTGGAGGAGCCTTCTGAAGGCATCCTCAACCGAAATCAAAGGGGGGGGGTGTCCTCCCCTCCCCCAGGCGCCGCCATGCCTCTCTCTGAGAACCTCGCCCGTGCCCTAGCGCGCTTCCTCCCAGATGCGCCCTCTCTCCAGCCAGAATTAAGCACATTGCATTTTTTTACCATCAACACATTCTTTCTTATAAAATACTTGATCATCCTCTCATGTAAATAATATCCACGAGAGAAATTCACGAACAATAAGAGAGGGATCATTTGGCCAATATTGAATGCCAAAATTTACAAATGTCTCATAGTATAATTCAAATTCTACGTGGTACCGAAAGCAATATGTGTCCCAAATAGTGATGGGCCTAACATACCATGGTTTAAGTTTCACAAATGTGCTAAGGGAAATTTTCACATCAACATTACTCTCCATAAAATTGTTGAACATTTCCACTTGAGTGACCTCTATTATATGTTTGGCGTGAGTTTCGTAAACTCCTTTAGATATTTGATGCCGCACAACATCCTTTTCATTTGGTAGCACACAAGATTTCAAATTTGAAAAATATTTCACCCTATCCCTCACATTATCTAGTAGTCTATCCTGATAGGGTTTCCTACATATAATATCCCAACATGCAACTTCATCATTCTCATCTAATTGCATCCTAATTTTTTTTATACTTTAATAAAAGTTCTTCTTGTTTTCTTTGATATTGTTGCAGGCTTCTCCATCAAACGACTTGAAGCAGTTCCTTTTGCAACAACCCCTGTCAACAATGCTCTATGAGCAACCTTTTCAACACAAAATCACCTTTTGGAAAGTGTGGCAAGGGAAACCTTAATAATTTTTTATGCCATCTCATTTGTTTTAACGTCTTTGATATTTTTTATGTCCAATAATTTAACTGCATCTTTCACACATTTTTGGTTCAACAATATATTTAACAATTGAGCTTGTGCTATGACAAAATCACCTTCAAGATATTTTTGAATAAACACATTTTATCCATATTGAACTTTATGATCTGACATGGTTGGTCCCAATTATTCAATTTTACTTGAATCCATATTCTATAAAAAAATCTCACTAATGACAATATTGGTGCAACTTCCAATTATCTATGTGAATTAATAGGTGTGGTAGGATCATGTTGTGAGTTGTATGTTGACCATACATTAAAGTATATAAATATATCAATTCAACTTCGTACATGACATATAACTAAATAATTTTAAAAGATTGTGAACTTTCAAATCAAATATATATGGACACTAAATTTAATTATTTAAACTCAAAATATTCTTCACTCACCAGTCATGGTGTCGATATCAACACTTCCAATCATTCCCTCGACATTTGTCATTTCCTCGTCACCTCCTTGTTCTTCATTTCTTTTCTCAATGTGTTCCTCAATATTTTTCATTTCTTTGTCACCGCTTTGTCCCTCCACATTTTCTTCCCTTTTTCTTTTTGATCTGAACTTTTGCATGCTTTCACGTCTTTACTCTTTCCTTGCCTCTTGATCAGTCCCAGTGAAATCATGATTTTTTACATAGTTCCTTTTGTTTCCAATGTTCAAAAGAATTAGAAACCTAAAATCCAATACCAAATACTTGAAATCGCAATTTATAATCTATTGGATCTATAAAATTGTACTTGATTAAAATGAAACAAATTGAAATATATTAGAGGAAAATTGTGATATGTGAACAAAAAACATTACATAAGTGATTTAAGTCCAATTGCAATATCCATTATTTCGTTAAAAAAATTGCAACAATCATTTTTTCTTGGAAAAGGAAATGTACAATGCATGATAGCGACAAATTTCACATGTCTTGACTATTCAATTGCAATACACTTCATGATTTTTTCTTTAAAAAAATGTAATTGTATATGATTTTTCCTTTAAAAAAATGTAATTGTATACTAAACACAAAGCACAATATGACCTTTAGAAGAAAACAAAATATAATACATGCACAAGTTTCCAATTTCACAATATCTCAAATTTATCCATAAGGAGTCAAAAGCAAAAAAAATTCAGAATATGCCATTTAAAAAAAAGACTAATATGCGTTGAAATTAAGAACCACCATTGCGCTAATCCATGCAATCTTTTGTAGATTTTTCAAAAACTTACAGTACATAAATTTACATAAAATGCAAATAAAACAATTATGTTTAATGACAACCGAGTAGTAACAATCTCATACATGAAAATAAAACATGGAGAACAAATAAAAACTCAATAGTAACTAGAAAAGAAAAAATTAACAAGAGGAGAAAGTGGTACCATCACAACATGTAGCATACCAGAAAGTTAATACACAAAAATTATATTTTTCTTTGGAAGAAAACAAATCAATATCCGTGGGTATGTAATCATACCAACCCTAGTTCCTATGAAACATCTTCTTGCACAAATTATTTCTAAAAATCAATTATGCATAGTTTAAAAAAATGAGAGATGAATTTTCTTAAAAACCCACGTAAAAAAACTTACTCCCAAAACTTTTTTTGGGAAATATCGCACAATGCACCGTGGTCCTAGTATATTCTCGCACTTGATTTGATCTTCAATGTGAAAACTTGTCTTAAATATCTCGAGTGAGTATATTTATAAAACTCTTGGGTGAGAGTTTAAAGAATATTCAATATGTTGGGTCTTTGAACATATTTATTATGTCAGCTCAAAAAGATTCTTAGGGGTGTTGTGCCCCCAAACTTTCGGCCAAGAGTTTTTTTAAACTTTCGGACGAGAGTTTGCAAACATAAATCTAAGTTAATTTGTGGGTGGCGAATTCTCATTTGAGAGTTTTTTTAAACTCTCATCCGAGAGTTTTTTTTAACTCTCACCCGAGAATTTTGGTCAACTAAAACACAAAACAATTTTACAGTTTGCAGGAAGTTATGACTTTGGCAAGCTCAAAACCCTGCAAAATCATAGATTTATCTGTCGGAATTTATACTAATAGATTCATCTCTGAATCTAATTTCTCATGGTATATATTTCTTTTACTTTTATTCAATGATTGCTATTTATTATTATTTTTTCCCTAAACTCCATCATTAAGAAATTTACGAAGTTAAAAATCGGTCATAATGAAAATTCAATATCATAACAAAGACAACACCAAAAAAATTGAAATCTTCACAGAGATCTTCCTTGTCCTATCCTCTTCAAAAGGGTACTTTTAGTTTTTTCAATAAGAGTCACACTAAAAATAAAATTTAAGGTCACCAACATGTGTTGATAAGGCACCGGTTTTTGAACATATGCTATTTCGATAAATAATAAAAAATAGTTCATTTGTATAAAAACCTCAAAATATAGTCCATGCACAATTACAGTGTGTGTATATTATGATCATACACTTTGTTTCCCTAAAATGAATTACCATCTCTCAAAAAACTAGAGGCCACGTATGTTAGTCATTATCCATACCTAAAAATTTCAAGTATATGTGGTTTGTGGCCTCCAAATTTGTCCCATGATATGTCTATAACTTTAAAAAAATATGTAAGACCAGAAAGATAATTCAATTTCTCTAAAACATTTGTGTTTACTTCAAGGTGAAATTCCTAAGGGATATATGGGTTTGAAGAGGTCGACGTTGAAAAACATAATTTTTTTTAGTTTTAATTGTAAAAAAAGCCAAAAGTGTATACCAAATTTGCGATTTCACCCGATGACAAAGTAGCCTATGAATTTCAGAAAGAAGGGACTAGGTTGCCCCTTATTTACCAACTCACCGTAGTCCTATTATATTCTCGCACTTGATTTGATCTTCAATATGAAAACTTGTCTTAAATCTCTCAGGTGAGTATATTTATAAAACTCTTGGGTGAGAGTTTAAAGAATATTCAATATGTTGGGTCTTTGAACATACATTAGAGGAATTTTGGGGTCTAAAATGGGCCTCCTAAGGAAAATAATAAAATAATAGTTAAAATAATAAAATAATAGTTAAAATAATAAAATAATATTGATTAATTTTGGAGGAAGAAAGAAACAAAACTACTTTTTGTGTTCGTATTTTTGACATATCTCATTGTGTTTTTACACAAATTTCGATCGGGAGAGCTCGTTGGATGCGGAATCAAATTCCGCATCCAACGAGCTCTCCCAATCGAAATTTGAGTAAAAACACAGGGAGATATGTCGAAAATACGAACAAAAAAAGTAGTTTTTTTTTATGACAAATATGTCAATTCAACCATTATGGTTGACTTATTTTATTGAAATTCTATTGGTTCTTGAATTCCAACTCACAAAAACTTATTTTGGCACGTTTTCTTATAAGGCCCATTTTAGACCCCAAATTTCCTCTAATGTTTATTATCTTAGCTCAAAAATATTCTCAAGGGTGTTGTGCCCCCAAACTCTCGACCAAGAGTTTTTTTCAACTCTCGGACAAGAGTTTGCAAACATAAATCTAATTTAATTTATGGGTGGCGAATTCTCATTCAAGATTTTTTTTAAACTCTCATCTGAGAGTTTTTTAAAACTCTCGCCCGAGAGTTTTGGTAAACTAAAACACAAAACAATTTTACAGTTTGTAGGAAGTTCTGACTTTGGCAAGCTCAAAACCCTGCAAAATCATAGATTTATCTGTCAGATTTATACCAACAGATTCATCTGAATCTAATTTCTCATGGTATATATTTTTTTTACTTTTATTCAATGATTGCTATTTATTATTATTTTTTTCCTAAACTCCATCATTAAGAAATTTACGAAGTTAAACATTGGTCATAATGAAAATTCAATATCATAACAAAGACAACACCAAAAAAAAATGAAATCTTCACAAAGATCTTCCTTGTCTCGTCCTCTTCAAAAGGGTACTTTTAGTTTTTTCAATAAGAGTCACACTAAAAATAAAATTGAAGGTCACCAACATGTGTTAATAAGGCATCGATTTTTGAACATATGCCATTTCGATAAATAAATAAAAATAGTTCATTGTATAAAAACCTCAAAATATAGTCCATGCACAATTACATTGTGTGTATATTATGACCATACACTTTGTTTCCCTAAAATGAATTACCATCTCTCAAAAAACCAGAGGCCACATAGGTCAGTCATTATCCATACCTAAAAATTTCAAGTATATGTCATTTGCGGCCTCCAAATTTGTCCCATGATATGTCTATAACTTTAAAAAGACATATAAGTAGAAAGATAATTCAATTCTCTAAAACATTTGTGTTTACTTCAAGGTGAAATTCCTAAGGGATATATGGGTTTGAAGAGGTTGACATTGAAAAACATAAAATTTTGCAGTTTTAATTGTAAAAAAAGCCAAAAGTGTATACCAACTTCGCGATTTCACCCAATGACAAAGTATCCTATGAATTTTAGAAAGAAGGGCCTAGGTTACCCCTTATTTACCTAAGGGATCTAATAAAAACCCCTATAATGTCCCACGGTCCTAAACTAAGGCCCAAGGCCTTATGAGCTTAAGAACTAAGGGTTTATAAATTAAATGCACAAGAGAATTTAAAAGAATTATAAAATATGAAATTGCAGCTTTGTGACACTTAGATTTTTAGCGTAATAGGTACATGTAAAGTAATAATCAGATCCTAATTAACTTTTAACCTACATCTATCTGATCAGAAACTTTTCATCCAACTTTAAACTCATAAAGTCATTAAGATTCAACAACTAAACAAGCATTCATCAACCTTTCTCACTATGACTAGTTTCAGTACTTAGACTATGAAACTGTTGAAAGTGAGATAAAATAGCTAGATCATCAAGTAGTTGTTTATTAACAGCCTTAGTACATCAAATTTAGTCAATCATAAGCAATATTCCATAGATGAGTTTACAATGAAATTTCTAAGTGTCAACATAGGTGTCATCTTTAATCCAATGAAAACTTAAGCATTTATTGGAATGTTAATACAACATAATAAAAACATATAGGGCTCATATATAAGCATTCATATCATATTAATGTCTCATTAACATAATAAAATATTCTTTCATTATAGCTAGCACATCTTGCATAAAATAGACTTTTCAACTATGTTTCTTTCATCCAATCAGATCAAGAATTTAGCAGATGATTAGTAACCCATTATTTCATATTTATAAAATTCATTTTCTGAAACATATCAAAACCTATTATATCTAAAGGTTTTATAAGAATCATATTTACAACTATCTCTTATTCTTCCTAAAATCATAATTTAACTAGTAAACTAAAATCTACTTTCAGAGAAAACTGTAAATCAAATCAGTTGACTGTAGGCTATGGATTGACCTGCAGGGTTGATATCCTATCAACACATGTAATAAACATCCAGAATTTAAAATGACCAATTTTTAATATGGATATATTAACTCAACCCCAAACTCAGGAAATCAAAATTTCTCAAACTAGGTGTTTTTCTTCTAAACAAGGCACATGGAGATTCCTTGATTCCAACTAGATCCTAACACCTCTAGACCTTTTCGAATTATTCAAGGAGGGATGTTAGGGTTTTCTACATACTAATTAAATTCTAAAAAATTCTTAAACAAACACCCAACTTCGTAAGTTGCACATTTTCTGGGTGCGTCATGTCAGAATTCTAAAGCCTTGATGGCAATGAGAATTCCATAAACAAGCTAAGAATCTAAGCAAACAATTAACCTCACTGTGAATTGTAGATAATTGGAATAAGGAGAGAATAAGAGGAATTAATGAACACACATTAATGAATTATCAATAAATGATAATTGATATTATTAAACCGATAAAGGAGATTTGAGTTGATGGAAGACAACTCATTGCTAGCTCATAAACCCGACTTACTAAATATGATAAACCCCCATAGGTGACTAAAGCACTTTCCTAATATATCAAGTACCCCATGAATTAGCTAAAGCATGAGTGAGTTTTCAAGTATGATAAAAATACTTGCTAAACCTGGAATATGGAGAGAAAGTCAGGGAGGATGTGTTGGCAACAAAAGATAGCAGTTTCCTAGTTGACTAGCTTTACCTTGTTATTCATGCTTATGTAGGGAACTGATTAAAATATATGTGGAATCTGTGTTATTTTGTTTGAAGCTCGACACTATGTGGAATATGCATTATTTACCTTATCTAATGAAAATATATAATAAAGCAATAAAAGAAAGAATATGCAGGAAAGCGAAGTTACTAATTCTAGTTGTCAATAAAGTAGACAAGATCAAACGAGAATCAAGATTAAAGCGTTCCTGGGGTATATATGGCAAGTGTTGACCATGTGGTGCAAGTGGATGCCAACTATCTAGGCTAGTGGGTAGGAAATTAATCAAAACTGATTAAATATTTTATCCTAAGTTATGAAGTGGGTTTATTATATTCCCACAACCCCTTTAAGTTTGACTTTATGATGATATATATATGCATATGGATACATATAGGTCCCAACAACAAGGCTATGGTCACCGTTTAACGATTATTATGTCCAAAAAAGTTGAGGAAAGAGGCAAAACCACATGGGGAAAATATTTCTTCGAGAAAGAACATGAAAGGCAAACCAAAAATTTTTGAACTACTGTTGGTGCTTCTCCAAATTAAATGTTGATAGTACGAGAAATATTCTTCTTGGGAAGAATTCAAATCTGCTCACTTAGATCAAGAACAGCTGTAGGATGGAAACTGGGACCGTGTAGAACACCTGAGATCAAATGATGTGAAATCTCTTGAGAGTTGTAATTAGCTCCAAGATGATGTAATGACTTGAACTTCTAACCAATAGAGATGAAATCACCTCCATATAGGTGAAATAGGTGTCCAAGCGAATGTATGGGGTCTCAAACTTCATTTACACAGAGAGGATGCGTGCAAGTGATCATGTAGGAATAGGATCAAAGAGTGTGGATGCAAGGGCTCCATGGGTTGATCTAGCTTCTAAAGAATCTAAAAGAACAAATATAATCATATCAGTAGACTCAAGGGAATACACTGATAATGAATCCTCTATAGTAGAATTATGACAAGAGGAAGGAAGGAGATGTTCAAAATATTCAAGGAGGCTCTGAGTATTGAAGCCAATAACAAAGGAGGAGATGCATAAGTGCATGACATCAAGTATGGTAAGTGGAAAGACACTAAAAGGACTTTATTTGGCTAAGAAAACATCTAGGAAATCACTGGGTTGTGCACCATCAAAGAGAGAAGTATGCATAAGGTGTGAAGGATCTAACACGTAGATCTCATAATATATGATAGAAGACATAAAGAACAATGAATGTGTGAGTGGACCATCATTAATAGAAATATCAGCTCCATTAGTCACTTATTTTTCATCATAAGAAGATGAATCACGATCTTCAACTTCTAGAGATACAGAAAAAGATGGCTCTTCAATACTTGCTTCTTGATTGAAGGAGTAAGCATTCGAATCAAAGAGGGTAGAAACAAAAGAATTGTATGAGACACTTATTCATCATGAATAAATTCATCAGAGAATTTATAGTCCAAGACATCTTGAGAGAGAGAGAGAACATGAGGAAATGTTGGTTTCGTTCCATGCTTCATCTTCTTCTTCTTGCATACCAAAATATTTGTCCAAATTGTTCCAAATCTCAAATGGATATTCGACAAAATCTATGAGATGATGTATCTTTGGAGACATTCCCAAGCACATAATTCCATAATCTCTATCACAATTATTTAGCCATTCAATATTCTCTTCATAAGACTCAAGTTCACTCAAAGCATCAATAGAGACATCAAAGAGGCATTTCCTCTTCAAGTATGCGCTCATATTTGGCTTCCAATCAACATAGTTGAAAGGAGATAGTAGAGGAACTTTTGAATCCATATAGAAGTTGTTGCATCTGCAAATAAACCTGCAAATAAACCCGCAAATATAAAAAGGTTAATTAATTGATGAGCTCCCAAAGCTCTAATACCATGTCAGAATTCTAAATCCCTGATGGCAATGAGAATTCCATAAACAAGCTACGAATCTAAGCACACAATTAACCTCACTCGGAATTGCATAGAATTAACATAAGGAGAGAAGAAGAGGAATCAATGAACACACATTAATGAATGATCAATAAATGATAATTGATATTATTACACTAGTAATACACCCTTATAAAGGATATTTGAGTTGATGGAAGACAACTCATTGCCAGCTCATAAATCAGACTTACTAAATATGATAAACCCCCATAGGTGGCTAAAGATCTTTCCTAATATATCAAGGACCTCACTAATTAGCTTAATCATGAGTGAGTTTTCAAGTATGATGGAAATACTTGTTAATCCTGGAATATGGAGAGAAAATCATCGAAAATGGGTTGGAAAGAAAAGATAGCAGTTTTCGAGTTGACTAGCTTTACCTTATCCAATGAAAAGTTGGAATAAAGCAGTAAGAGACATAATCTATAGGAAAGCGCAATTACTAATTCTGGTAGTCAATAAAGTGGACAAGATCAAGCCAAAATCTAGATTAAAGCATTTCTGGGGTATAAATGGAAACTGTTGACCATGTGGTGCAAGTGGATGCCAACTATCTAGGCTATTGGGTAGGAAATTGAGTCAAAATTGATTAAATATTTTACCCTACATTATGAAGTGGGTTTATTATATTCCTAGAAATCACGCTTGGGTAGACTCCTTTGGATAAACCAAAGGATTCAAGGAAATATCCCCAGGACACATGTGGAACCCAATGGATTCTACTGTATAAAAGGAAGTGGTTTGTCTATAACTACCCCAAACTGCTTTGAAAACACTAAGTTATACAATTGAACTTAAAACAAAGATTCCTTTAGGGTGAAAATATTCTCAAAAAACCGAAGGCCACACAGGTCACTCATTATCCATACCTAAAATTTTCAAGTATATGTCGTTTGCAACCTCCAAATTTGTCCCATGATGTGTCCATAACTTTTTTTAAAATATAAGTAGAAATATAATTCAATTCTCTAAAACATTTTTGTTTACTTCAAGGTGAAATTCCTAAGGGAGATATGGGTTTGAAGAGGTCAACGTTGAAAAACATTAAAAAAAAATAGTTTTAATTGAAAAAAAATCCAAAAGTGTATATCAACTTCGCGATTTCACCCGATGACAAAGTAGCCTATGAATTTCAGAAAGAAGGGCCTAGGTTACCCCTTATTTACCTAAGGTATCTAATCAAAACCCCTATAATGTCCCACGGTCCAAAACTAAGGCCCAAGGCCTTATGAGCTTAAGAGAGCTAAGGGTTTATAAATTAAATGCACAACAAAATTTAAAAGAATTATAAAATATGAAATTGCAACCTTGCGACACTTATATTTTTAGCATAATAGGAGTAATAATCAGATCCTAATTAACATTTAAACTTCATCTATCAGATCGAAAACTTTTTGTCCAACTTTAAACTCAAAAATTCTTTAAGATTCAACAATTAAACAAACATTATGCAACCTTTCTTACTATGACTAGTTTTAGTACCTAGAATATGTAAAATGTCGAAAGTGAGATAAAATAGCTAAGTCATCAAGTAGTTTTTTATTAACAGCCTTAGTACATCCAATTTAGTCTATCAGAAGCAATATTCCAGAGATGAATTTACAATGAAATTTCAAAGTGTCGACATAGGTGTCATCTTTAATCCAATGAAAAATTAAACATTTATTGGAGTACAAGTATTGGAATGTTAAGACAACATAATAAAAACATATAGGGATCATATAGAAACCTTCATATCATATTAGACATGTCTCGTTAACATGATAAAACATTCTTTCATTATAGCTGGCACATCTCACAGAAAAGAGACTTTTCAACTATGTTTCCTTCTTCCAATCAGATTAAGAATTTAACAGATGATTAGTAACCTATTATTTCATATTTATAAAATTCATTTGTTGAAACATATCGGAACCTATTATATCTAAATGTTTTATAAGAATCATATTTACAACTATCTCTTATTCTTCCTAAAATCATAATTTAACTAGTAAACTAAAATCTACCTTTAGAGAAAACTGCAAACCAAATCAGTTGACTATCAAGGCCATGGATTGACTTGCAGGGTTGATATCCTATCAACACATGTAATAAGAGTCCAAAATTTAAAATTACCAATTTGTAATATGGATATATTAACTCAACCCCTAACTCAAGAAATCCAAATTTCTCAAACTAGGTGTTTTTATTCTAAACAAGGCACATGGAGATTGCTTGATTCCAACTGGATCCTAACACCTGTAGACCTCTTCGAATTATTCAAGGAGGGGCATTAGGGTTTTCTACATACTAATGAAATTCTACAACATCCTTAAACAAACACCCAAATTTGTAAGTTGTATATTTTCTGGGTGCATCATGTCAGAATTCTAAAGCCTTGATGGCAACAAGAATTCCATAAACAAGCTAAGAATCTAAGCTCACAATTAACCTCACTGGGAATTGTAGAGAATTAGCATAAGGAGAGAAGAAGAGGAATTAATGAACACGGATTAATGAATGATCAATAAATGATAATTGATATTATTAAACTGGTAATACATCCTTAGAAAGGATATTTGAGTTGATGGAAGACAACTCATTGCTAGCTCATAAATCAGACTTACTAAATATGATAAACCCCCATAGGTTACTAAAGTACTTTTCAAATCTATCAAGGACATCATGAATTAGCTAAAGCATGAGTGAGTTTTCAAGTATGATGGAAAGACTTGCTAATCCTGGAATATGGAGATAAAATCATGGAGGATGTGTTGGCAACAAAAGATAGCAGTTTCCTAGTTGACTAGCTTTACCTTATCTAGTGAAAAGCTGGAATAAAATAGTAAAAGATAGAATCTACATGAACTAATTCTAGAAGTCAATAAAGTATACAAGATCAAACCAGAATCAATATTAAAATGATCCTAGGGTATATATGGCAAGTGTTGACCATGTCGTGCAAGTGGATGCCAACTAGCTAGGCTAGGAGGTATGAAAATCATCAAAATTGATTAAATATTTTCTCCTAAGTTATTAAATGGGTTTATTATATTCCCACACCCCCATTTAAGTCTGACTTTATGATGATATATAGGTGCATATGGATGCATACAGGGCCCAAAAACAATCCTATGGTCACCCTTTAAGAATTATTATGTCCAAAAAAGATGAGGAAAGAGGCAAAACCACATGGGGAAAATACTGCCTCAAGAAAGGACATGACAGGAAAACAAAAAAATGTTGAACTAGTGTTGATGCTTCTCCAAACTAAATGTTGATGTCAAGAGTAATATTCTTCTTGGGAAGAAGTGAAATCTGCTCACCTAGATCAAGAACAACTGCAGGATGGAAACTGGGACCATGTAAACAAACTGAGGTCCAATGATGTGAAAACTATTGAGAGTTGTAATTAGTTCCAATATGATGTAATGAGTTGAAATTTGAACCAATAGAGATGAAATCAGCTCCATATAGGTGAAATAGGTTTCCAAGCGAATGTATTAGGTCTCCAACTTCATTTACACAGAGAGGATGTGTGCAAATGATCATGTAGGAACAGAGAAAAGGCATGAGATCAAAGAGTGCAATTGCAAGGGATCTATGGGTTGATATAGATTCCAAATAATCCAAAATAACACATATAATAATATCAATAAACTCATGGGAATACACTAATAATGAATCCTCTGTAGTAGAAGTATGAAAGGAGGAAGGAAGGAGATGTTCAAAATATTCAAGGAGACTCTGAGTATTGAATCCAAGAACAAAGGAGGAGATGAAAAAGTGCATGAGATCAAGTATGGTAAGTAGAAAGACACTAAACGAACTTGATTTGGATAAGAAAACATCCAGGAAATCACTGAGTTGTGCACCATCAAAGAGAGAAGTATGCACAAGGTGTGAAGGATCTGACACATAGATCTCAGAATCTATGATAGAAGCCATAAAGAACAATGAATGTGTGAGTGGATTATCATCAATAGAAATGCCAGCTTCATTATTCAAGTTTTTTTTCATCATAAGAAGATGGATCATGATATTCAACTTCAAGAGATACATAAAAACATGGCTCTTAAATATTTGCTTCTTGATTGAAGGAGGAAGCATTCGAATCAAAGAGAGTAGCAGCAACAGGAACGGTATGAGAGACTTCTTCATCATGAATAAATTCATCAAAGAATCTAGAGGTCAAGACATAGTGATAGAGAGCACATGAATAAATGTTGGTCTCACTCCATGCTTTATCTTCTTATTATTAAATTGAGCACATAGATCTGTGGACAAACACACAACTCACAAGATAGATCACACAATTTACTCAGTTATTGAAGAATGAAACAATGCAAAAATGGCTTGGAGCTGTGAATGCTTTTCATTAATCAAAGAGTAATTATATAATAATTACAATGAAGTACAATGGCTTAAATAGCCACATGCAAATCAAATCCACATGAGGAAATTCAAATTGATTAGATTCTGCTTGACTGTAGGTAACTAAGACCTTGTCTAAATCATTATCGAAGGAATCAATAGTTAATTGGCCTTGTCTAAGCCATTATCGGAGTTCAACAGAGTTCTAAAACACAACTCAAGTGTCTAATTCAGTGTTAACTGTGGCTAACGGACTGTGGTAGGTGAGAAATACGCCTCTCCTGCATGCAACCATGCAAACCTAGCGCTAACTGAATGTAGAGGACTAGAACTGAATGTCATTGACTCCTAACTCAGCTTGAATAGTCACCAACTCAACTCAGCCAATCTTGGTTGGTATCGGCACTCCCGGTGGCTCTTAAATTGTAGGGATTGGTCTAGGAGGCTCCTAAATTAATGCACGCAAGTGAAATTAGTGGCAGTAGGCCTCAATTAGTGTTCCCCATGCTTTAGTAACTAGAACATGTACCCCAATTAGGCCAAGTGGACCCAATGGTGTTAGTGACTATAACTAGACTAGATGGACTTCTGATTTAGACATGACTCATTATTTAGAGATATGACCAAATTGGACAAGGGAGGATTAATAATCCTAACACCCCCCCTGAATGATAACTTGGAAAATATGTAGGCCCTGGTAACTAAGACCATAGGTCACCCATTACATCAAGTAAAGTAAAGTAACTACTCAATACAAGGAGCTGGGGGAAAAAAGCCCCCCCCTAATTAAGCAGGTAGAATCAAGATCAATCTGGTTCTTCTGTGCACAAGTATCCTAGGGCCTAACATGTGAACATCTCTATCATTATTTCTGGAGGAATATTCCTATTTGGAAGAAGAATGATATGCTCAACTAAATCAGAAATATAGACAACTGCCGGATGAAGACTGGACCCATGTAGAGCAACTGAAATCAACTGATAAGTGAGAAAAGGTTCTTGAGGATTCAGAACATGTGAGGAACACTCAAGAAACTGATATGTTTCATCCATGAACATAAAACCATGAGTGTTAAAATCATCCCCAAGTGTTAGGAGAAAGTGTTCAGGCAGATGCAGAATGTCTTCCTCTTTAATAGTTATGTTAGGAGATGAGCATGTGATCAATGGTAGAGAAGCATTGGGACTGTGGAGAGAGAATGCTTGAGCCCCATATTCTGATATAGCTTCAAAAATATATAATGATTGACAAAATAAATTATCAGCAACCTCATAAGAGGAAACTAACACCAAATCCCCAGCAACAGTTTTGAAGAGAAATTGTGGTACTTGATATTTCACACCGGAATCAGTGAGAGAAGCTACAAGCATGACTGAAATATTTTGGATTTTAAAATTTGAACCAAATAATATCATATCAGAAAGTAAATATGATCTAAATAGGTTCACAACAGATCCAAAACTGTGAAATCAAATCAAATCCCTAGCAGCAGTTTTGTAGGAGACTTGCGGTACTTGTTTCTTCACACTGTTGATGAGAACAACTACAAGCAACACTGAAATATTATGAATTTGAAATATTGAACCAAGAAATATCATATCATATCCAAATAAGATCATATCATATCCAATAAGGTTCATATCAGATCCAAATAATTGGTCAACCAAGACGGTGGATGCACAATTTTCTTCTTCTTCAAAATTCTGAATTTTGGTGCATGCAATCCTGCAAGATTTTGCTGGAAGATCTAAATCAAGGGGAGCGAATGGATCACTCTAGAAATATGATATTTATTTCAAAATATCCAAGGTATTAAATATTTTCACACTAGCAGAAACATTAGAGAGAGAAAAATCAAATTCCTCTTCACTTTTGGAAGCAATTACTGGCAAATTTTGCACATAATTCAAAGGAAAATCACTGGTGAATGTTTGCATGGAAGTGCAGAAGTATTTTTCTTCAATATTAGAGATTCGAATGTCTTCTTCTATTTCATCCATATGAGGATATGAGATATTCGAGATATCATAAACTTCTGGAGCATCAGGAGAAGGGGTCAATGTAAGGAGACTGTCATCAATTCGAATTGACTATGTAGAAGCTTCTGCTTTTTCTTCATCTTGAACAACTTCATCAGAGAGAGTGGAGGACAAGATTTTTGGATCAAGGATGCTTATGCTTCTGGATGTGGTCTCCAAAGTGCTATTATGATCCTCATCAAGCAACCCAAAGGTTCTGTCCAATCTTGTCCAAAGTTCATGTGGATCTTTAATAGATCCACTGAGGTAGCGCAAGCTAGGAGATCTTACATTCATTACATGCATTTAGCTATTCATTCTCACTCTCAAAAGACTCTCTACTGAATCCATCAGACACCCAATAGAGATCTTGTTTATTCAGAAATACAAACATCTTCACCTTCCATCCAAAATAGTCTGATGACTGGGTGAGAAGAGGACTGATGAATTCATTTCGAAGTTGTACCTGCAAAACAAAAAAAAGGGCACCATAAGGTCAGACAGCCTGCACATTTCAGGTTTTCATCACACCCATCATATTTGATCAAGCTTGATCAACAATTCCTTAACTTGGGGTATTAAATGGTAAACCTTTTGCTTCTAGTGCAGAGCCGGAAGGAGCAATTTTGCTCAAAAATGATCCAGTAGGAGATCTGAGGAGGAGAAGTGCCTTGTTCATCGAGGATCTGATACCATATTAAATTGAGCACATAGATATGTGGACAAACACATAATTCACAAGATAGATCACACAATTTACTCAGTTATTGAAGAATGAAACAGTGCAAAATGGCTTGCAACTGTGAATGCTTTTCATTAATCAAAGAGTAATTAGATAATAACTACAATGAAGTACAATGAATTAAATAGCCACATGAGGAAATTCGAATTGATTAAACTCTACTTGACTATAGGTAACCAAGACCTTGTTTAAATCATTATCGGAGGACTCAATAGTTAACTGACCTTGTCTAAGCCATTATTGGAGTTCAACGGAGTTATAAACACAACTCAAGTGTCTAATTCAATGTTAACTAAGGATAACTGACTGTGGTAGGTGAGAAATGTTCCTCTCCTGCATGCAACCATACAAACCTAGCGCTAACTGAATGTATAGGACTAGAACTGAATGTAACTGACTCCTAACTCAGCTTGACTAGTCACCAACTCAACTCAAATGACCTTGGTTGGTATCGGTACTCCTAGTGGCTCCTAAATTGTAGGGATTGGTATAGGAGGCTCCTAAACTGATGCATGCAAGTGCAATCAGTGGCAGTAGGCCTCAATTAGTGTTCCCCACACTTTAGTAACTGGAACATGAGCCCCAATTAGGCCAAGTGGATCCAATGGTGCAAGTGACTAAAAATAGACCGGATGGACTCCCGATTTAGACATGACTCCTGATTTAGACATATGACCAAATTGGACAAGGGAGGATTAATAATCCTAACACTTATTCCTGCATACCAAAAGCTTTGTCCAAATTGCTCCAAAGCTCAAATGGATACTCAGCAGAATATATGAGATGATGTATCTTTGGAGACATTCCCAAACACATAATTCCATAATCTCTATCACAATTATTTATCCATTCAATATTCTCTTCATAAGACTCAGGTCCACTCAAAGCACCAATGGAGACATCAAAGAGACACTTCCTCTTCAAGTATTTTCTCATCTTTGGATTCCAATCAGCATAGTTGAAAGGAAATAGTAGAGGAACTTTTGAATCCATATAGAAGTTGTCACCTACAAATAAACCTGAAAATATGAAAAGGATAATTAATTGGTGAGCTCCCAAAGCTCTGATACCATGTCAGAATTCTAAAGTCTTGACAGAAACAAGAATTCCATAAGTTTGAAAACATGAAGTTGGTATAACATTTTGCCTACTTTTTGACAAAAAATGCAAAATTTTATGTTTTTCAACTTAAACCCTTTCAAACCCATATCCCCCTTAGGAATTTCACCTTGATGTAAACACAAGAGTTCTAGAGAATTCTATTAGCTTCGTATGAATATTTTTTTGATTTTTTTTAACGAACATATAGTAGGACAAATTTGACGGGCACCAACGACATATACTTTAAATTTTTAGGTTTGGATAATGAGTAACCTGTGCGCCCTTCATTTTTTTAAATATGGTTATTCATTTTACAGAAACCAAATGTGCATTCATAATCTACACAGATTGTACTTTGCAATGGAGTATATGTTGAGGATTTTCATACCTAAACACTATTTTTTATTATTTGTTGAAATAACATATATTTAAAAAATGGTGCCTTATTGACACATGTTTATGTCCTCCCATTTTCTTACAAATGTAAATCTTATCATACAAACTAAAACTACCCTTTTGAAGAGGACAGTGTAAGGAACATCCCTGTGAGTTTTTACATTTTTTGTTGTTGTTGTCATTGTTATTATCTTGAATTTCCAGTGTGACTAATTCTCAAATAAATGTATATCAACTTTGTGTTTTCACCCATAAACAAGCTAAGAATCTAAGCACACAATTAACTTCACTGGGAATTGCAGAAAATTAACGTAAGGAGAGAAGAAGAGGAATCAATGCACACACATCAATGAATGATAAATAAATGATAATTGATATTATTGCATTGGTAATACATCCTTATAAAGGATATTTGAGTTTATGGAAGACAACTCATTGCTAGCTCATAAATTAGACTTACTAAATATGATAAACCCCCATAGGTGGCTAAATCACTTTCCTAATCTATCAAGGACCTCACGAATTAGCTAAAGCATGAGTGAGTTTTCAAGTATGATGGAAAGACTTGCTAATCTTGGAATATGGAGATAAAATCATCGAGGATGGGTTGGAAACAAAAGATAGTAGTTTCCTAGTTGAATAGCTTTACCTTATCCAGTGACAAGCTAGAATAAAGCAGTAAAAGACATAATCTATAGGAAAGCGAGTTACTAATTCTAGCAGTCAATAAAGTAGACATGATCAAACTAGAATCAGGATTAAAGCATTCCTAGGGTATATCTGGCAACTGTTGACCATGTGGTGCAAGCGGATGCCAACTATCTAGGCTAGCGGGTAGGAAACAAATCAAAATTGATTAAATATTTTATCCTAAGTTATGAAGTGGGCTTATTATATTCCCACACATCATGCCTAGGTAGACTCCTTTGGATAAACCAAAGGATTCAAGGCAATATCCCCAGGACTTATGTGGAACCCAATGGATTCTAAAGTAGAAAAGGAAGTGACTGATCTATAACTACCCCAACCTGCTTTGAAAACACAGAGTTATACAATTGAACTTAAAACAAAGATTACTTTAGGGTGAAAATCTTCCAATTTTTGGCCTCGTTCTCTAGGGATCAAAATACTATGTTCTCATATTTAGTCTATCATTTAACATATGGATAAAAATCAGTTTCATAATGTACATCATATACTCATATAATTCATATTTCAAATTTTTCTTGGATCCATTAGACAGATTGCAAACAGTGAGTCATTCCATTAATATTTAACTAGTCTAAGTCTACAAGATTTATTAAGGAGAATAACATATCAGATCTGAAGATGTCCTTTACAAATAATAAATAAAATCCTATAGGGTTCGAATCGATCATGATAGATAATTTATTAAATAAATATTTACTTATCTTGGAAAGAAGAGCAATTGAAATCGACAGAGAAACTTTCCACCTAGCCATTGGAGTTGTCAAGACAAATCTTACTTTGATAGTCCACCCCCAAGTTGAGGCCATGATTTCCATAGGCAAGCACTCAAATTCCTTCCCAAACTCCTCCTCTGATATGGCATGTTCACAATGAAAACCCCATGTTTCTACTTTCTTGTTTGTTTCTGCACTACCTATGGGAATATGTCGTAACTTGCCATACCCATTTCCTGTCTTCCTATGCAATAAAAAATGTACCAGTATGGCCAAACTAAGGGGATATGAAGCATGGATAATCTATACTAACTCTCTACTTTCATGTCTGTTTCTGAACTAACTATGGGAATATGACCTAACTCATGATACCCATTTCATGGCTTCCTGTGCAAGAAAACCTAGACTAGTAGGGCCAAAACAAGGGGAGAAGAAGCATGAATAATTCAAGATAACTCTCTAGATTAAGGAGCATAAATAGAGAAGAGAGGACCTACAATTAAACACTCAGTCTTCTATCCTGTCTAGAAAACCCTCAACCCTCTCTTGGATCACTCAGAGCCAAAAATACATCAACACTTGTAAATTCATTTCCTCAAATGGATAAATCAAGGCTTAAGTATGAAATATTTTGAATTCCAACTACTCAAGACAACTAGGGTCATAGAGAGGGGTTAAACTCATCCACAAAGAAGGAAATTTGAATTGTAGAGAGAGGACAAGTTGTCAACTCATATTCATGAGTGGTTAAGTGGGCCAAGTCAAATTCATGAAGGAGGACAGGTTACTAAAGCTAAAAATACATAAAATAAAAAGAGGGTGCACTTGTGGAGTGGAGGAAAAATCTAGGAAGTGGTGGCACAAATCAAGGAGAAAATTCAGAAAAATCAAGGAGGGTGCACTTGCTCAATAAATCCATAAAAATCATGGTGTAAGCATAAATCAATGGATATGGAGGAATAAATCACGGATACAATTCCCAGAAATTAGGAAGAGGATATTCTTAGCTCATATTTATCCATAATAACTGAGAAATAAAGATTAATAAAACAAATGTTTATGTATCATGTCTTGCAAACACTAAGAGAGGTAATACCACTTAGATACTTATGAAAAATAACATTTTGTCCCCCACAAATCTCCAAGGGGGTGGTATTAGTGCAAGGGATCCATCTAACAAATGAAGTAGTTCTAAAAGTATCCCCTTAGACCAAAATAATAGAATTAGAGTGAGCATCAACTCCTAACCCCCAACCTCCTCGGTGTGGAACCATGGCTCCCCATGCTCTTTTATTTTCCTATGTCAATCCAATTTATTAAATTTAATTAATAAAAATAATATTAAATTCCAACTCATGGTCTTGGAACCTAGTGCCTTAATGTCTAAGTCATATGTCGAGGGGAATAACATATGTGATATTACACCCCCCCACCCTTAAACAATGCATCATCCTCAATGCATAGTACATACATGCCTTTAAAAAAGGATAACATACATTCCCATACATGTATAAAAAAGATAACATCTTTCTAACCATAATACTTCCCCTACCACCTATTTTCATGTATGTCTCCACTACCTATGGGATGTGACTCCTATCACAATCCCATTTCCTGGTTTCATGTTTGAGAACTAGGACTAGTAGAGTGGACTCAATGAGCAATGGTTAATCGTCAATCCCCATAACAGGGTCTTCAAACCTATTTTCAAGGCTTTCAAACCTTCAATAAAGATACATCCACCTAAAAATCATATTTCAATCAACCATATGATTGACATCACTCATATACATTATATTTTTCAACAAAGATACATAAAATACATCTTCAAGATACATGATACATGAAATACATCTGTATATACAAGGTACACGATGTATATATACTTCTTTGAGAAAATACTTGAAATGCATCTACATGAATCTTATTCTAATCAATTTCAAATATATGAAATGCATCAGGTATATCAATCAATCTCTTGAAGTGCATCAAGTGTATACTCTTTCTTCATGAAATGCATTCCAATCAATCAATCACATGAAATGCATATACGTTACTTGCAAATACATGAAATGCATCTAAGATATATGAAATGCATTCCAATCAATCAATCACATGAGATGCATTACCAAGATGCTTTTACATGATTTATCACCCAAATACTTCCCCTAAAAGGATGCATGAGATTCACCACGATACTTTACAAAGATACATTTCAACAAAGGTATTTGATATAACACAAGGATACCCTGAAAATATACTTTCAACAAATATAACAAGGATACTTTTTCAACAAGATCACCTAGATAAATTTCTAAAAAAGATATTTGCATCACATTCTACACAATTAGTATTGTATATATAAGGATACATGAAGTACGTCTTCAACAAAGGTACTTGAATCATACTTTAATTAGTCACGCGATTAGTAAATACTCTTCAAAAAATATATACGAACTACCACCAAGATACTACCATGATACCTTTCAATAAAGAAACACAAAATGTCGCCAAGATACTACCAAAACACCTTTCAACAAAGAACACACATATTTTTTTGTAACTGGATTACACATAATACCTCCAGATACAATACCTCACTATACAAACATCAATCATACATCAATCAATTGTAACCAATAACAACTAGTACAATCATACAAGCATCAACTATATATCAATCAACAACAACAACTAGTATCAACCAGTATCAACCAGTATCAACCAGTATCAACCAATAACATCTAGTAACAACTAATAACAACAAATATCAACCATTAACAACCGGTAATAACCAGTAACAACCAATAAAAACCAATAACATCCAATAACAATCAGTAGCAACTAGTAACAACCAATGACAACCAATAACAACCAATAATAACCAGTAATAGCTGGTAACATCCAGTAACCACTGGTGGCATACCAATAACATCCAACAACAACTAATAACAACCAGTAACAACTAGTGACCACTAGTAACAACCAACAATAACCAATCACACATCAACCATAGCACTTCAACCATAATTCATCAACCAATATCGGTCATACATACATCAACCATCACACAATTATGAACCATACAATCATCACTCCATAATACATACTTCAATGCATCCATCCATACATCCACAGCCACATCAATATCAATTGTATCTAATCTACATCAATACATACACCTATTAATCATAATACATCAACCACAATAATCTACATCAATACATACACCTATTAATCATAATACATCAACCACAATACATTAATCAGAATACATCATGCATCCGTCAATCATGATGTTAGATTTTTAACATTTAAGCTAGCAGTATATTAGGATCTTGATTCTTTAACTGAGAGAATAACAAGCACAGCAATCAAACACAAGAGACAATGAACATAGTGTTTTTCCTCAAGGAAACCATAAATGGAGAAAACCCCGCAACTTCCTCAGAGATAGAATCAGCACCAAAAGTAAAACCCGAAAACAGTAAGATGATCTCCCGACAGCAGTAGCCTCTTTCTTTCTAGCCCCAACAACTTCTTCTCCCTCAGCTATGCACTACAACTGAGTGTGAGTGAGTGTGTGTTAAATAGAGAGGCTCACTCTCTATTTATACTAATTCCCGACTTGAAAATAACTCACTAGGGCCGACTTCACTAGGTGAGTCTAACAACCCTAAGGCCCCGCAACTGCGGGGACTTTAACCCTTGATCAATAGGAGGGTTACCCACAATGACTTGACATAACTTGTTTACATTATAGAAACTCCCGATCAGAACATCGGGGCATGACATGACTCAATTACATTACAAACACTTCCTGGAATAAACATCGGGGTGCAATACATAAGAAATACAAGTGAATACATTTAGAAGTTACAATTACATCAACACTCCCTCTTAACTAGGAAGGTATTCTCTCGACACAATTTAGCAGCACAAGTTTTCTTCTTTGTATCATCTGGATCATCATCGAGTCCTCGTCATCTTCAAGTCATCTTCATCTGGATCTGGATCATCACTGGATCTGGATCATCACTCGATCTAGATCATCTTTGGTTTTGGAACATCTCTGTTGGATCATCATCACGGGTGCTATCTCTTGATTCTTCTCATTATAGGAAGTTTTTCAAAGCCATCCCTTTTTCATGTTGGTTGTAGGCCTAGCCTCCATGTAGGTATTTTCCAGCACTTATATCTGACCCTAAGTCAGAATGGCCCCCCCAACACTTACATCTGATCATGTAGGAACCAATCCTATAATCATATCAGAAAGGCATGCCCATCACTCACATCTGACCATGTGGGAACACATCCCACAACCCTGTCAGAAAGGCCCAGCACTCACATCTGACAACCAATGTCTGAAAGGCCCAACACTTACATTTGACCATGGGAGGAACCAATCCTATGTACACGTCGAAAGGGCTCTGCACTTACATCTGATCATATAGGAACCAATCCTACAATTGCCTCAGAATGGATCTACACTTACATTTGACCATGCGAGGAACCAATCCTATGTACATGTCAAAAGGGCTCTGTACTTATATCTGATCATGTAGGAACCAATCCTACAGTCACATCAGAATGGCCCTCAGTCCCATACTAAGTATTCCTGGTAACTGAACAGGTGCCTCCATTCCAAGAATGGCATTTAGCGCTTATATATAATCATGTAGAAACCAATCCTACAGTCACATCAGAATGGCTCAACACTCATATCTGACATGCAAGGAACCAATCCTCTCATCATGACAGAATGGATCATCCCTTACATCTGACCATGGAAGGAACCAATCCTCTCACAATGTCAGAATGGCTCACAGACTCATCACTTCCCTTTGGAGGGAACCTTGATCTAGAGAACACTAAGCTTCTCCCTGAAGTACTCAAACTTCACTCTAGCTAATGCCTTCGTCAACACATCAACTATATGTTCATCCATCGCAACATACTGAAGCTTCACTGCTCCTCTCTGCACCATATCCCTGATATAGTGATACTTGATCTCGATATGCTTCGACTTGTCATTGAACACCGGGTTCTCCGACAACTTCACACAACTCTAGTTGTCACAATGTATACAAGTAGCATCCAACTGGAGATCAAATAAATCAAGCAGTAGCTTCCTTAGCCATACTACCTCACAACTAGCTGAACAAGCTGCGACATACTCTACTTCAGCTGTACTCAGTGCCACATAGGATTTCTTCCTGCTAAACCAAGATATCACACCTGATCCCATACTGAAGGAACACCCTGAGGTGCTCTTCCTATCGATGGCACTGTTTGCCCAATCTGAATCAACATAACCCTCCAGGTTAATCTTCTTATTCTCCTCATACTTGAGGCCATAATCAACTGTACCCCTCAAGTACCTCAGAATATGCTTTGCAGCAATCAAGTGAACATGTCTCGGATCTATCAAGAACTTGCTCAAGGTGTTCATAGCAAAGCAACTATCTGGTCTCGTGTTCGTCAAGTACATCAAGGACCCAATCATCTGACGATACATCGTAGCATCAACTACTTCTGATGAAGCATCACTCAATAGATTTAGGTTCGATGCCATAGGTGTGGTCATGGCCTTGTAGTCCATCATCCCAAACCTCTTCAGGATCTCTATTGCATACTTCCCTTGTCCAAGGGAGATTCCATCCGCATTATGCCACACTTCCATGCCTAGAAAATAGTGCATCATACCCAAGTCCTTCATTTCGAACTCGGCAGCAAGCTTCCTCTTCGTATCAGCAATCAACCCATCCATACCTGTTACAAGAATATCATCTACATACAGTAGGAGTATCACTGGGTTTCCATCTTCAACCTTGTAGTAAAGGTTGGAATCTGCTTTACTTTTGGTAAAGCCCAAATTGGATAGAAAGCCATCAATTCTGTCGTACAATGTCCTGGGTTCCTGTTTCAAACCGTACAGGGATTTCTTCAATCTACACACATGAGACTCCCTATCATGTGTCTCAAAACCAAGTGGCTGCTCTACATACACTTCCTCTTCCACTACACCATTCAAGAAAGCAGTCTTGACATCCATCTAGTGTATCTTCCATTTCATCACTACAGCCAGAGCAAGTACTAATCTGATGGAAGTGTATCTGGCTACAAGTGCAAAGGTTTCTTCATAATCTATTCCTTATTTCTATGAGAAGCCATGAGCCACGAGTATTGCTTTATATTTCTCTATGTTGCCATATGCAGCATGCTTGATCTTGTAGATCCATTTGGAAGTTACAACAGACTTCCCTTCTGGTCTTGGGACAACATCCCAAACATCATTCTTCATGATCAATTGATACTCTTCAATCATAGCATCCTTCCATTCTTTATTTTCTGTCGCTTCTTCATAGTTGGAAGGTTCTTTATTGATAAAGTCACACAATAAAGCTACATACCCGGAGAAGGACCTAGTCCTCTTTCTTTCTCTGTGATTTTCTTCTGGAGCCCCATATCTTTCTGCACCTTGGATAGCTTCTCATACCCAAGCAGGTTTCCTCTTGTGAGGATTTTTCTCCTGAGGTGGATCTACAGGTTCTTGAGGTTATTCAAATTCTCGATCTTCTTCTTGAGTTTCTTCGTTCATTGTTGTGCCATGAATTCTGGGTGCTTTTGTTTCCTCATGTTCTTCAACAGGTCTCTTTCTGGATTTATTGTAAGCTGAGTCTTCGTCAAATGTTACATCCTGTCTGATGTCAATATTCTTGAATCCTGGGAAGTATATTCTGTAAGCTTTCGAGCTTTCAAAGTATGCCACAAATATACCCTTCTTTCTTGAAGGATCTAAATTTGTCCTCTTTTCTTTTGGAATGTGTATGTACACTGGACAGCTGAATATTCTAAGATGGCTGACTTCTGGTTTCTTGCCGGAAAAGACTTATTTAGGTGTCTTGTTCTCGAGTACTCTGTGTGGAGTATAGTTCTCTACATACACCGTTGTTCTGGAAGCTTCTGCCCATAAATGCATGGGAAGATCTTGATCATGAAGCATTACTCTTGCAGCTTCCATGATTGTTCTATTCTTCCTTTCTGCAACCCCATTCTGTTGTGGATTATATGGAGTGGATAAATCCCTCTTAATCCCTGAATATTTGCATAACTCTTTAAATTCATTTGATGTGAATTCTCCGCCATTATTGGATCGAAAGGTCTTGATCTTCTTTTCTGTGTGGTTCTTGATCAAGGCTTTGAATTCCTTGAACTTGCTGAAAACTTCATCTTTGTTCTTCATAAAGTATATCCATGTCTTCCTAGAAAAATCATTAATAAAAGAAACATAGTATACATACCTGCTTAAAGAACTAGTTGAAATTGGACCACATACATCGGAGTGAATGATTTTCAAGATTCCTTTTGCTTTGCTTTCGCTACTTGGAAATGTCTTCTTTGTGTTCTTTCCTTTCGCACATCCTTTGCAGACTCCTTCATGTTTTTCCTGAATTTCTGGAAGACCTTCAACAACTTTGCTTGCAAGTGGTAGTGCTCTGTAATGCACATGTGCAAGCCTTCTATGCCAAAGTTCATTTGGCTCTACTATGTCATGGACCAAAGCTTTTTCTGGATGGCCCTTCAATTTGTATAATCCTCCTTCTTTTTCTCCAATTACTATTGCACCGTCAATAGTCTTTCCTCTTGGCCACATGAAGACTTGTCCATCTACAAATGCAACCCTCATGCCTTTTGCATCCCATGCCGATATGGAGAGAAGATTCTTCTTTAGTCCTGGTACAAACAAGACATCCTTCATTTTCATAGACTTTCCAGAGTCTAGCTTGTAGGAGGATTCACCACTACCTTTTATGGGATATTAGTAGTCATCCCCAAGTATCACCTTATGGGGTGAATTATGTTCGTATAGTTTCTCAAAAGATTCCTTGAATCCTGTCATGTGTTTGGAAGCCCCATTGTCAATACGCCAAACTTTGCTTCCATGTGTGACAGTTCCTGTGAGAGTGGAGATCAGAACATATTCTTAATCACTTGAAGAGTCTTCACTTTCTTGTTTTACTCTCTTTCTGGGAGGATCATCATCCTCAACAGTGTGAGCATGATGTCTTCTTTTGGAGTTCTTCTTCTTCTTAGATCCACTCTTATTCATGGGACAATTTCTAGCAAAGTGTCCTCTTTCATCACATGTATAACATCTGAGTTTGGATGGATCCTTTTTCACAAAATTATCTTTCTGATGAGAATCTTACCTTGGTGATGATGATTTTCCCTTTTTCCTTTCTTGGAGTGTACTGTGAGAGCTTTATCTTCACTTCCCATCTTTTCTTCTCGAGCTGCTATTTGAGCTTCTTCTTGTGAGCATTCTTCCCACAGTCTACTGAACTTGATTAGCTTCTTTCTAGCACAGATTCCTTGGATGAAATAATCCCATGACCTATGGAGTCCATTCAAGGTTGTCATCACAATTTCTGCATTCTCCACTTCTTCATCTACTGCTTCAAGTAGTTCTTTGATCTGGGAGACCCTTGTAAAGTATGACTAGATGGTCTCCTCATTCTGGATCTTTACATTCTTCAACTAGTTCCTCAAAGTCATCTTTCGGTTTATGTTCTTCCCTTCAAAGAGTTTGGTTAGGGAATCAAACATAGCTTTAGGTGTCTTGAGGGAGGACACCTGTGGTATGAGGTGATCCTTGATTGAATCAGCAATAATCCTCTTAGCCATAACCAACTTCTTCTTATGTAAGGCCTTAGCCTCATCTTCCTCTGGAACTGGAACCTCCTCATTGATGTAGGAGTCCAACTCATTTTCTTCCAAGACCAGGGAGATCCTATACTTCCAAGCTCGAAAGTTATCAGCTCCCTCAAGCTTTTCATCAAGCTTGGTATGATGAGACATCTTAACTGAGAACCTCAAATGGAAATACAAAAGATTTAGATCTTACCAGGTCAAGATGTCGGATCTAGATTTGGACCTGAATTTTTGCAGTGCTGGTTTAGGAGCATATTAAGGTTTGACTTTCCCAGAGTTATGTCCAACCAAATGCTTTGATATTGATCTCTAAACTTCGATTTTGAGGAGGAGATCAATCCATGCTTGGGCTCACTCAAAAATTCCACTTCTTTGGAAAGCACTAATTTTCGGCAGCAGTATCGGGTCCAAAACTGAAAAAGCTCAGAATCAGATTTTGTTTCGACAGAAAGATGCGCCCTAGGGAGGAGAGTCAGCCCAACCTTCTTTTGCTGAAAATATGTGGAGAGAGATCCAAAAAGTAGGAAGCCCTAGTTCCCGCATCTGCACAGTGTCTTCTTCTCAGGTTAGCGCTGATACCATGTTAGATTTTTAACATTTAAGCTAGCATTATATTAGGATCTTTAACTAAGAGAATAACAAGCACAACAATCAAACACAAGAGACAATGAACACAGTGTTTTTCCTTGGGGAAACCATAAATGGAGAAAACCCCGCAACTTCCTCAGAGATAGAATCAGCACCAAAAGTAAAACCCCAAAATAGTAAGATGATCTCTCGATAACAGTAGCCTCTTTCTTTCTAGCCGCAACAACTTCTTCTCCCTAAACTATGCGCTACAACTGAGTGTGAGTGAGTGTGTTAAATAGAGAGGCTCACTCTCTATTTATACTAATTCCTGACTTGACAATAACTCACTAGGGCCGACTTCACTAGGTGATTCTAACAACCCTAGGGCCCTGCAACTGCGGGGACTTTAACCCTTGATCAATAGGAGGGTTACCCACAATGACTTGACATGACTTGTTTACATTATAGAAACTCCTGATCGAAACATCGGGGCATGACATGACTTAGTTACATTACAAACACTTCCCGGAATAAACATCAGGGTACAATACATAAGAAATACAAGTGAATACATTCCGAAGTTACAATTACATCAACACATGATACATCAACCAAGATACCATACATCAATCAATCATACATTAATCACCAATATCAACCAATGCCGACCATATCAATTATACATCCACTAAACATGCGGTCATCAATCATTCAAATATCACACATCAACCATAGAAAACATATCTAATGACAAGTAGTAACATTCATAACCATCAATACATTGAATACTTTCTCATTAAATCACACTACCATTGTTACTATATTTTTAATAATGCATACATATAACTAATAAGATCACACGCAAACACAAAAAATTCAAACATACAACTAATTATAAAACCATATACATGCATACTACATATACCACTATTTATCATAACATTATATATAATTATTAGCACATGATATATATAATATCCATATATACTCTACTACAATTATACCACAATATACTACTACTGTACCAGCATATATATCTATATCATTATGTTACTCATCTAGCTACCTATAACACTATATTATACCATATAACTATACTTAATCATCATATGATCATGCTAACACACACCTATTATTCATATATACATACTATATGCATATTGTTTAATTAACCACAAACAACTTTCCCTTTTTCCAAATATCAATTTAAAAATGTTTCAATTTCAAATGTTAGTTTCCGGTAAGAGTGAAACATCATAAGGTCTATGTTTCACAATAGCAAGTCAAATAATACATATTCCTATCTATCAATCAACATTGCATGGTATATCAATGCAATTACCACTAAATTCCTCGTCCATGCTATCTAAATGCAAATGTCACTCAATCTAATGCATGCACTAAGCAATTACCACTAACTTTTCATTCTATGTTTTCTATATGCAAATAATATTCACTTCAAGGCTTATAACAAAGGCTTATAATCAGAACAAACTGTTAAATTCCAATAATGTGCACCTACCATTCAATTCCCATGCACACAATGTGCAATCAGTCATGCATTCCTATTCTATATCTAATACATGCAATATGCAATATCTTTTCATTTCTTATGCATACCAATGCATATCTAGTGAATTTAATGAACAAAATAATTTACTATAAAGGGACTAGGCTAATCCTCCATTTCCTTTACTCATATCTAGTATGCATATATCAATTCAATGCACAATAATATTTGCTACCTTGTAATCATGTAAAGGGATTTGGACTATGCCCCACATTTCCCATCCCATGGTATAACACTTCAACACATGTCACTTATATCCAATATACATTCTTCATGCAATTACTATTCAGTGTAGCATACACTAAACATGCAATATTAACTCAGTTACCCAATTTATCAATGCAATTATCAATTATCTATGCATGCAATCACTAGTCAATCCAACAAGTTCATAGACACTGATGACAACATATCCAATTATTAATGCACAATATGCATCCAGTCAACCAATCCACATGTTTTAAGCATAATAATTTTCACTTATTTAATATATGCAATAATTGCCAAGGAAATAATGTAGCTTACATGCATCAACTATCAATCAAGAATGGATATCCAATCAAAGTTTTTCAAGAAAAACATATGAACGGAATCTATGCAGAGAGATTAGGGCTCTACCCTTCACTTCCTGGATTACTTATTAACACGAAAACTTTCACAATGTATCCTATGTAAAAAGGGGATTAGGGATTTTCCCTTCATTTCCCATCATTATATAAATAGTAAACCTTCCAACAGAGTAATCTATGCAAAGGAATTAGGGCTCTTCCCCTCATTTTTCAAATTACTCAACTCACACTATGCATGCAATATTCAATGCATTCACACCCAATGCAAATCAAGACAATGCATAACCAACACATAATATGTAGGCATATTAATTACCAATCAAGACAAATCCTAGTAAATGCACGATAATTAAGCATTTACCTATCCATCAAATCCCTACTTAGTAAAATGCAAGGTATAATAATTAAACATTTACTCATCAAGCATTAAAATTATGCCCATGCAATACCAATCGACATAGATTCTACATACGACTATCAATCAATCATAAACAATGCTTGAGAGAACATTCCACCATTTGCACACCATGCAATTACACTATAAATCAAACAAACAAAAGCTTGAGAGAACACTTAATTAGATAAGCCAACCATTAGTTGGAAGGAAAAGAACAATAAAACAAAATGCATTTAGAAATTGACAAAATAAGTATTTAAAATGAATTTAAGAATAAAAAATGCATGTCAAGTCTCGCTAGCTCATTCGATTAAGGTGTGGGTCTCATCAGTAGGGAGACTCAAGTTCAATTCCATTAGGGGTGAGCTAGTTGGGAGGAGACACCAAAAAATCCAACCATGTTAAGGTTTGGTGTGGCCCAGGCTAGGTGTGATCCCTGGCTGACTTTGACGGCTTAGATGCCCATGGGTTGTGGTTCTAACCAATGGTTCATTGCTTCTGACCCCGAGTGACGGGAAATCAAAACAAAAACAAAAAAAATAAAAAATGCACTGAAGAACCTATTTATTAAAATGCAGTGAAAAAGATATTTCTTCACACATGAAACAACAGGAAATAAATATTAAAATTGATTGTCAATCATATAAGAATTAAATATCTGACCAAGCAAACATAAACATAAACATGTTGCAATTAATTGATGAAACGATTAAGGATACTTTCCGATGTGGTAAACACTCTTCCACAAATCAAATATTAAGTGAAACAATTGAGAGAAGGAAGCACTCCTCTTTTTAGGAGGCAATTCCTTTCTCCTCCATCTTTACATTCATGCAAAGTATTTTCATAAATATTCATAATATTAAACATTCCAAATGCATAAACATAACATGATTTGTAATAATGTCCGTGACCCAAAAACCATAGTGTTAGAACCTAATCTCTGATACCACTTGTAATGTCTCGATGGCCTAAACTAAGGCCCAAGGCCTTATGAGCTTTATAAATTAAATGCACAACGAAATTTAAAAGAATTATAAAATATGAAATTGCAACCTTGCGACACTTAGATTTTTAGCAGAACGGGAACATACCAACAATATCTCCATAGCATCTCGCCATTCTTGCTCTACATATGTCTTCTCAAAACTAGAAGGCTATTCTAACATCTTGTTGGTATGTACAACTACCATATGATCAACAACTAATCTTGAAGGCTATCGTCTCACACATAACCAAAGTCTTCGGACATACTGGATTACAATTATTGATAATGAATTGTTTTCCTTCAAATGCAACTCTATACTCAAAATCTATTATACGAGAATATAAAAGAAAATTTGTCCTCAAACCATGTGTTAGCACTGAAACCTACATATAAACAATTTTGGTTTCCAGCATCACATTGGTTGAAAAGTCCAAAGGAGACGATATCGAAAGTTCGAACATCTAGTAATATTTTTTCCAAAGCTTTGATGTTCACCCATGTTATGGTTATCTTTCCATCAAGTTCGATGAATTTTTCACATATTCTTGCCTTCCAATAGACCAAGGTATACATCATTGCTCCTTTGTTCTTGTGTGAATTTGCCAAAGTGATCCCGCCAAAATCTTCGACCTTTTTTCCACTCTCGAGTCAATTTCATCAAAACCTCATATCCTTGCGTCAACTCCTCAAAATTTCCCATGGGTGCAAAACCATGGCATTGATGAAATTTTATATCTATTTTGTTTGAAATCCCTTGATCTCTTGCAACATTGCCAAGTTGCCATAGTTACTTACAAATTAAACCCTCCCCCACACATATATATATTATTTTTAAATCTATTTATATAATTTTAAAAATAATATTTTAAATTTATTTTGTTAAAAGGTTTATTTCACCTTTAAAAGG
The DNA here is from genome assembly GCA_001517045.1 of Pseudotsuga menziesii. Classification (NCBI taxonomy): domain Eukaryota; kingdom Viridiplantae; phylum Streptophyta; class Pinopsida; order Pinales; family Pinaceae; genus Pseudotsuga; species Pseudotsuga menziesii. The sequence continues at coordinate 878,104 of LPNX011000646.1, read as the reverse complement.
TTTAAAGGTTCATTTCACCTTTAAAGGGTTTAAAGGTTCAGTTTACGTGGATCTTTATTAAAGCACGGGTCTTTCATTTCTTCGTATAAAAGTTATCGATCTTTTGTACCATTTGCATATCTTATGCAAACGTATACCATTGTTTCCACCAACCACCACACCATATGCCAAATCCCATGCATGAAGCGCCAACCAGAGCCTACGGATCAACTCTTGTGCTCAACATGTCGATATTATGGAGGAATAGTGAGGATCTAATTCAAACAAGGGAGATCCCAACGACTTATTACACTGCACGGCGTTTGGTTGACAGATCGAAGTTGACTAATATGCAAGCAATTTTATATTGTTAAACTTCAAAAACTTACTATTCAAAGTGAGTTCATTCGTTGTGTCTGGGAGAAGGGTATACAGGTTATGAGCATACTACCTTAGATATTGGTGCTGCGTACATTGGAACATTTAGCATTGAATGGAATAACGCTTTAGTTGAAAATAATTTGTTGCAAGCTAATGTTCGGGCTGTTTTATGCAGTTTTCTCAGTTCTCAGTTTTCTCAGTTCTAAAACAGTTCTAAATATGACAATAGTGATGCAGTGTTCAAATACTGTTGGGATGTAACGATAAGTGTTCAAATATTATTTTGCTGAGATGATTGCATTTAAGAGGTGTATTCTACAGTTCAGTAAGGAAGAGATGTGTAAGTCCTGTGCTCTACTTAGAATTAACAGGTGTCTTTTATAAAAAAAAATACTAAATAAAAATAACATATTAGGAGTTGGCTAATCTCTCTAGACCATTTGCACCTTTTCAGGCAAGTTTGGCTGGAATCCTCAACACGATTTGGTGTTGAAAATGAGATTTTTAGTGTTAAAATTGCAATTTTTATTGCAGAAATGGATTCAGGACTCTAGATTACCCTCGGGGCACCTAGTTTATGCATTTCCAATCACTGCAAACTAACCTTTGAACAATTTGCGCCCGATTTTGGCCAAAAAACTGGCACGATTTTAAGTGCAAATGGTTTAGAGTTTAGCTTACACCCTTATATTAAATTTAGATTATTTAGAATTACGTGTATATATATATATATATATATATATATATATATAACAACATAGATAAACTAAAACCATAAACAGTGGATTACACATTTTTTCAACATTTTCACTGTAAAAAAGAGTTTGCAGATTTGATCCTTCTCTATGCTTGGTAGATCCCCTTTTAAATAGGTCTATGCTGATCACTAAGTTGATGTTTCCAACCTGCTATTTAAATCGAGGAAAACCTTACATCTGAGTAAGAAACGTTATATTCATTCACCATGCAACTCTCTCTTTTCTTGATATACATATGAATTACTCTAAAGAAACTACTATGCAGAATTGCATAGTATTTGTGTGGGGAGTAGAATTATGGACACAGCAAGGGAGACATGACAATGAGTCATTGACTCATTTGATTTTATCTACTTCTATGTTTGTGCGGGATGTTGTGTAATGTGATTAATTGGATGTCCATTGGTCTAAGAGCAGAGATCTTGTTGCATTTACAAGTGACAGTCCATTTTATATTTTGAATTTATTAATTCAGTTGAATAAGCCAATTCAAAGCGGGGACGAAAAAGATTCGTGGTATAATCTTGGTACAAAACATAGCCCCTATTCGCTAAGGATAGACAACGTATAGTTCACAGGTGGCAGAGTATCTGGCATCAAAGAATGTGGATTGATCTAAATTTCCCAAAATCAGGAACACAGGTGTCAATTTCTCCAACAAACATTATCTTCATTAATTCCAGATTCGATAGAAAAATTCACGCCACATAGCCAAATTATCATTTTTAGTCAAAGTTATTCTTAGTAAATCAACTTCAGGTTGGAAACAAGGGATCGGTGGCAGAGCATCTGGAGCATTAAAATCTTTTGTATCTTCTATTTTAATAAAGGCAAATTCCAGATTCTGAGGAGGAAGTTGGACACTTGAGATGTCAATCTCGGATTTGACAGTAGATTTAGTGGCAAAATCTAATTGCAATTAAAGATTGCACCCTATCTTCAAAGAGATGGATGAACATCTTCCAGCATCCCTTGAACTTTCAAGACACAGGGTCATCTAACATCTAGCACTTAAGGTGTCAAGCAGCCTCATCATTTCCAGATTTGATGTATTTATTCGAGTTTGATTTACATTTTTAGCCTATGGATAATATTTGATCTCTTACAATTTGTAACAAATCAAGGATGGTATTTTCTATTTAGTATATGGTGTTGAAGGTAGAGGGGTTGAGTTCGAGAGATTGAGGGGGATGGGTTCTTAGTTTCAGAGACATACTTTTATACTCGTTCTTGTAAATAAACTTTGGTTTTTATGTTTATATTTTCATGATTGAAGATTATCGTGAATGCAATGTTTAGATTGTGTTTTCCTTATGTATTCATCTCCTTTTTGCTTATTTGAATGTGCTGATGATTGGTATAGGATATATTTATGGTTATGTCTTACAGATTCCCGAGCAGAAGTGTTTACTGTAACTACCTACATGGCATTAGGCTCATTCAAATATTTTATTCTTAAATGGTGTGTCTAATTAATGAATATTCGGACTTTGGATCTGTCATTCGACCAATTTGTAGAATGATATATTCACAATTATGTCCTTCATTTTCATTCTAAAGATCTGAGCATTGTGCTTATAGGCCTTCCATTTATAGATATAGTATATTAGCCTTGTTACCAAACAAACTAGCAGGGATAGTGCCCAGTAAGCACATATGAGGAAAGTGACCCAATGTCCTTGGACTACTTCGGAGTGTCTAGACCTCCAAAGGGAGAGCCCTTTATTGTGTCTGAAAGCAACTAAAAACAAAAACCCAATCTGTCTCTGTGCAATTTTATTAGTAACTAGTGCCTTCAATGGAGTTTAATAGAGAATGAATAAGATATACTAAATAGCAGGCTTCTTAATAAAGCTGAAATAAAAGCTTATACCAAGACAATCAATTAGTTGCCAGCAGAAAGCATAGTAGTAGTAACAAAAAATAATCAGTATCATGAACCAGCATTCTACATAGCCTGTTTATGTCATCATCAATATCAAACTATGTAAACCATTCACTTCAGTAGAAATGACCAGCATAATAAATTAAACTTTAGGCATGAAGTAATAGCATCCACAGGCTTCAACAGTAGAAACAAAGCATAAATAATAATCAGACTTTATTTGTCTTGCAATAACACTTATCTATGAACAGTAACTAGTACATATATCATTATCATTATCAGTTGAACTTCGTCTGCAATAAAAATATCCACTATTTTTCACATGAAGTAATAAGTGTCTGTAGCCTTAACCAACAGTAAAGGTAGCTGTGTGTACCATTAAGATGATTTATTACAACAGCAGTAAGTGTTTATAACACTTTTTAAGGTATTTAGCATTAGTACTAGAACTGATTAGTTCTACCATTCACAACCACCAGCAGTAATGTCCAAATATAACATTAATTCATCATTAAACTAACCTTTGTTTAGTGTTTTTGCAGGTCTGTTATTGGAGCAGCAGTGGTCTGAAACTTAGGATGACACCTCAAAGAGGCCTTAAAGCCTCGTTTTAGGGCTGACTATTAAGTTTGAGGGGATCATAGGAAGGTAAAGGATAGGAGCGTTGTCCTAGAGAAGAGAGCGCTAGGCTTAGGGGGAGGTAGGTTTGGTCTGTTTTGGACTGTTTTAGGGCTTTTTAGGATTTTATATAATTTTTTGGTTTTTTAGGGCTTCTTAGAATTTCACGGGCTTTTTAGGATTTTATATAATTTTTTAGTTTTTTCTAGGGCTTCCTAAAATTTCACCCTAGGGCTTTTAGGGGTAAAGAAGACAGTCCCAATTTGGAGGAGAGATGGCCCAGATTTTAGGGATGCCAAAATTTTGATTTTTATTTTTATTTTTAATTTTTTAAGGTTTTAAACATAAAAAAGTTTAGACCTAATTCTACCATGAAAATGAAAAATTACACATGAATATGCAAGAAGAATTTGATAAAAATGCTATTTTGATAATACAGGGGCTTTTGATGGATGTATCCCTACCCCTAGGCCTAGAGAAGAGGCGAACAACCTCCCTCTTGGACTCAATTTCTCCTTGTCACTGGAATAGGGCTTCTCCAACAACCTCTAGGGTTCATTGTGAGATCCCAATCTAGGGCAAATCTTGGAGATCTAAGACCAAACTTGAGAAAACCTCCTCTAAGGAGCATTTCCCACAATGCAAAGAAAATAGAAAGCAAACACAAGGCCCTATTCATACAAAATGTAGCTCAATGGCCACAATTCAAACATCAAGAAGCAAGAATTCACCCACCTTCACCAACCAAGGCTAAAACTAGACTTACTTGAGCTTTGTGTTGTTCTAACAATTCCTAGCATCCACCGTGAATGAGAAAACCTCACAAAAGCATCCAAAATTGCATCCATAAAAAAAAGAATCCAAGAGGTGCCCACCACCTTCCAAAAGACTATCTAGGGTAAAAGAGAAACATAATGATTTATCCCATGTGTTATGTTTTATAAATGAAGTGAGGAGCTATATTTATATGTTCTCAACTCACTTTTACAAAATTACCAGGCCAGCATGCCCATAAAATTTCAATGTTAAAAATACAACATAAGATAACACAAAATAATGATATATGTGGGTAACTTTGGGCATTTTCCCCCATAGTTTACCCAAAACTGTTAAAATGACTAAAATTGAGCCAAAAGATTCACTCTAAAAGGTGGAGTGAGCAGGGGGGTCGTTATGCTCCATCTAACCCCAACAATGTTGAAAATACCTCAATGTCGCCCCCAATAAGCTTGTGGGCCTAGTAACCAAATATGACGTCATTAAGTAAACTGGACAAAGGAAGGAGGGTGCTCTACTAGAAAGGGACCAAGATGGGTGCATAAGATTATTTGAAAGAGAGGAAAGAGCCTCGGAGATGGAATATTGTCACCAGTGTAGAAAACAAGCAAGGGGTCATGTGACCTAGTGACCTTCCCCTAGGAGCCCCAGACACCAACCCCAACAAATGACAGTCAACAATTCCATTAATCCATAGTACTCCTAAAGGAAGTATCAAAAGGTCCAACCATAACCACCCCTCAAAAGTGTTGATAATACCCCCATACTCGCCCTAAAGAAAAATGTGACCCCTCTCATTGGGCAAGCATCTGAAGGTGCGCTAGTATTGGTACCATGTAACACTGGCTCCAACTGTGGGACAAGTGATCTTATCGGGAGTGCTTGAGAACCTTTAAATATTCTAGGTACTTGTATACCTACACACACATTAAATATCCAAGGGAATTACAAGCATCATGAGGCATACACTTTTGTCCTGCCTTGCTTAGTATAATGAAATGAAATGCAAATAACTAAACATAAAAGAACAATAAATGCAATGCAAGGTAACAATATATGCTGAAATGAAAATGAAACTAACCCTACCTACCCTAAACATGGTAACAAAAAAGGTCAAGTAAAGTCATACCGCCAATGCAACCAACTAAGTAGGTCATTCATAAGTTAACTTTTTCCTTTGTATTTAGAGATAATCCATGATAAGATCTCATTGATGATAAGCTGAGTATGCACCAAGATTTCCACCTAGATGGGAAATGAAGGATGGATGCTTGTGGGAACTTGGAAACCTTGATATAGCTACCACGAAGAAGGATTTCTTTCACAAACTTTGCCAATCCATGCTTCTATTGGGATTATGTATGGACCACCTCTGTCATGCATTCCCATTAAGAGAAAAATGTTCCTGAAACTAGTCAATAGATTTTGAACTTGGGAGACCATTTTCCAAGGTGGACCCTACAAATATTCATGTGTCAGTTGCAACCTGTCCCAACACCCACTTAAACATCTATTTGGATACACGAGTTTATTGTCCATCTTTGTAATGATCATGTTAGTATCCCTAAATAATATTGAAATTTTTGAAATTATCAGCCACATAATCCATACCTTCATTTTTTAATCGGAAAGATAAACAATAAATATTTTGGCGATGCAAAGTGAATAACATACATGTCCACATACTTGTAGGGGTTCTGGTGAGATGGATCATTGGAAAATTACTGATACTGGACATAAAAGGATGAACAACTTCTTCAATAATTCTTGAGGAACATGACTGGGAATGATAATTCGGGCTCATAATAGATTGCACAATTGCAAGAGAATTCTTTGTATAACATGCTTCACTGTCCCTGATGCTAGATATGTACAACTGAGTTAAATCCACGAATATATCACCAAAGATATGGGGTCCCAAATTTTCAAACCATTTATCATAGTAAGGCATCTGCATGTGGAAATCATCTATAATGGAAAGAGGACCACATATTGAGGTACTTCATCATCAAATGTAAGAGAAAAAGGGTTAACACAATCTTCATCATTAGCATCGTAAGTTGGAATAATATTATCTCGTTCAACAAGGCTTTCACTGATTATGTCTTCGATGTCCCTTCTTGAGGTGATCATGATTTCTTCATCCCAAATAGTGTCGAATTCTGGATCAAGTTTATCCATGGTGAATTTTGATTCTTCTTTGAATGAGAGGAAAAAATTATTGACTTCTTCAAAGTATTTGTCACTGAAGGGCCTGGAAATAACACTGTTAGGTATTGAACAATCATACAGTGGTGGGTCCATAAACCTCCAATAATCATCGTCTTAAAGAATCTTGTCATTTTTCTCCAATAAATTCAAGATAATATTACAAAAAAATGTTATATGATGGCAAGGAGAACTGACCATTTCCTTTTGTTCTTCAATTTATTCAACTAGGACTTCCTAGTCTTCAATTCTATAATTGCAATCATATTCATTTTCATGAGGAACTTCATCTTTTGATTTTAGGATTAAGATATCATCTTCCACATCATGAACAATGGTGTCTTCAAGTAAGTCTTTTTAGGCCTTATCTTGATCATGGATGTATTTAGTAAGGGCTTCTTCATGCTCTTCAGGGGTCAGGGAAATCTGATCATCTTTTCTATGCTCTTTTTGAATATTTTCTTTCTGGAACCAATTATTTACCTCTTCGATATAGGGAGTCCATTCCTCACACTTTGTTCAGCACTAACGAATGCAAAATACCTATATCAACTCTTCTAAATAAGATATTGTACCTTTTCCCAACCCTCAAAATCAATCAAGCCCCACATCATCTAGATGACATGCAAATTCCTTCATATATGATTCCTTATCCTTTTGAATGACAAAAGAGGATACAACATGCATAAAATATTTGATGAAGTCTAGGGCTTCATCATCTTCATCACGTAATCCTCCTATCATAAACGCTTCTAGTAACTGCTTTAAACCATTTGGTAGGTTAAGAGGATAAAAATTCTCTCTGGGAGTTATTTCAAATGGTTCCTTCGTGGGAAGGGAAATCATGGCATGAATCATTTCTTTGTTAAGATTAGGTACCCACTCTTTCCTGAATGCTTTGACTAGTTGTAAGAGTGGAGAAATCCCTTAAAGAGGAAACCTTTGACTAGTTGTAAGAGTGGAGAAATCCCTTAAAGAGGAAACCTATGATACCAATCACTCATATTCTTGTTATTCCACAAATCAAGAGACCTTACAAATTGTATCATCCTGAGATCCCCATCCATAATATCCCATGCTATAAGATATTCTCTGAATTTCGCAATATGCTCTGCAGGTGTATCTTCATGTTGATGGAATATCAAGACGACTTCAAGTGACTCGTGTATACGTGACCGATTTGGATATCTCGGAACATCCAAGAAATCCAAAGGAGCATATGGATTATGGAATTGTATTTCTTCAATGGAAGCGATATCATTTCTTATTGGTTGTTTTCTTTAGTGGAGTTTCCTGATATGACCTGCAAGGTTATCCTTTAACGAAGATTTTATAAAATGACAAAAACAAATCTTACCTTTCGAACATGTTCTTGTAGATTACTTCTTTTGATTTTCTTCGGTGGGAGTTGTCGGGAAAGACTTATGAAGTTAGACTCAAACAACTCTCACCAAAGTACTAAACAAGAACGTACTTGAGATCAAACAACTCTCACCAAATTACTAAACAAGAATGTACTTGTGATGAGAGAAGAAGAAATCGCCAATGGAGTCGCCATATAATCCCTGCAAGGTTAGTTCTAATAAATATACTTCAATTGTAGATAGGAGGATTCACCTTGAGTTCTTACCAAGTGTCATTTTTTTCAAGGGTGTAAATGACTCTGAATAGACCACTTCAAACTTTAAAATGTCCTTGGCAACGACGCCAAAAATGTTACTAGACAAATTAGCAAGGCTAAATCCCATTAAGACCATATGAGAAAAGTTACCTAATGTCACCTTAGTCACGTTCCTTTGACTAATTCAGAGTGTCTTGACCTCCAAGGGGAGAGCCCTTTATTGTGTATGAAAGCAACTAAAGACAAAAACCCAACCTCTCTTTGTGCAATTTTATTAGTAACCAGTACCTTCAATGGAGTTTAATAGAGAATGGATAAGACATACTAAATAGTCAGCTTCTCAATAAAGTTGAAATAAAATAATATACTAATACAATAAATTACTTGCCAACAGTAAGCATAGTAGTAGTAACCAACAATGATCAGTATCATGAACTAGCACTCTACATAGGTTGTTTATGTAATCATCAATATCAAACTTTGTAAATCATTCACTTCAGTAGTAATTACCGGCATAATAAACTAAACCTTAGGCATGAAGTAATAGCATCCACAGGCTTCAACAGTAGAAACAAAGCATAAATAATAATCATATTTTATTTTTCCTACAATAACACTTATCTATCAGCAGTAACTAGTACATATACCATTATCATTATTAGTTGAACTTCATCTACAATAAAAGTATGCACTATTTTACACATGCAGTAATAAGTGTATGTATCCTTAACCAGCATTAAAGGTAGTTGTGTGTACCATTAAGATGATCTATTAATAAGTAGTAAGTGTTTATAACACTTTTTAAGGTATTTAGCATTAGTACAAGCATTGATTAGTTCTATCATTCACAACCACCAACAATAACGTACAAATATAAAATTATTTCATCATTAAACTAACCTATGTTTAGTGTTTTGGTGGTCTGTTTTTGAGCAACAATGGTCAGAAACTTAAGATGAAACCTCAAAGAGGCCTTAAATCCTCGCTTTAGGGTTGAATAGGAAATTTGAGGGGAGAGGAAGGTAAAGGATGGGAGCGTTGGAATAGAGATGAGGGCACTAGGGCTTCGGGGGAGGTAGGTTAGGTCTGTTTTAGACTGTTTGGGGGAATTTTAGGATTTTTATATTTTTTGTTTTCTCAAGGATTCATAAAATTTCTCCCTAGGGTTTTTATGGGTAAAGAAGGCATGCTAAATTTATAGGAAAGATAGCCAAAATTTTGGGTAAGCCCAAAATTTGAAAATTTTATTTATTTTTTTTTTTTTTGGTTTTAAACATAAAATTGCAGACCTAATGCTAACCCTAATTCTACCATGAAAATGAAAAATTACACATGAATATGCAATTAGAATTTAATAAAAAGGTTATTTTGATAATGCAATGGGTTTTAAGGGATGTATCCCTAATCTAAGGCTTAGAGAAGAGGTGACCAACCTCCCTCTTGGAGTCAATTTGTACTTGTCACTAGACTAAGGATTCTCTGACAACCTCTAGGGTTCGTTGTGAGAGCCTAATCTAGGGAAAATCTTCGATATCCAAGGCCAAACTTGAGAAAACATCCTCTAGAGATCGTTTTCCACCATGCAAAGAAAATAGAAGGCATACAACATGCCCTATTTATAAAAAATGCATCTCAATGGACACCATTCAATCATCAAGAAGCAATAATTCACCCACCTTCACTAAGCAAGGATAAAAATGGACTTACTTGAGCTTTGTGTTGTTCCAACAATTCCTATCATCCACCATGCATGAGAAAACCTTAGAAAAGCATCCAAAATTTAATCCACAATAGAAACAAGAAAATTCTCCAAGAGGTGCTTAGGCGCACGACAAGGTCAATAGTTCGATTGAATGAATTGAGTACTATTATGGCGTAAGAATATTAAGAATGAGAAAAGTAGGAAATACACTACACACACAGAAACATATACACACAGACAAAAATGCAAGAATTCAAACCAATCTCTGTTATTTCATTATTGTTATATTATGCTCAATACTCTGCTTGTATATTACAATAGTGTACATGCTTATATAGAGTGTTGAGAAAGCTTGGGTTGTCTTCCTGTTACATTCAATTACAAGAAGTTGGAATGGTTCAAAATTTCAACCATTACAGACGACTAGAAGATAGAGAGACAATATGTCATAGTCGTGTCGATTGTCGGTGTCAACGATGCATGTTGAGGAGTTGAACTTGTTGAGGTTCAGCCTTGTCGAATTCAATGTTGAACCTCTCAAAGTTGATAACAATTCCAACTGTTGGGTGGATCATTCCTCCTTCCTTAAGAAACAATGGTCCCCATTGTTTTCTCATATAGGTGAGGAAGCTTGTTGGTGAGTTCAGTAGCAGAGTACCACTTTCCTTGTGCTGGGAACTGTCTAAATTTAGCCACCTGAAACAAGGGAATTATGTTCGTCCTTCTATGGAGTATGCGTCATCCCACGATGGTGTCATAAGGAAGAGAATCCTGAACATTTGGATGGATGTCTTCAGGTTTTGTTATATGCAAGTCATTATGTTCCAACAGTGGTGCATGGTATGGTCGAAGTAGATCTACATTAAATATTGGATGCAGACCCAATCATGAAGGAATGTCGAGCTGGAAAGTGTTTTCTCCTATCTTCTTAAGGTTATTGTACGGACCATATCGCAAAGGCTTCGAAATTCTATATGGACCAGTGAAGCGCTCCTTATTGAGATGCAACTAGACCTGGTCCCTAATTTGAAATGAATGAGGAGTACGATGATTATCGTGTCGAGCCTTAACTTCCACATTAGCTCGTTGTAACATTTCCTATGCTTATTTCTGGATGTTTTATATTTGGTCTAGTAACTTCAATGCTTTTTCAATTTCACATTGGTCAAAATCGGAGTCATTCGACTATGTCAATGAAATGATTAAGCCGATGGGTGCTAAGGGTTGAAATACATAACATATCTCGAATGGACTCTTTCTCATAGAGATATGTTGAGCACAATTTTAGCTGTGTTGTATATATGGGATAATTTCATCCCATGTCCAATGATGCTTGTGGTTGTACATGTGAAGCAATTGTACTACCAAGCGATTCACAACTTCTGTGTGTATGTGTGTCTTAGGATGGAAAACTATCAACAAATAGAGTCTCGTGTCGAGCTGTTTCCAAAAATTCTTCCAAAAGATGCTGACAAATCTGACATCTTTGTCGGAAATGATGGTCATCAGAAGGCCATAATGTTTCCAAACATGTTCAAAGAAGAGTTGATCATTCTGGTGTGATGTCGTAGTCTTCTTGCATGGAATGAGAATAAACATCTTGGAAAAATTGTCGACTACTACTAAGTTCTTGTCATCCTGATGTTTGGTAGTAGGATATCCCGTCAAGTAGTGCATAGAAATAGATTCATATGGTCGACTAGGAACCGAGAAAGGTGTGTATAGTCCTTGTCGTCGATCCAACGGTTTAGCAATGGCACAAACCATGCATGATCGAATGTACCCGTTGTTGCCATATTTAAGTGAAGGCCAGTAAAAATACTTTTAGAGTATGGCAAGGGTATTTTCTACTCCAAAGTGTCATGCAGTCTTGATGTAGTACGCCTCCCAAATGAGATTATGTCGGTGCTCACCTATCGGTACACAAAGCTATCCAAGCTTGTATAGCAAGGTATCTTTGAGGAAGTAGTCGGTAATGGATGGCGGATCGGTTTGAAGATGTTGATAAATTGCAGAAAATTCATAGTATATCGAATACAATTAAGGCCAAGTAGTGGGGTCATAGCCCCGCATACTCATATTGTGAAAAGTAGAGTAATGGGTGGTTGAATAAGACAATTGGCTGCGGCATTGGATTCACCTTTCCGATACGTAGTTACCAACTAAAATTGTTGCAGGTAATTAATCCACTTGAGTTGTCGAGTTGTTTGTAACTTCGACTAGGATGGGGTGAACTGTAAATTCTTGTGGTTAGTAAGAATGATAGTTTCCTTCCCAAGAATGTAATGTGTCCATTGCTTAAGGGCGTGTACAATGGCATATAGTTCCTTTTCATACGTCAAATATCTTATGATGGTGTCGTTAAATTTTTCGGAATGAAAAGTGACTGGATGACCAAACTGACTGATCACTGCACCTAAAGCATAGTCCAATGTGTCTGTCTCAATCTCAAAGGGCTAATGCAAATCAGGTAACACAAGTACTGGTGCAGTACAAAGCTTGTGTTTGAGATGCTAAAAATATTGTTGTTGTGTCGATGTCCATTTGAAGACAATTTTCCCATTTCCCTTGGTCAACTGATTCAAAGGCCAGGCTATGTGACTAAAGCTGAGTATGAACTGTCGATAAAAATTCGCCAAACCAAGAAAAATTCTTAGTTCATGAATGTTTTGAGGAATGGGACAAAATTTGTTGATCAAATATTGAATTTGTCTGTGAATCTCTTCATTCTTGATAATGGATATTTTGTAAACATATGCATTAGGTAATGAATAACCAGGAACAATTTCAATGGAGTGTTTTACCTGGAAATGTAGAGGTACTATGTTTGGATCTTGAAATACATTCTGGTATTCTTCAAGAATGTTGTCAATCTGTTATTTTTTTCGAGAACTAAACTGGTCGGTGAGTCGACTAGTTGTTGCAGTCCTTCTGGGATGATGAGGCTTAATCATGATTAATGTGAATTTTTCAGCATGATTGATGAGCGTTTTTGTCTGTTTGGTAGATACCGTCACAACCGTTAATGTAGGTTTTCTATCTGGTATGTCATACCATTGGTTATGTACTTTGACAATTACCATCTGAGGCCAAAACTGATAACTTCCATGTCGATCCCATAAGTAAGGTTTCCCAAACAGGGCGTCGACTATGGAAAATGGTGCCATGCCACATATTACTTCATCTTCAAAAGGCTTAATGAAGTAGGTGAGTCTGCATTGTCGGGTGATCCTTAGTTCATTCATGTCCTTGATCCATCCTATATTGTAAGGCTGAGGATGTGGAGTGGTGACAATACCTAGTTTCTTCATGAGATCTTCATAAATGAAGTTCTTATAGATATTATTATCCACAATCAGATGCAATGGATTATGTTGAACCCATTTTTGTGTATGGAACAGGTGCTCGCATTCCTCCTCGTCGAGGATAGTCAAGGCTATCGTACTGGTCGATGTCGATGTCAAAAGGGTCGATGCTTCTAGCTCAGATTCTACTAGAGTTTTTTCGGACAAGTCGGAGGTTGAAATTTTTTCTAAAAATGTCTTTCGATCCTTACATTCAAACGTATCATGCCATCATGGATTGTGGTAATCATACCATTTCTCAGTAGGGGGTTGTTTTCTTCCCTTTTGTCTTTTTGAGGGTGCTTTTTTCTATGATATTTCTTTAGTGGGGCCGACTGAGAAGGGTGCCTTGACCTGTCGGAGTCACCTGGTCACTTATTGTCGGATATTTTACCTGTTGGATTGGTCATGAAGCATGATTTTCCTTTCTTCTTAGCTACAAGCTTACTGGCATAGTGGAATGCATCCACAAGCATACTGACATTCATAAACTCCACCTCTTGCTAAATGTACAAGGAAAATTCGTTGACATACTTCAGAACAAACAATATATCTTCTTCTTGGACGCCAAGTCTCGCCATGAGTTGATAGAACTCGTTGGTGTAACTCTACATGGACTTTTCTTTCCAGTTCCTTCACTGTTGCCACTTCTTATATTGTTGTTCAAAGTACTTGGGAGGGTAGACCTCCTTTTGGACGTATTTGACAAAATTCTCTCATGTGTCTATGGGTTCTCCTTCTTTCTCCATCGTTGTCGATAGATTCTCCCACTAGAAGTGCACAGAGGTCAACATCTTTAAGGATGCAATGCTGATATTTTCATCTCCTAAGAGTTGATTCACAGAATAATAGGATTCCAATTGTTGTACCCAATTGTCTACATATTACGCGTCAATATTGACTTCTAGATTCAATATGTCCAAGTTCATTTTCACTTTGAATGGATTGATTTTGTTGGAGTTGCCTCTTGTCGAGGATCCTCCTAAGGTCGAGGCAAATCGCATGAGAATATCATTGAACTAGGCAAACATTTTGGTTCGTTTTCGAGCGAGCGCTTTCTCTATGAGTTGCTATGTCTCGTCAATTGCATGCCTATTGTTTGTTTTTTCAGCCATCTCTGATCTAGTAGTGCAAATAGATAAATACTCTGAATTCAAAAGTAGTTTATGCTTGGATTGTTGAGTTTTCTAGCATCTTTGAACATGCATAAGTCAGGTAACCTTGATAAAAGTCCCTATGCACAACCTAAGTATGAATAAGCTATGAATATGCTCTGATACCAATGATCTGGATGCCCAGGCACACGATAGGGATGACAATTCGATTGAATGAATCGAGTACTTTTATGGTGGAAGCATATTAAGACTGAGCAAAGCAAGAAATACACTACACACACATAAACCTATATACATAGACAAAATGCAAGAATTCGAACCAATCCCGGTTATTTCATTATTATTGTATTATGCTCAATACTCTGCTTGTATATTACAATATTGTACATTCTTATATAGAGTGCTAAGAACTCTTGGGTTGTCTTCCCGTTACATTCAATTACAAGAAGTTGGAACAATTCAAAATTCCAACTGTTACAGACAATTGGAAGACAGAGAGACAATTTGTCGTAGTCGTGTCAATCGTTGGTGTCGACGATGCATGTCGAGGTGCTGAACCTGTCAAGGTTGTGTTGAGGTTGGGACTTGTTGAAGTCGATATTGAACCTCTCGAAGTCAATAATAATGCCAAATGCTAGGTGGATCAACCTTCCAAAATACTATCTAGGGTAAAAGAGAAACATAATGTTTCATCCCATGTGTTATGTTTTACAAATGAAGTGCGGAGTTGTATTTATAGTTTTCTCAACTCACTTTTACAAAATAACTAGGATGACATGCCAATAAAATTTCAATGTAAAAAATATAACACAAGATAACATAAAATAATAATATATGTGGGTAACTTGGGCCATTTTCCCCTTTAGTTTATCCAAAACAACTAAAATGACTAAAAATGAATAGAAGATTCACTCTGAAAGGTGGAGTGATTGGGGGTGGTCATTATGCCTCATATAACCCAAATAATGTTGAAAATCCCTCAAAGTCTGCCCCAATAAGCCTGTGGGAATGGTGACCAAAGATTATGTCATCAAGTAAATGGACCAAGGAAGGAGGGTGCTCTACTAGAAAGGGACTGGGATGGGTGCATAAGGTGACCCGAAAGAGAAGCATGGGCCTCAAAGTTGGAATACTATCACCGTTGTAGAAAATAAGCATGGGGTCATGTGAGCTAGTGACCTACCCCTAGGAGGACATGAACCCTAGGGTTAAAAACCCCAACAAAGGGCAGTTAAAAATGTCATTAATCCATAGTACTCCTAAAGGAAGTAACAAAAGGTATGACCATAACCGCCCCTCAAAATTGTTGATAATACCCTCATCCTGGCCTTGAAGAAAATGTGAACCCTCTCCTTGGGCAAGCTTCTGAAGGTGCACTGGTACCGGTGCTGGGTAACAATCCTGAAAATTTATTAGTGAATTGAGAGTCTGGATCCTTATCTACCTGATCATCCATCAGTATTCTCAGATCACATTGGGAATCAAGATGTGTTATCCATTCTCTTCTTCCAGTCAAGAGCATATTTTAGCGCTAACACCATGAACAAACAAACATCATCTCAAGAAAATCATCTACTGTCATTTGAAAGGAAATGGATCCCATTTCTTTCCTAGGAAGTAGAAACATCACCCAACCTTAGACGCATTCCTCCCTTGTGCGCTTGAATCCCAGTGAATATTTTTGTGTCATAAGTCATATGTTTCAATGCCCTGCTTTCCACATACCATTAAGCACTTCACACATAATTTGTTGGGAGATAAAGAAGATACCATGAAAAAGGTAGTTTCAAACTTTGATCCTAACTCATCCACTTTTGATATAGCCCTTGCATAGTAATCTTGCTTTATGATCTAGCATGAGTTGTATCCTTAACAACTCGATTTTTGCTCTCAGTGATGTATTATTTATGTATTCTATTGTTGATGAATAATACATGGAATATTTCTCAATCACTCTTCACTTCTCGTGTGTTCAGTCTTATTATTCCTCTCTCTATTTTTCTTGTGCATATCTGTAAGAGATATCTTTTGTAGGAAGATTCACCTGTTGAAATTATACTTGGTATCCAAGCATAGGATATCAAATCTCTACATGGAATTAGAGCCTTTCCTTTTATAATTCTACACTATATACTAGGATTCAAGAAGATAGAGACTAGCAGAGATGTTACCTTTGATGAGGGTGCAACCCTTAGCATATTAAGGCATATTTACTCCGACGAATTACATGAAGAAAAACCTGAAGCTCCCAGAACCAGAGACACAGTGATGGAAGAGAGGAATTTAAAATAGCATGAAGATCATGATATGATCAAGCCATGGAGACCAGTGTGTCCACCCCGAGGGGTGAACAAACACAAAACAATACTTTCTTGGGTACAAGAGATTATACAAGATGAAAAGAAGTATGGTTCTCCAGACAGGAATTCTAGAGAAAGAAATAGGCCTCGATCATACCCCAGTTATGTAGCACTATTGTGTGGCATCATTGATGCAGAGCCTTCTAGGTATGAAGAATCAACTGAGAAGAAAGAGTGGAATGATGCTATGATCGAAGAGTACTAGTCGATCATGAAGAATGATGTCTACATTGTAGTTATGATACCTAAAGGGAATTTAGTAGTGTCTTTCAAGTGGATCTACAAGATCAAGCATGCAACATATGGCATCATCGAGAAATACAAGGAAATATTTGTGGCTCATGGATTCTACCAGAAAGAGGGCATATATTATGAGGATACCTTTTCTCTTGTAGCTAGATACACTTTGATTAGATCTATTATTTCCATAGTTGTAGTGATGAAGTGGAAGGTACATCAGATGGATGTAAAGGCTGCATTCCTAAGTGATGTAGTAGAAGAGGAATTGCATGTGGAGCATAAACTAGGATTTGAGACACATTATAGAGAGACACATGTGTGTAAATTTAAGAAGGTCATGTATTGTTTGACACATGCACCCAAGACATGGTACAACATGATATATGGGTTTCTTACGAGCTTGGGCTCTACCAAGGGTAAAGCAGATTCCAACCTTTACTTCAAGGTTGAGGATGGGAAACTAGTGATACTATTTTTGTATGTATATGATCTATTCCTTACAGGTGATGAGAAGCTCATAGCATAAATGAAGAAGAGGTTTTCCACAAAGTTCAAGATAAAAAAAAACCTGGGTATGATGCATTATTCCTTAGGTCTTAAGGTGTGGAAAAATTTAGATGATATTTTCTTGAGTCAAGGAAAATATGCAATAGATATCCTAAACATATTTGGGATGATGTATTACAATTCCATGGCCACATCAATGGCATCGAACTTGAAGTTGATGTCTGATACTATTTTAGAGACAATTAATGCCATATTCTACAAGCAGATGATTAGTTCATTGATGTACTTGACAAACACGAGGCCATATATTTGAGTAAGTATATGGTAGAGTCGAGATGTGTTCACATGATTGTATTAAATCATGTATTTAGGGACTTGAATGGTACGATTGTGTATGGCCTCAGATATGTGACAAATCAGAGGATTTTCTTGTAAGGATATGTAGACTCAGATTGGATCGATAGTGCTACGGGTAGGAAGAGCACTTTAGACTATTGCTTTAGTTTGGGGTATGGTATGATTTATTTTTTCAGCAAGAAGTAGATGAGTGTAGCACTAAGTACAATAGAGGAAAAGTATATTGCATCTTGCACAACAAGCTATGAGGTAGTGTGGATTCGAAAGCGACTTGCGGTGTTGTTCGATATTAAGTTAGAGATGACTTGTGTGTTTTGTGATAACCAGAGTTGTGTGAAGTTATCTGAGAACCCTCTGTTCCATGACAATTCGAAACACATTGGGATCCAATATCTCTGTTATTAGAATTTGAATGCCATTTAGATCTTCAAGCAGATAGTTATAATAATGTTTGCAGCAAAAGAATGGAGAATGAAGATACAAACTGAACAAAACAAACCACACTGGAAACATACAAGTATTGCTCAGGAATTTACAGTATCATTCACAATTATAATATCCGATGCTACAATAGTTTACATAGGAAGAATTTGAATGCATGGGGTATGAATTTGAATCTCCCAAGTGGATATGACTGTATCTAACTGAATCTCTAACTCACGGTCTCTCAATCAATATCGAAGTCCAAAATCAACTCCCATATGTCCAACCAACTCAAACAAACAATGACAGCTAGTTAACTCAATGCAATTGAGTGTGGTAGGTGGGAAAAGGCACCTACTCCACATGCATCCATGCATTATCCATGCAAGACATGCACTAGCTAACTGTTTGTGAACTAACTAAAAGTAATCGAGGGCTAACTGTGACTAACTAGTACTAACTCCAACTAATTTAAGTAGGTTGGTGTCGGGATTCCTAGTGGCTCCTAAAATGTCGGGATTGGTATAGGAGGTGCCCAAACTGATGCATGCACATGCATTAAGTGGAAGTTAACCTCTAGAAGTGTTCCCCACACTACATTGACTGGTACATGTGGCCCCATTAGGTCAAGTGGACCCAACTATACTAATGGACCCAATTAATTAATTAAGGTTCTTAAGCTAGGAAAAATTATTCTAATAGACATTTGACCAAGGGAGGATTAATAATCCTAACACCCCCCCTGAATCCTAAGTTGGAAAATTGTGGGCCCTGGTAACAAGACCATAGGTCACCCAAATACAATCTAAAAGATAGTAAAAAATGTTGCTTAATACAATCGAGGAAACAAGGGAAAACCTCATGGGAACCCCCCCCCCCCCTAAAAAATAAGCAGGAAAAATAGCAATCTGCAAGCTATCTTTAGAAGAAAGAAGCTTCCTCCTTAGAAAAATAACTTGAGAAAAACATTGCTGCAAAATCACAACTCTATGCAGCAGCATGGTCCATCAGTGGAACTCTCAATGTAATTCTGAACTGATGACTATGTTTGTCTTTTTTGGATGGTGAAGGTAGGGAATGATCAAGTTTCTACTTCTGTGGGCCATGTAGCTGATCATTCGCCATCATCAAGTAGCACTGACCTAGAACTTTGCTACACCATACTGTAGAGAACGAATATGTGAGAGATACTGCAGCATGCTCATTCTAATACTAGGACCTTGTTCTTCTTCTGTCTTCTAGATCTCCAACACCACTTGTAGCTGCATCAATAATATTTTGAGCCCATCTGGGTTTAGGCTTCTTATTAGGAATAGATACTGGATTTGGATCTAGAATCTCTTGAGATTCAGTCTCAATAACAGGATCATGCTGAATGTGATCTTCTTCATCTGAATTTGAAACCTGTATCACATCATCATCATCATAAAAAATAGGTGGAGAAATAGTTATACCTTCCTATGTTGTTGTAGAAGTATCATGAAGTTGATCTTCTTCGAATTAAAACACTTCTTTCAATGAAGCATCTTCTAGTTGCAACCTCCATCAGTTTGTAAGATTTTTCATCTTCTGCATATCCAAGCATAATGCATTCGCTACTTTGGTCTTGCAAGGCCTTCCTCTTGTCAAGTGGTATTCTTGCCCAATCTTTGGAACCAAAAACTATCAGATGAGAGACATTGGGCTTATACCCATGCAGTTCTTTGAATGGAGTCACCCCAACCACTCACTTTCGGGGCACTCTATTATGCAAATACGAAGCACGACCTACTGCTTTAGCCCAAAGAGAAGGAGGTAGATGTTTGGCATGGAGAATGCATGTTAACATCTCTTTCAGTGATCTATTCTTCCTCTTAGCCACACCATTTTGCTCTGGTGTGTATGGAACTGAGTGTTCCATTCGAATCATGTCTTATTCACAGAAATTCTAAAAATATCCTTCAATGTACTCTCCTCCCTTACTAGATCTTATAGACTTGATCTTCTTATTGAAATTGTTCTCAACCATAGCTTTAAAAAATTTAAAAATCTAAAAAACTTTTGATTTTTGTTTCATGAAGTAGATCCAGCAGCACCGTGAACAATCATCAATAAAGGTGAGGAAGTACCTACAACCATTAGTGGTTTTTGTGGGCATAGGTCCTGCTACATCACTATGTATCAAATCAAGTGTATAGGTAGCTCAATATTCCTTCCCAACATCATACTTATTTTATGGATGCTTACCTACCAAGCAACCAACACATACTCCATCAGAAGTTTGGATGGAGGGAAAACCTTCAACCATTTTATCATTACGGAGTATCTTCATATATTTGAAATTGAGATGGCCAAATATCTCATGCCAAATCTTGTTGGTGTTGTTAGCATGAGACAATAAAGTTGTAGGAGGAGAAATAGGTAAGAAATGTGAGAACTCATAATCTTCGGTAAAGTGATTTGCAATACCTTTCGCTAGAATTATCCCAATGGATTTTTCTCTAATCTCAACTGATTCTAAATCGAATGAAACTCTCTTGGGAGAGCATATATGAGTCATCTGGTAAATAGAAAACAAATTATCAGCAAGGGAGGGCACATATAAGACATTCTTGAACTCACCATGCTTCACTCCAACTGATCCCCTTCCTTCTGCTGGAATCTGGGAATCATCTCCCATGTGAATGTTTGGCCCCTTTGTTAGTGAGACGGTATAAAAGGATTATTTGGAAGCAACCATGTGATTCTCCAGAATCTATTATGTATGCTGAGGATGGAGAGATAGTTGATTTCAAAGCATGACACCTCTCGGTATCTTCTGTCTGTGGTTCTTCATCAAGCTTCTTTTCTCTTGGGGAAGCAATGTTATGCTATTTGAGAAGAGCTAACATTTCATAAATTTATCTATTCATACAATGATCTTCAAGATGGTACCCCTTTTCACAATAAGGACATAACTTCTTTTCAAACTTCTTCTTCTTAGAATCGGAGCCCCTTCGAAAGTTTGTTGATTTTGTTTAGGCTTCGAATCAGCTTCCTTTGGCTCCTTCTTCTTTGATTTCCCCTTTTCTTGCACTTTGGAAGAGTCGGAAACTAGGAGAGATTGATATTTGGATGTCTTGATGACTCCCATTCTCATCAACTTGTTTTTCTCCTTGATTAAGGACTCGGAAAAATAATCTAAGGAAGGAACCTTCCAATCAAGAAAGCTTTCCCACTTGGAATGAAATATAGAAAAAAATACAGAATACTCAGGGCCTATTTTGCTGAGTATGGAAAGGACATTCTACTCATCCTTCCGCTCTATTCCGCACTATCTACACTTGAGTACTAGAGACTTGAATTTAGTAAAGAATTGCTCAATAGTCTCGAAACTGCTGGGATGTAAAGATACCAACTCATTCTCCAAAATGTGTCCCCGAAGCTCATCTTGTTTGTTAAACAAGATATCAAGCTTCCCCCGGGATTCTCTGGGAGTCCTCAAGCCTTCTAGGTGGAAGAGGAGATCTCTGGAAATATAAGTACATGAGTACATGAATGCTTCATCACAACGGTTCAGAAACTTGTTCCGCTCTACCAGTTGAAGAGGTTCATGCTCCCATCCATGTATGATCATGTGGTATCCCTGCTTGCACAAGGTCAGTTGCATATCAATCATCCAATAAAGATAATTGGAAGTTGTGAGGATCTGTGGTTCAGGATTTTGAGAACTCATAATTGCTCCGACTGGAAGTACTACAAAACTTCACACAAGCTACATAGCACCTATCAATTTCACTGCAATAACACACTAAAACATATGAACTGTTGGAATCATGCTTTTCCTCCCGGCATGAACATGTCTTCAGGGTCCATCATGCCCTCTCCACTACTCTGAATAAATCTAGAGCTAGCAAATCATCATAGGGGACTTTTGTGGAAACCCAGTTGCTTCTGATGTTCGATGGGGAGAAACAAGTATGAAACCTGCCTGAGAAGGCTTTGATACTATATAAGAATTTGAATTCCATTTAGATCTTCAAGAAAATAGTTATAATAATGTTTCTATCAAAATAATGGATAATGAAGATACAAACTGAACAAAACAAACCACACAAGAAACAGACAAGTATTGCTCAAGAATTTACAGTATCATTCACAATTATAATATCTGGTGTTACAATAGTTTACATAGGAAGAATTCGAATGCATGGGGTATGAATTCAAATATCCCAAGTGGATATGACTATATCTAACTAAATCTCTAACTCATGGTCTCTCAATCAATATCAGAGTCCAAAATCAACTCCTAGATGTCCAACCAACTCAAACAAACAGTGACATCTAGTTAACTCAGTGCAACTGAGTGTGGTAGGTGGTAAAAGGTGCCTACTCCACATGCATCCATGCATTATCCATGCAAGACATGCACTAGCTAAATGTTTGTGAACTAACTGAAAGTAACCGAGGGCTAACTCCGACTAACTAGTACTAACTCCAACTAATTGAAGTAGGTTGGTGTCGGGATTCCCAGTGGCTCGTAAAATGTAGGGATTGGTCTAGGAGGCTCCCAAACCGATGCATGCACATGCAGTAAGTGGAATTTAACCTCTAGCAGTGTTCCCTGCACTCCAATGACTGGTACATGTGGCCCCATTAGGTCAAGTGGACCCAATTAATTAATTAAGGTTCCTAAGTTAGGAAAAAATAATCTAATAGACATTTGACCAAGGGAGGATTAATAACGACTTGCGGTATTGTTCGATATTAAGTTAGAGATGACTTGTGTGTTCTGTGATAATCTAGTTGTGCAAAGTTGTCCGAGAACCCTATGTTCCATGACAATTCGAATCACATCGAGATCTGATATCACTATATCTAGGATATGGTGAAGAGAGGAGCAGTGAAGCTTTAGTATATTACGACGGACAAGAAAATGGTCGATGTATTGACCAACCCTTTGGTAAGAGTGAAGTTTGAGTACTTCAGGGACAAGCTTGGAGTTTTCCAGATCGATGTCCATTGCATGAGGGAGTCATGAGTCCATGTTATCTTCACATCCATCATGAAAAAGCATTGGCTCTGTGGAAGACGAGTGGTCTTCACATCCAACATGAAAAAGGGTTGGCATTATGAAAGACATATGAGACTTGAAACCAGTATGAAAAAGGACTCGCACTGCAGAGGTTTGTAACCAATATGAAAAAGAACTGGTCACTACACGGGTACACATAGTATGAAAAAGGAATGGTCATTATATGGGTAGATCCCAACCAGTTTGGTTGTATCACTAGGAGAAGGGTATATCCCAGTTGAGTTGGTTGTATCACCAGGAGAAGGGTATATCTTAGTCAGGTAGTTTGTATCACCGAGAGAAGGGTAGATCCCATCCAAGATAGTTGTATCACCGAGAGAAGGGTAGATCCCATCCAAGATAGTTGTATCATCAAGAGAATGGTTGATCCTAGTCAAGATGGTTGTATCACCGAGAGAAGGGTAGATCCCAATCGAGTTGGTTGTATCACCGAACCGAAGGGTAGATCCAAACCAGGTTGGTTGTATCACCTAAATATGAGGGTATCACCCATCATGAAAATGTCAATGTTTGAAAAAAAATTGAAGATGCTTGAACTTTAAAACTTTTGATAATCAATTACAACATATGTTAATCTCATAAAACAATTCAGACACATAAACCATTCAATCCATAAGACACGATATGTACCCTGGGAAAACCCTCCAAACTCAAAGGATGAAAACCCCATCAATTCTTTGAGTATGATAGATAATTGCAGAGAATGGTTTTTAATACATGATAAAATTGTCTGATAAGAGATATCAAAGCAACAGTAGACAATAGAGATAACTAGGAACACATTGTATGAGTCTTGCCAAGTGCATAGCACTTTAATAACAAGCTTTTAATTACACAAAAGAAGATGTAGTGAATGCTTGCATGTTTTTGGTGCACTGTGTACACTAATTAATTCACCATACACAACATTAGTGCGTACCTAGTCCTGGTGTCAAATTGGCACCCCAAATTCTCTTCCATGCATAAGATATGTACCTTCCTTCTTTCACTGGGAGATAACTTCCCTTAATTGAATGTGAACTTGATTGAATTGAACTCAATAATCAATTGAATTATCTACCACTAGTTACTAGTTTAATTGAATGTCTTTAGTGCTTCACAATCAGTGCCATCCACGAACAAACACTTTACATAAATCAAGGAGAGATTCCTTATTTAACTGAAACTTGTTTTCCACAACTGATGCTTAATTGATGTCTTAGTTATTTGATTTCATTGAAGGTATGTCATAGTAAATTTGAATCCTTACTCTTTATCTATGCTTATCTAATTTATCATTAATTAAATATTGCATGGTCCAAATGTATATTAAATAATTTAGCCATCTTATCATATCATACTCAGAAGAATTGTTCCACGTACTTATGATCACACATATTACCTCGGGCTTTATAGTCACATGATAAAGTATATCACTCTAGGGGTAGCTAATCCCTAAAGGAGACTTATAACATTTAGTGACCATGACTAGTAATACATCACATAGTATAATCACTTTACACAGTAAAGTACACCACCTCACAACATGAGGATATTTGTAGGACTTGCTATTACTCACAAGTTTATTGTCTTGATATTATTCACAAGACTCATCTTAATATTACTCACAATATTTACAACATCACCACCTCAATCACATGAGGATATTTGTAGGACTTGATATTACTCACAAGTCTACTGACTTGATATTACTCACAAGTTTGGAGAATGATTCCTGATGTTGTAATCTCAACACTAACTCTCAGCGCAAGAGACATTCTCTTCCATACCAAGCTTGTCTCGGAAGTGTCTAAAATTCACCATTGATAGAGGCTTTGTTAACACATATACAATATTCTCATCAGTAGTTATGTACTGAAGTTTTACAATACCTTTCAGGACCGTGTCTCGAATGAAGTGATATTGCATTTCTATGTGTTTCGATTTTTCATGAAACATAGGATTTTTGGAAAGCTTTACACAAATCTGGTTGTCACATCTAATCATTGTATACTCTAGCTTTACACTGAGCAATACTCCAATCAAATTTCTCAGCGACATGAATTCTATGGAAGCAGTACTAGTAGCAATGTACTCAACCTCTACAATGCTCTTAGCAACTGAACCCTGCTTTCTGCTAGACCAAGAGATCATAGAAGAACCCAAACTAAAATAGTAACCAGAAGTGCTCTTCTGATCAACAATGTTTCCACCCCAATCAAAATCAGTAAATCCAAATAATAACAATCCTCCACTGGATACATACCTGAGTCCATAAGCAAATGTACCACGGAGGTACCTTAAAATGTGTTTACCTACAACCCAGTGTTTGTGTCTAGGATCAATCATGAACTTACTCAAAATGATAATTGCATAGAAAATGTCTGGCCTCGAATGTATCTGATACATCAACGATCCAATCAATTGTTTGTATAATGTGGGGTCCACTGGATCTGATCCAATGTCAGTATCATGGTGTTTCCTCAAATTGGAATACATCAAAGTATTCATGGATTTACAATCCTCCATGCCAAATATGTGCAAGATGTCCACAATGTACTTCTCTTGAGATAGAAATATCTCATAATTCCTTTTCCAAATATCAAGGCCTAGAAAGTATTGCATAAGACTTAAGTATTTCGTCTCAAACCCTGAGGTAAGCTCCCTCTTACACTCAACAATCAGAATTTCCTCTCCAATGAGGAAAATATCATCAACATATAGAACCAATATCAAAGGTTGGTTCTCCACTACTTTGAAGTACAATTTTGAATTTTCATCACTCTTTAAGAAACCCAGTTTCTGAATATAATAGTCTATTTTGGAATACCAAGCTCAGAGAGCTTGTTTTAACCCATATAGGTATTTCTTCAACTTGCAAGAGAGAGAGAGAAGAGGTCTGCTAGAGAGGAGAACTAACTTCTTTTTTCTTTCAGGTTTATCTTATCTTAGTTGACATTGCATCTGGTGATGGAATCTATACTAAATAATTTGTTTGGTTTTCTTCCTTATGGTTTCCCAAAGGAAAATATGTGTTTTTTTGTCTTGTTGTGCTTGTCTTTCTTTTAGTGATCCTAATGTTATGGTTATGATGAAATGATGCTATAATTTTGAAAATGTTG
>LPNX011000646.1:776881-848165 GCA_001517045.1 Pseudotsuga menziesii | reverse complement strand
GCTCGCTCTCGCTCGCTCGCTCGCTTGCTCTCTCGCGCACTCTCTCGCTCTCTCTCGCTCTCTCTCTCTCTCTCTCTCTCTCTCTCTCTCTCTCTGTCGCTCTCTCTAGCTCACTCGCTCTCTCTCTCTCTCTCTCTCTCTCTCCCCCATCCTACTTTGGATGCATAATACAAAGGATTATAAACTAAAAAATTATAATGGTACCGTAATCCACCACTTAAAAATCCTATCTATTATCATGTTCCTTGTTTCCTGATGGTTTAATTGTGACCATTTTAGATTTTGACCTCAAAAAACCAAAAAAAAAAATTATACAATGCTTGCCTCAAACCATCCACCCTATAATGGCCTCTAATGTGCATTTCTTGTAGATGGTTGGTAATATTAATAGATGGTCGGTAATCATAATACCCATAATAGCGTTTTTTGCATAGCCTTACAATCTCTCTAAACGAGATAATGGTTTTCACTCACTAGTTGCAAGTTAAGAATAATTATCATTTTACTTGAGTGGACAAGACATCTTAATTATGTTCACTTTTACAAGTAGAAACTAAAGGAGAATTTCACTTTCAAGTGTCCCATTTACTTTGAGATATAGTGAGATTCGTCTATCTTTATAAAGATTCAAGAAATCCAAGTCATCTTTTTTCATTACTCTTACCAAAGGTGTTTATCTCTCTATCTTTGAATTTAGGACTTCTTTATTTTGACTTATTTCAAACTAAAAGCATGATCACCTAATGAAAACTCCAATCCTAAGCAACCATGCCAATATATCAATAAGATAGTGGCCACCTAAAATGTCATTTTGTTCCCCACACAAATCTAAAAAACAAGCTTCCTTTAAGTTGCACTTGTCAAATAGGGATTAGTTAATATTGGATGTTAGGAGAATTTCAATAAGGAGCACCAAGGTTTCCTCAAGGGTAACTAACATGTCCCACAACCTAGGCTATTCTCCAAAATCCATGAAGCTTAGCATTGGGGACTTTCATAGTGGTGAATGGTGTTGCACACTTGTATTTCCATCATTACTTTCTATAATTTTTAATCCCGTTGAATTTATCTTATCATTTGAGTGCATTAATATAATTTCTTTGCTTCTTTTGCTTTTAATTTTCCAATGCATTTATAATGATAAGATCTCAATGAAAATAGCCACCATGCAAGGAGAATACCATACATTTGTGTTGCATTTATTGATGAGTTCATGGATGAAAACAAAAGTTGTGTTCAGCTCTATAATTAGTAGTTGTGCAACTAAAATTTTCTAGCAGACTCCAACCTAGTGATTTTGTAAAAAAAATCTTCAACACATTTTTGTATCCATAGACAATAAAAATGTTGTGTTTTGTAAAAAACTAGAGCCCACTAAAGTGTTTAAATTATTGTGCCATTGATCTACATGCAATGAGTGCAATTGAATTGTATAATTGTGTAGTTGAATGGAATGAAAATTATACACTGAACAAGACAAATTTCATAGGAAACAGATAAGAAATGCTCAGTAAATTACAACAATAATATTCATTGATTCTAGAAGTATACAATGATGTTACATAAAGGATAATTTGAATCATGCGGATAAGATTTGAATCTACCAACTCAATCCTGACTGACTGGATAACTAGAAGTGTCTAAATCACTATCGGAGCTCACTAGTCTAACTCCAGATGTCTAATTCAGTCTCTCAATCAGTTAAACCAGTTAAAATGATGAGGCAAGTGAGAAATGGCGCCTACCCCCATTGAACCATGCAAGACTAGTGCTAACTGAACTAGAGGACATCTAAATGAATTTAACTGGAGCATAACTAAGCATAACTACCTACCAACTACAACCAACTGAAGAAGGTTGGTGGTGGCACTCAGAGTGACTCCTAAAGTGTAGGGATTGGCATTGGTGGCACCCAAGTCGCACACTGATGGCACCAATGAGGCACACTAGTGGCACTAATGGCACTAGTGGCACCAAACTCTAGCAAATGACTCCTAAGTTAGGAAAATGATCTAATAGACTATATCTGGACAAGGGAGGATTATAAATCCTAACATAAAGGATTAACATCAACACTAGGATTTCAAAAATCATGAACAGCTAAGTTGTAGTAGGAAAATCTCGTATATTTCTTAAAGTGTATGGGGCAAAAGAGCTACAAATACTCTGGTTAAGGCCACCATAATATAAGGCACTTTCCACACACTCAAAAACAACATAAAATTTTCATTTGTACCTTTAACAAGAATGCCGCATTAGTACCCATCCCCCTCTATTTGATTGAAAATATTTTAAAAGTAATTCATTTGTCCAAGTTTATTTGACAAACTTAGGCCCATTTAGGCTTAGGCCACTGATTTGGGATGGGAGCTTGATCTGAATCTAGAATCTCATGAGGTTCAGACTCAATACCAAGATCATGATGATCTTGTTCCTCTTCATTTGAATTTGAAACATGGGACAAATCATCATCAAAAGGAAGTGGAAGAGTGGTTATACCTTCTTGTGCTTCATATGGTGGTAGATCAAACAACTGATCTTCTTCAAACTAAACACTGCACTCAATGAAGCATTTCCTAGTTGCAAGCTCCATCAACTTGTATCCTTTTGCATCCTTTGCATATCCCAGCAGTATGCATTTGCTACTCTAGGCTTGGAGGTCCTTTCTCTTATTAATGGGTATTCTGGCCCAAGATTTGAAACCAAAAACTCTCAAGCGAGAGAAATTGGGCATATGCACATGCAGTGCTTCGAATGGGGTGTCCCCAACCACTGATTTATGAGGCACTCTATTCTGTATGTATGAAGCACATTTTACAGCTTCTTCCCAAAGAGAAGGAGGAAGATTCTTGGCTTGGAGAAGACATGCTGCCGTCTCCTTCAATGATCTATTTTTCCTCTCAGCCACACCATTCTGTTGTGGTGTGTATGGAATGGAGTGTTCCATTCGAATCCCCTGTTATTCACAATAATGCTGAAAATGTATTTTAATATATTCACCTCCATTATCTATTCTTATGGACTTGATCTTTTTCCTGAAACTATTGTCAATCAAAGCTTTAAAAACTTTAAAATTTCCAAATACTTATGATTTATGTTTCATGAAATATACCCAATAGAACCTAGAACAATCATCAATAAAAGTAAGGAAATACCTGGAACCATGATGTTGTAGGCATGGGTCATGACACATCATTGTGTATCAAATCAAGTGTAAAGGCAGCTCTATGTTCCTTCCCAACTTCATACCTCTTCTTTGGATGCTTACCTACCAAGCAACCAGGACATACTCCATCAAATGCTTGGATGAGAGGAAAGCGTTCAACCATTTTTTCATTGTGAAGTTGTTGGAGATATTTGAAATTGAGATGCCCAAATATCCCATGCCATACCTTGTTGGTGTTGTTAGCATGAGTCAATAGAGTTGTAGGAGGTGAAACATGAAAAAAATGAGAGAACTCATAAGCTTTTGTGGTATGATTTGTAATCCCTTTCGCTATGAGCTTTCCAGTAGCTTTTTATATGATTTCAACTGAGTCAGAGTCGAATGCAACTCTCTTGGGAGATTCTGTATGCGTCATCTGATAAATAGACAACAAATTTGCTGCAAGAGAGGGAACATAGAGAACATTCTTGAACTCACCATGCTGGATTTTAACTAAACCTCTCCCGACAGCTAAAATTTGGGAGTCATCTCCCATGTGAATGCTAGGTCCTCCTGATAGAGTGAGAGTGGAGAAGGATTCATTGGAGGAAACCATATGGTTGGATGCTCTAGAATCAATCAAGTAAGCTTTCAACTGAATAAGGCTTGCCTTCAAGGCATGGCATCTCTCATGATCTTCTGTCGGTGGTCTAGCTTCAGACTTCTTTGCACCTTGTGGAAGGGCAATATTCTTCTGTTCAAGGAGGGATGACAGTTGGTCGATCTGCTTCTTCATGCAATGGTTTTCAGGATGAAATCCCCTCATACAATACAGACACTTAGTATTTTCAAACTTTTTCTTCTTCTTGGAACCTGAGGCTCCTTCGGAAGACTTCTTACTCTCTTTTGGCTTTGAATCAAAGGCTTTAGGCTCCTTCCCCTTCTGCTTCCATTTATCTTGCGAATTGGTTGATTCTGACATCAGAAGATATTGGTTCTTGGGAGTTTGTAGGACTCCCATTTGGACCAACTTATCTTTCTCATGTATTAAAGACTCGACAAATCCATCTGGTGAAGGCATCTTCCAATTGGGGATGGAATCTCTTCTGGAATGGAAGGTAGAGACTCTCTTCTGGAATGGGAATGGAATCTCTTCTGGAATGGAATTGGAGATGGAATGTCTTCTTGGGGATGGAATCTCTTCTGGAATATCTACTCATCCTTCCTCTCTGTTGCACATTGCTTACATTGTAGTGCTAGAGACTTGAATTTTGTGAAAAACTACTGGATAGTTTCGAAACTAGTGGGAAGCAATGCAATTAGCTCGTTCTCCAATATGTTCCCTCGAATCTCATCTTGTTTTCCAAACAATGATTCGAGATTCTCCCAAGCTTCTTTAGGATTCTTCAATCCCTCAAGATGAAAGAGGATATCTTGGGAGACGTGAGTGCATAGGAATCCAAATGCTTCATCCAACCGATTCAAGAACTTATTTTTCTTAGTAGGATGATGAGGCTCTATCTCTCTACCCACAATCATCCTATATAGGCCAAGCTTGCACAAGGATACCTGCATATCTTCCCTCCAATCAACATAGTTGAAGGGTGTAAGCATCTGGGGTAAAAGAGCTAAGGAATCCATCAATTTTCCTTCTGAATAGTCAATTATTCAATCAAGATACGTAGTACCTATAAGTAACACTGCAAAATAAAAAAACAATTCACAATCATGTCAGAATCAATCCTTCCATCTCAACTTGTACACTTTCTCAGGGTCTGTCACACATGTAGAGACTTCTCTAGATGAATCCAGAGTTAGCAATGCACACTTTGCAGGATTTATGTGGAAACCCAGTTGCTTCTAGTGTACAATGGAGATTGGACAAACTTGTTGCTCCTGAACAGGTCTGATACCATGTTTAAATTATTCAGCCATCGATCTGCATGCAATGAGTGCAATTGAACTGTATAATTGTGCAGTTGAATGGAATGAAAATTGTTCACTGAAAAAGACAAATTTCACAGGAAACGGATAATAAATGCTCAATAAATTACAACAATAATATTCATTGATTTCAACAGTATACAATGATGTTACATAAAGGAAAATTCGAATCATGTGGATAAGATTGGAATATACCAACTCAATCCTGACTGACTGGATAACTAGAAGTGTCTAAATAGCTATCGGAGCTCACTATTCTAACTCTAGATGTCTAATTTAGTCTCTCAATCAGTTAAACCAGTTAAATTGATGAGGTAGGTGAGAAATGACGCCTACCCCCATGTAACCATGAAAGAATGGTGCTAACTGAACTGAAGGACATCTAACTGAATGTAACTGGATCATAATTTAGCATAACTACCTACCAACTAAAACCAACTGAAGAGGGTTGGTGGTGGCACTCGGAGTGACTCCTAAAGTGTAGGGATTGGCACCCAAGTGGCATACTGATGGCACCAATGGGGCACATTGGTGGCACTAATGGCACCAGTGGCACCAAACTCTAGCAAACAACTTTTTAGTTGGAAAAATGATCTAATAGACTGAATCTGGAGAAGAGAGGATTATAAATCCTAACATAAAGACCTAACTTCAACACTAGGATTTCAAAAATCATGAGCAGCTAAGTTGTAGTAGGCAAATCTCATATATTTCTTAAAGTGTATGAGGCAAAAGAGCTACAAATACTGTGGTTAAGGCCACCATAATATAAGGCATTTTCCCCACAAAC
This sequence comes from Pseudotsuga menziesii, assembly GCA_001517045.1. Lineage (NCBI taxonomy): Eukaryota > Viridiplantae > Streptophyta > Pinopsida > Pinales > Pinaceae > Pseudotsuga > Pseudotsuga menziesii. The sequence continues at coordinate 842,286 of LPNX011000646.1, read as the reverse complement.
GCAAAAAAACATAAATTTTTCATAAGCCACATGCCACAGTTATACCCATCCCCCTCTATTTGATTGAAAATATTTTAAAAGTAATTAATTTGTCCAAGTTTATTTTGATCGTTCTTCATCATTCTAACAAAATTAGAAGTTAACAAAAAAAATTGTGAAGTTAACAAAACAATAGTGTTTGCCTATGCAATAGAAAACAATCAAACACAATGGAGTCTCCAATATCTTATTAAACTACCGAAAATGATTAATATTACCAATCAAATAGATGTCCTGATTTATTATAGTGTAGTGTTTGCAAAGACACCTCTAAAGTCTACTCTTCCGACATGTCAGAATATTATCTAAAGAAATGCTAAGTGTGAACATAGAATGGCTTTAAATATTCCATCCAAAATAGTTTGCTTCATTTGGTTACTAGTCAGGGATCGAGTTTTGACTTGGGACAAGCTTCAAAGCCGTGGCAGATAGGGACCAAGCTTGTGTATTCTTTATCGAAGAGGTGAAGATAATTCGCAGCCTCTGTTCGTTGACTGTTTGTTCTCCATAAGAGTTTTCTCAGTCATCGGTGACTACTATGGGCTACCCTCTATCTTGAATAGTACTATCAGATCCTTTCTGGAACAATGTTTCATATGTACCCCTGTAAGCTCTGCCTTTAGATATTTTCCCCTATTCTTTTTCTGGTGTATCTGGAAACAAAGGAATCGATTCATTTTTGACAATAAACTGGCCTCTGTTTATGCTCTTCTTAAACAAATTGATGATCTCATGCATATGTATCCAGTCCCTAAAAAGAAGAAGAAAACTAGAGTTATTGGCTCTGGCCCTATGATCGGATACCCCTGTGGTTTTTTTGACGGGGCTGCTGCAGGGAATCTTGGTGGAGCTAGATTTGTGATTCATTTGCGTTCTTCATACTTTATTAGCTACTCTCTGGGCTGTGGCAGAAGCACAAATACCAGATCTGAGCTTCTGGCTCTGTGGGCTCTTCTTTTGGTTTCCAATCATTTGGGGATCCCTCTCCTTACTATATTTGGTGATTCGCTTGTCATTATTTCTTGAGTTAACATAACAACATCACTAAACGCCCCCCATCTGAGTCACTGGTGTGATGACATTCTATCTTTGCTGCAACATGTCCCTTCAGTGACCATCAAGCATATTTATCGTGAGCATAACCAGCAGGCTGACTGTCTCTCTAAATAGGCTCTATTGTTGGACCCCGGCTATGGGAACTATACTGAATCACTGGATGGTATGATCATTGATCATGGGAATTTTCAGCTTTTCTAGTTTGTGTCGGGCTTCTGCCCTTCTTCTTTTCCTTGGCACATATATCTATGTATGTTAGAATTGGTTTTTGATTGACATTGAAGAGTCTTTCAGCCTTCTTGTTATGCTCAGGACTAGTAAGTTTTTTGGTCATTTTCAATCTCTATTTCAGCAAGATTTTCTGACTTGTTTTAATATGAATGATGAGAAAATTCTGCCCTTGGCAGACTTTATTCTTTTCTGTGCCCATGTTTTATGGCAGCTTGGTATGTTTCACTGATTATTTAGTAATCAAAGGGGACCCCAAATGATTATGTTTAGGCTGAATCTCGGATTGTCTTTAGTAGGATGATTGTATATGATGTCCTTTGATTCAATAAGAAAATCAAGGTCTAGTATTTTTTCCTCTGAAAAAAAAGGGCTTTAAATAAAGTACATTTTAATTTGTTTTAAAATGAATAACACTTTCTAAACCTTTGCATTTAGATTACTTGAAAAAACACGTGTAAATTCCCCTATCAAAATGGACTTTAAGTCTTTAATTTTTTTTCAAAAAACTTAAAAGATATTCAAATACTCACCATACCATACCGAATTTAACGGTTTTTTAAAGAGCGTAAAAGATGTTTATCATAGCTATAAAATAAGGAGCAAGGTTGTGTTTGGATTCTTGGCTGTATTTTTTAAGTTGTGCATGTGCAAGTGCAACGCAGTATCAAGGAATATCCCTTCCTAATGGTGAGAAATTATTAAATGTACAATTGCTAATTATTTAAAACTCATTTCAAAACTATCCCCCAACCCTACATAAATAAATTTTGTAAATGTGTTACTTTGAAACATTTTTTCCAAGGCATAGGATTTTATTGTAAACAAATCTTTAAGTCTTTCTTTATATGAAATGGACATTTATTAAACTAATGCATATGTCTCGTGTTACATATTGTAAACAAAACCTTTAAGTCTTTCCTTAATATGAAATAGACATTTATTAAACTAAATGTTACGTATCATGTTAGGAATCCCATTTGGAATTGAGATGCTTTTAAAAGTTCTTTGTGATAGAATTTGCACAAAAATGAAAGCAAACTTCAATGTTGATACTTCAAGGCATTCCTCTTACATGTTTGATCACTATCTCAATTGTAAGTTATGTATTTTACTTGTTTTGAATATATTTTTCTAATGCATAGTAAACAAATGGAAATGCTTCTTCAACATTTTCTTCACAAAAAGAAAACATTTTCTTTCAAAGAAGAAGGCAAAGGAGTATGTCATCAATTTCATTTGACCTCATTGCTTAGAGAGGAAGGCATGGCCTAATTGATATCCATGCGCAAGAGATTAGGTCCATTGCGAAATGGGTTATATGGGCCATGAAAGACAATGCACCCTAGCAAATACTTATTAAACACCACATGTAGAATGTTATAAATGTAGTTGTTTAAGCCTTTCATATCTCTAGTTCATATGTTCACAAGAGGATATGGTAATGAATTTTGAAAAGTTTGCATTCCTATTAAGTGGACATTAGTCAAAGGTTGGGATTTGGTTACACGATAAATGTAGACCCTCAACAAAAAGAGGTCACCTTGGGATAATTCATTCCTTTGTAAGAGAAATATCACTAATGAAATAATTTCATATGTGAGAAAAATTATGGAACAATAATAAAGGTAAGTGGCTAAAGATCTCTTAATCAGACTCAATATTCATATTGCTCATTAACCCTGATTATCAATGATTTATCAAAATTAAATTTGGATCATCATAAACATGTTCGAAAGGATTATATTTGGTTTTATGTGCAAGTAACATCAATTTCAACAACTTGTTCACTCTCAAAACTATTAATAATGAGTGTTAACTAGAAAATATGCATCTAGAAGCATCTAAGAGTACCATTTCTTTTTAGACTAGCACTAATCTTACAATGGATGTTGTGGATCATCATAACTATGAAATAGTTAAGCATATCATATGAACTACAACATTGTCATAGCATTTTGGACTTGCATACTACTACATATAATGTTCTCTTTGTATCTCGTTTTCACTAAAATGGATCTATGTTTTGGAAAAAAGGGATGATCAAGTAGAGTATACTTGGGTCGATGTTATTATGCTAAGAAGATGACCTTCTCTCAAAGACAACATTAGGCAAATTTTTATGGTGTGAATTCTTTGTTTAACATTTGAACAATTTTTTAATCTAGATCATCTCTAGCAATCAAGATTTTAGTGAAGAATGTCACTTTAAGGAAATATATAAATACTCTTCAAGACTAAGCCAAAGTGGGCATGCCTAAAATATTGGGAAACAAAGAATACATATGGAAAAAGTCTTCTTCATGTAATTCTCCACTGAAAGAGGAGTTATATTTCATTCATTAAGAATAGACTAGATCATGTGATGGAAGAAACCAGTTTTAATATAACTATCTACTAAATTAATGGCACGCCATTAATGAGTGGAATTTATTAATTCTAATTAAATTAGTGATCAATGATAACCATATGTAACTTAGTGATTAGTTACCAATAACTAGAAGATTGCATTAATGGGCTTAATAGCAAAATAGTTCATATAAATTACCCGTATTTAACATAAGTGGCCTTTGAAAAATCAATTAAGTGATTGTATTACGAAAGTTTGCACTCCAAAGAAAAGTAGATCATAAGAGATATTCACATACAAAAAAAGTTGTGTTGAGGAAGCCAACATGTGCCCTAAAAATTGTCCTGAAAGCTTGAGGAGCAAAGAATAATCCAACCAACTGATTTGTTCTTATTGTGTTGGCTTCTTTATCTTTTGTTTGAAGATGGTCATATGCACCCATCCAGATGGAGGGAATTTAAATATTGATCTTCCTCAAGGATATGAATAAATACACTCATTTGACTATGCTAAAATTATTCAATATAATCCTCAATATCCAAGGTTCAAACAATACAATGGAAATAATCCAATTAGAAACTCACCACATATATGTAAAACATTGGTTGTGACATAACAGAACATTTCTAACGTAAAAATAATCAAATTACAATCTATGACTCATTGTACCTAAGTGAGCTTGACAACTTTTCCTTCCTTTATATTGATACATTATTCACACCATAACATTCAATATAGAGAGAAAAAAACGCTAAGAGAGCATGTTCACCTATTCTAAATCCTCTTTACATGGAGATTCATTATGTGGAAGAGTATATTGAGACAATAGCATAAAGTGGCCAACATCACCCAGAGGATATCCCTGTAACTTTTCCCACAAACATATGCCAAATCCAACCATGAATTTATTTCCTTACTGTATACATTATCTATACTAAGTATACATCCAAAATATTTCCACAATGTCTTTTGAATATGTCATGCTAAGGCCACATACAAAACAAACACACACACAAGTGAGTTATTATGGTTTTCTCAATTTCAATGGATTTTGAGGTTTAAAATAGATTGTAGCTATTGATACTTACAATGGATTGTAGCCACTAAATTTTTTGTTCAGATGGCATGTTAGGGAATCTATCAAAAATTATGAAATATATAATACAAAAGCTTTTTCTACCATAGAATTCAAAACAAATGCACCAACATAGTTTGATGCTTATAATTTATGCATTATAAACCCAAATAAGACATGATATGACATGAAAATACCAAATTTGTAACCACGATCATTGTAGAAACACACCCAAAATAGCAAGCATTCAAAGTTTGATATCTTAATTTTCTAACCCTCATTTGAATGATTGTTTTATACCATCTAATTTTTTTATTGCTTTTCAGATATTAAGTCCTGGAAATTATGCACCAAAACACTATCAAAACGAGAATCCATTGAAACTCTAATATCACCATTAGTGTTCCATTACACAAAATGGAACCACTACAAGAGCAAGGGAATTTGCACACTCAAATCTTAAAACTATGAAATTTTCCAAACACTAGATGTTTTATTGTTGTCCTTATGTTCTCAACTAAACAAGGGCATTAATAATATACTCCTTCAAAACAGTTTTCCATTAATAATTCAAATCTTACAATAAATAGATGTACAATACACCCAAACAAAACATATATATTCCCACTTATCAAGGAAAAATATGTTTACCAAAACCAAAAATAATTGTCCATTGGTTGTTCCTGCTATGCGTCGTATCCATACAACTGAACAAACTTGTTCTATACGATTGTACGGATTTGAGCGTATGACTCTATAGACCTACGCATTGCTCTCTACCTTATTTTTTCCTTTGGCTCCTCTCTGGTGTTCTAACTCTGCTCCATGAATTAAATAAATCACCTCCCACCAAAACTTGTCTTTGAGTTAATGAATATGTCTTAACCCTCTACCTTGAATTTCCTTTGTACTTGATCTCGAACCCTAATCTCATAGTGATATATACATTTGAAATTAGTCTAAATCACTCATGTGTAAAATACACTTTATTATACTCAACAAATAAATATAAGACTTTCATTTTATTATTAAAGTGCATTGAAATATAGATTTTGAATCGAACTACTTCCAACACATTTAACACTAAACATGTGTGAAAGTACATGTTCAAGCTACAACCTTCAACACTCCCTCTTAGCTAGGAAGGAAATCTGCACCAATCCAAGTTTGTCTCTAAATGCTTCAAACTTCTCTTTTTCTAAGGGCTTGGTCATAACATTAGCAACCTGTTGATCTATGGGTACATATTAGAGCTTTATCATTTCCTTTTAAATCATATCTCCAATGAAGTAATGTATGGTCTCAATGTGTTTGTACCTATCATGAAACACTAGATTCTCATAGAGTTTGATACCAACTTGATTAACATAGTAGATGACCATGGAATCTAACTCCTAATCAAATAATTACGCTAGCAACTTGTGAAACCAAATGGATTCACATCTAGTATTATAGGCTTCCATATACTCTGCCTCTGCTAAGTTGAGTTCTAGAAATTTTGCTTCCAACTAAAAAAAGATATCATCATTAATCTTAAGCTAAAGAAACGCCATGAGGTGCTCTTCATGTTTAATGCACTTCCTGCCCAATATAAGTGTGCATATCCCTAAAACTTCACCTCAACATATCCTATATATATCAACCCATACTCCACTATGCCCATCAAATATCTAAGCACATGTTTTTTTGCTACCCAATTCTCTAGCCTCAACTCCACCATGAGCTAACTCATGTTTTTCACTACAAAACATATATGGCCCAATGTTGACCAAATACATCAAGGAACCTATAAACTACATGTACAACATGGAACCCACCAAATATGAATCTAAAGCTATTACCTTATTTATATTAGTAATCATAGACATGGCCATAGGTTTGTAGTCCTCCATCTGAAATTTGTTCAAGATCTTGACTGCATACTTACCCTGCCCAAGGAAAATCTCATCTGCTCTCTACAAACCTCCAACCACAAAAAGAAATGTATCATGCCAATACCCTTCATCTCGAACTCAACTTCCACCTCTTCCATGTACGCTGCAATAAGCTTCTATGTGCCTATAAGAAACATGGCATCTACATACAACACCAAAATAAGTAGAACAACATCAATAAATATGGAATAAAGGTTGGTATTTGCTTCACTTTTAGTGAATCCCGTATTCAATAGGTATCCATCAATCATGGATTAACATGCTTTTGATGCCTACATGAGTCCATACAAGGCTTTTTTTATTGGACAGATGGGACTTCTTCCCACTGATCTCAAAGCCCTAAGGTTTCTTTATGTACACTTCTTCCTCTATTATCCCATTGACAAAAGATGTCTTCACATCCATATGATGTATCCTCCATCCCACAACAAAAACTAAAGACACCACTACTCTAATGGAAGTTTACATAGAGACTAGAGAAAAAGTCTCCCCATTTTCCACTCCCTCCTTTTTAGAGAAACCTCTAACCAGAAACTTGATTTTTACTTCTCTATGTTGTCATCTGTCGCATGCTTGATCTTGTAGACCCACCTGTGAAGTCATTATTAGTTTTAAAAATCATTCTTCATGATGTAGGTATACTCCACCACAGCATCCCTCCAAACCTGCTAGTCAACTTCCTTTCAAAAACTTTAAGGATCAAAATTTATGATGTTACTCATCAATGCCATGTAGCTTGGAAACTTCTTCAAAGATATACTCTCCCTAAATGTGCTCCTATGAGCCTCAACATGCGCCTGAGCATCCCTTGTCCAAGTGAACAATCAAGGTCTCTTAACAAAATGTGCAGAAGCTTATGGTTTCGCCTTTGCATCTGAAGATTGTTTCCCTGAACTAGAAGTCGTTGGTGACCCTAACTGAACCTCTGGAACATCTTGTTCCTCATCCTCTATCATTGGAATATGCTCATGAGACTTCATATATGCAAAGTCATATTCAAACTTTACATCCTTGCCTACAATGATCTTTCCCTCCCATAAAATATAGATCTTGTAAGCCTTTAAGTCTCATTGTAGCCAACAAACAAACCCTTCTTGTTGGAGGGCTCCAATTTCATCATCTTATCGACTAGTATGTGGATATAAACTGAACAACAAAAGAACATGAAATGGCTCACCTATGGATTCACACAAATGAATACCTCCTCCAGTGTCTTGTACTCCAAATCCTATAAGGACATGTGCTCTAGATGTATATTGTTGTGTTCCATGCTTCTTCCCATAGAAATATTAACAAATCCTAGTCATGTAACATGGCCTTAGATACCCTTATGATGAATAGATTCTTCCACTTTGCAATCCCATTTTGTTGTATACTGTACAAAATAGTGAACTCCCTCTTCATTCATGCATCCTTGCAAAAATCATCGAAATCATGGGAGGTATACTCACCCCCATTGTCCAATCTCAAAGATTGGTCTTCTCTATTTGATTCTCCACTAGAGCTTTGAACTCTTAAGACTTGCTAAAGACCTCATCCTTGGTCTTTGTAAAATAGATCCAAGTTTTGTGAGATAATTCATCAATGAAAGAAACAGTGCATGTTGAATTTCCTATCATGGAAAATCCTTCATGTGATTGGAAGGTGCCTTGAATTTCCTATCATGGAAAATCAAGGTAACTCTTCTACTATAAGAGAATGATCTTTGGGATATCATCAAGGATGTTGTAATTGCATCGAGAAACCTGTAAGATCTAACAATTCACAAGAAAAGAGGAATGAAACCTAAGAACATAAGCATGAACGATATAAAGGGTCATTTCATTCCTCATATATCCAAGAAGAAGTCAACAAGTGAGATGTGCGATGCCTTAATTAGCCTTTCTCATTTGTCGTCTCATTCGCCATCTCCTTCTCGAATATATGAAGAATCAAATGATCACTTATAGTATCGATGATTATTTCCTTATCTTTCACTTAATACTTACTGTGAACTACCAGATCCTACGGATCTATCAATGCAAGTAATACAACCTTGACGATATCCCTATGATCATTCTCTTATAATAGAAGAGATACTCTGACTTTCCATGATAGGAAATTCAAGGCACTTTCCAATCTATCTTCAAACGTTAGGAAACTTGATGACATCTTTGATCTGCACACAAACTCCCAAAACTAATAAGCACAACCTTTGAAACCCACTATCTGCTAGTCCTAGTTCTTATCAAATGGTTCCAGTAGTTGATCTACTGTCGTAAAGTCTTTAGATCCTCTCAATCAGAGAAGCTCTAATACCATGTGAAATTCTCCAAACACTAGATGGGCATTGTCCTCATGTTCTCAACTAAACAAGGCTATTATTTAATTACAAAAATTAAATTCTTCCTATAACATTAATCACACATATAACTGAAAAATAAACAATGGAAGTGAAAACACATTACACAAATAGTTTACTCGTTCAAAACAACTTTTGATTAATCATTCAAAGCTTATAAGGAAACCTCCACAATTGTATGGTACACACAAACAAAACAAATATGCACACTTACTTAGGAAAAATACATTTTCCAAAACTGAAAAATAATAATAATAATAACAATAATGTGTGTTGTTGACTTTTTGTACCTTTCTATACGAGTGTACGAACCTACTTTGTTCTCCAAAGAAAATTTTAGGGGCAAAAATTGTTGATTTGTATACCTTGGAGTTGTTCCCCTAAGTGACATTTTCCTAAGTCACTAGGAAAAGAGGTTAAGTCACTTGGACTTTATATTAATAACTTGAGATGAGCATTAAATGCACTTTAGAAAATAAAGTGTGCTTTGAGTAAAAATTTAAAAGTGAGTGAATTAAATTTTATTTTGTGGAGAAAATTGATTTTAATCACAACCACTCATCTAGTCTAATCTGAGCCCTTGGATTAGATGGATTTTCATTCACCCTAAATTTTTACCTAAAAGAAAAGTTTTCCAAGTGAAGAGGCACTTTTGCATCTTTGAGAGAAAGAGAGCCATTTCTAAGAAAGAGGGAGAAATAGCAGCATGAGATTTTTTTTCTTTGGGCATGCAAATTGAGGAAGGAAACTACAGTAGTAGGGCAAAAAAATTGAGGCAAATAGTAGGAGCATTTATTATTTTTTTGTATAGGCCGTACTGTATGGATTTCATACAAGGTACGAATCCCGAGGCAGAAAATCGAGGCACGAGTTTTGAGGCAGAGATATTGGGCACAGTTTTCGAGGCACAAGTTTGGGCATGAATCCCGAGGAAATCACAGCTGGAACAGTTTTCGAGACAGGTCCATATAGATAGGTCGTACATCCTATCTGTACAGTCTGTACAGCAACACGAAAATCGAGGGTGAAAAACAGAAATTTCTAAGTTTGCAATTTCTAGGTTTTGCATGAAAATCGAGGAAGATTTTCTTCGTCCGATATAGATAAGTTGGGACTAATTTTTTCTATCTACTGCTGTAATTTTTCAAAATAAATAAAATTTTCTCTCACAAGTTTTCCCCGAAGGTTGGTGTTTTTTCCTGGGTCATTGGACCACAAATATTTGTGTCTGAAATTTATGTATGAATGCGTTTTATTTGTTGCTCATAAAAAGTTGTAGAAATTATTCTTGTGTTTCAGTCCTATATTGTTTATGAGAAAAATCTAATTTGCAGCAGAAATATAAATTGGGTTTGGCATTAAACAATGTTTTAAACAAAGTTGGAAATCGGGTTGGGAGAGTGCTAAAAATTCTACATGGTATCAGAGCTTCGTTGAAGAGAGGGCAGATTTTTACACAATGAAAAATTTTAAACTTCAGTGATTTCTTTTGTCAGTGGGCAGCACCTTGTTGAAACTTGAACTTTGCAGAGAAAATGGCAACATGACTTAAGTTAGAGGATAGGCTTGATGGGGCTGGGAATTTTGTCCCATGGAAATCTAGGCTAGTGTTGATAATGGAGGCAAATGAGTTGTGGGATGAGGTAGTTCACAAAACTACAGCAAATCCTATTGTTGTTCCCCCTTCCACCAATGTAGCAGCACTTTCTGCCTTCAACAAGAAGGACATAAAGACTAGAAGAATAATCCTAGACGCAGTTAAATACCATGCGATCCCACACATTTCGAGTAAGACCCGTGCATTTAAGATGTGGGATGCTTTGACCAGCTTGTTTCATAGCTCAAATGAGAATAGGAAAATGGATTTGAGAGAGAAGTTGAAAGCATCAAGATGGCCAAAGTTGAGGGTGTTATTTCCTACCTTACTAGGATCTCTCAAGTGAGAGATGAGCTTGCAACAATGGGGGAGGTTTTTCCTGGTTCGGAGCTAGTGCGGACAGCTTTGAATGGGGTTTCAAAGCCTTGGGTTGTTTTTGTGGAGGCTATAGTGGCCACGGAGAACTTACCTACATGGGACAGGAATTGGGATGACTTTGTTTGGGAGGAGACCCAGAGAGGTATTGTGCAGGGAAGCTCTTCTACTAGCAGGGAGGATGAGGAGAATGTGGCACTGACTGCAAAGGGGAAGAAGAAGTTCAAGAAGGGCCCCAACAAGGGTGGGTCTATGTAGCAGAAGAGACAGAAGAAGGATTTGAGCACTGTGAAGTGCTTTGCTTGTCATAATTTTGGGAATTATGTTAGGCAGTGTCCACAGAAGAAGAAGAAGAAGAAGAAGAAACAACAAACAACATCTTCTGCAAAGGTGGAGGAGTTTACAGATAGATTCGAGAGAGATTTTTCTCTCTGTACTGGGAAGGTTGATAGAGAGAGAGCATCCATCATCACCAATGCATATATTGATATTGAGAGGGAGTATTCCTTTTCAACTGATCATTCTTTGAGTATATCCACCACCAGCATGTAGCTTTCAACTCTTGGAACCTCAGGTACCTTCAGTGTAGATGACAAGTTCATAGGTTTCTAGGGTTACTGGACCACGGAGTATAGGCATATGATCTCTAGTTTCAGTGGTTCAACGAGCAGGTTCTTCGAGGACAGGTTTTGGGTCTTAGTTCACAGGTTACTAGGCCTTCTACCTCTAGGAGTTCATCAGATGAGGACAGACCAGTGTGGGAGCAACCTTTAGGGAAGAAGAAGCCTAAGTGGCTTCAGGAGACCTTGAAGGAAGCAAAGGAGTTTGGAACACCAAAGGAGCCAGTGAGGGCTATAGTGATGCCAGACAGATTGGGTATGGAATTGGTTGCTAGTCTTCGTGATTCAAAGCCATCTATTTTTTAGGAGGCCTCTCAACATCATGTTTGAAAAGATGCCATGATGGAAGAGTACCATTCCATCATGAAGAACGATGTTTGGGAGATTGTTCTGAGGCCTTAGGGAAAACCAGTGGTGACTTCTCATTGGTTTTACAAGCTAAAACATGTTGCAGATGGTAGTGTGAAGTACAACGCTCGATTTGTGGCGCGGGGGTTCTCACAAGTTGAGGGAGTTTATTATGATGAGACCTTTGCACCAGTTGCTCGTTATACTTCTATCGGGGCATTGATTTCCATTGCTACGAAAATGGGTTGAAAGATCCATCAAATGGATGTGAAGACCACATTTCCCAATGGAATCACACAGAAGGAGTTTTATGTGGAGCAACAACGGCCCTTTGAGATTCATGGGAGAGAGTCTCATGTGTGCATGTTGAAGAAAGCCTTGTGTGGGCTGAACCAAACTCCTCGAGCTTGGTATTCCAGGATAGACTCTTACTTACTGCGGATGGGTTTTCAGAAGAGTGAGGCTGATCCGAATCTCTACTTCATCATGTTTGGAGATGATCCACTCATTCTTTTGTTATATGTGGATGATTTGTTTATCAAGGGGGGTGAGAGACCTATTGCAGTTTACAAGAGAGATCTTGCTTCAGAGCATGAGATGACGGACATTGGGTTGATGCACTATTTTTTGGGATTGGAGGTTTGGCAGGAGCCTGGTCATATTTTCCTGGGACAGGGAACGTATGTAGTTGATATTCTGAGCAGATTTCGGATGGAGGATTGCAGGTTGATGTCTACACCTATGGTCACCAACTGGAAGAAGCTTCATGCTTCTGAGGGAGAGTTGGTGGATCCTACATTATATCATCGGCTCATTGGTTCTTTGATGTATCTGGTCAACTCTAGGCCAGATTTATGTTTTGCGGTGAGCACACTCAGTCAGATCATGGTGGAGCCTAGAAAGGTGCACTAGGTTGCCGCTAAACATGTGTTGAGATACCTTGTAGGTACAATGGATTATGGTATCGATTACAAGAGATCGAATGGGATTATATTGATTGGCTTCATAAATTCAGATTGGGAAGGCAGTGTAGCAGACTGAAAGAGAACTTTCAGATGTTGTTTCAGTTTGGGCTCGACGACAGTGTCGTGGTTCAGACGGAAGCAAAATTCTGTTGTTTTGAGTTCTGTAGAGGCTGAGTACATGGCAGCCAGTCATGCCAGTTGCGAGGCATTGTGGCTTCGCAAGTTGTTGGTCGATTTATTTGATCAAGAGCTAAGACCTACAGTGATTTAGTGTGACAATCAGAATTGAATCCAACTCTCTAAGAATCATGTATTTCACAACAAGTCAAAGTATATTGAGATCAGAAACCATTTCATCTGTGATTATGTTTTAGAGAGGAGTTGTGGCATTGCAGTACATTTCCACCGATGAGCAGTTTGCAGATATCCTTACGAAGTCTCTTGGAAGAGACAAATTTATTCATTTCAGAGACAAGTTGGGTGTGGTGAAGAACAACTTCCTTGGTAAGAGGGAGTGTTGATTTTTATACCTTGGAGTTGTTCCCCTAACTGACATTTTCCTAAGTCACTAGGAAAAGGATTTAAGTCACTTGGACTTTATATTAATAACTTGAGATGAGCATCAAATGCACTTTAAAAAATAAAGTGCACTTTAAGTAAAAATTTAAAAAGTGGGTGAATTAAATTTAATTTTGTAGAGAAAAGTGATTTTAATCACAACCACTCGTCTAGTCTAATCTGAGCCCTTGGATTAGGTGGCTTTTCATTCACCCTAACTTTTTACCTAAAATGAAAGTTTTCCAAGTGAAGAGGAAATTTTGCATCTTTGAGAGAGAGACAGAGAGCCATTTATGAGAAAGAGGGAGAAATAGCAGCAGGAGTTTTTTTCTTTTGGCACACAAATCAAGGAAGGAAAGTACAACAACAGGGCATGAAAATTGAGGCAAACAACAGGAGCATTTATTGGTGTTTCATACATGTCGTACTGTACAGATTTCTTACACTATATGGATCTTGAGGAATAAAATCGAGGCATGAGTTTTGGGGAAAAAATATCGGGCACGGTTTTCAAGGCATGAGTTTGGGCATGAATCCCGAGGCAATCACAGTCGGCATAGTTTTCGAGATAGATCCATATAGGAATTCCATATATCACGTTAGTACAGCTTTCGTAGAGTCCGTACAGAAACACTAAAATCGAGGAGGGTGAAAAACAGAAATTTCTGAGTTTGCAATTTTTGGGTTTTTCACAAAAATCGAGGCAGATTTTCTTCGTTTGGTTGAGATAAGTTGGGACTGATTTTTTTGTCTACTGCTGTGATTTTTCAAGATAAATAAAATTTTCTCTCTCACAAGTTTTCGCCGAAGGTTGGGGTTTTTTTTGGGTCATTGAACCAAAAATCTCTGTGTCTAAAATTTATGTGTGAATGTGTTTTATTTGTTGCTCATAAAAAGTTGTAGAAATTATTCATGTGATTTAGTCCTATATTGTTTATGAGAAAAAACTAAATTGCAGTAGAAATATAAATTGGGTTGGGCATTAAAGAATGTTTTAAACGGAGTTGGAAACCGGGTTGGGAGAGTGCTGAAAATTCTACAAAAATTAGTACATGGGCTAGTTTTCATAGTTTCTTTCCAAAACAATATCTGACATTTTGAAATATCTTCCATTATGATTAGCCCAAATTCTATAGGGTTAAAAGAAATTCCCTAAAAAACGTCAAATTTGTCCAAAAACTATATAAAACCTTAGAAATGTGAATAATTCTTAAAAAATATTGCCAAACATTTTATGGTTGAAAATTTGATAATTAGTAAGATTCGTCACAGTTTCTGCACTTTAAGAAAATTAAGGATTCTTAACAAAGCCCAATGGATATGAGAAAAGAGATTGGAGCTAGAATTCAGAAAGGAATGAAAGTAAAAAAATTAAGTGGTGTCATGTTACGATTAATTAATTAATCCTCCCTTGACCACCATAGTCTATTTATCTTTTCCTAGGTTAGGAGGTTATTGCCACTTCACTAATGTCATGGGCGACTCATCGAGGGCCCACCTAACACTTGATGTGTCTGTCTGCATGAGTTTAGGAGCTCCATATACCAATCTATATAATTTAGGAACCCACTCTGAGTACCACCAGTAGTCACCAACAGTTGACCCTAGTTAGTGTTCAGTTATGTTTAGTTATGCTCTGATTCCCATCAGTTTGTTCACTTTCACTCATCCTAGCACCAATTTGCATGATTTAAGGGAGGTTGGGCGCATTTTCTCACATGCCTAGATTAGTTAACTGATTGTGAACTAAATTAGTTGATCGGAGTTGCATTAGTGAGCTCTAGTGGTGATTTTCCCACATCGATTTAGTACCGGAGTCAGTACAAGTTGGTGAATTCGAATACTACCTAAGGCATTCAAATTTTCCCTGTTGTACCACCATTGTATCACATACAGGTTAATGATAATTCATGTAATGTTGTGCTAACAAATTTGGTCTCCATGTGTGTGCAATTTTCCATGAATATTTTGATCAGTTTACACTAATTTGTCTCTCTCTTTTACAACCTTCTTTCAAAGTGAATTCATTCAGGCCTCAGGATCCTAAACTTTGCTAAATTAAACATGGTATCAGAACAAGTTTTCATGCCAGCTTCAAACCTTGAAAACTTCCATTGATGCACCATAAGTAATTGGGTTCCACATAATTCCTAGTATTCTTGCCTTGCTCCCATAGAAGTCTAACCAGGTGTGATGCACCGAGAAAAAGTGCGCATGTTGAAGTGGAGAGTGCTTGAATTGATTTGATTTTGAATTGAAGTGTTTTGCAGTTTTTTATAGGTAAATTCAAGATTTTTTTGAAGAATTAGTTGTTTCTTGAAGTTGTAAGATGGAGAATTCAGCAGCTTTGACACCCAGAATCCTCACACCCTTCAACTATCTTGATTGGAGGGATGATATGCATATAGTATTGCACAACAAGGCTCTGTACAGGGTCACCATGGGCAAATAGGTCGAACCCCAACAGCCTCTTGAAAATTCGAAGTATCTGAACAAGTTGGATGAAGCATTTGGCTTCATGTGCATCCACATCTCCAAGGAGCTACTCTTCCATCTTTATGGATTGAGAACTCCAAAATAAGTATGGGAGAAGCTTGAATCCTTGTTTGGCAAGCAGGATCAGCTAAGGGGCCATATTATGGAGAATTAGCTGATAGCACTACAACCCAGCAAGTTTGAAACTACACAACAATTTTTCTCAAAATTCAAATATCTTGTCATGCAATGCAAGCAGTGTGGGATTGACAAGAAGGATGAGAATTTGGTGCTCTCAATTCTGATCAAAATTGGCACATAATTCTCAGTGTTTGTATCCACCCTTCACTCTGGGATACTAACAACTCTTAATTTGTGAATGTCGTCCCTTGATGCCTTGATAAAATCTCTTATTCAAGAACAAGACAAGCTGATACAAATGGGATCCCTCAAGCCTCCACAAATCAGGCTCTCTTGGTTGGGGAGACAAAGAATGTGCAAGTAAGGGGGAAGAAGAAAGGAAAGGAGAATAGGAACACTGAATTCAACCCTAAAGAAGAGTTTGATCCGGTAGATGTAGCCTCAGGCTCTAAGAAGGACAAACATCAAAGGTTTGACAAGGGCGAGTGCTCCTACTGTAAGAAAGGAAACCATACAAAGAAAGGTTGTATGAATAAAACCATATATTATATGTCAATTCTCCTTGAACAACACAATATTGACCTCCCTAAAGGCGCAAGAAAGGTTGACTCTGGGAACAAGACTGAAGATCGTGAGAGATGCCATGCGCTGAAGGATAGTTTTCAAAATATCATGATTTCCTCATTAATTCGGGATCCTTCAATCACATGGTTGCATCCAAAGAATAATTCTCTTCGGTACAACTTACTGATGGTCCAAGTATTCACATGGGAGATGACACTCAAATCCAATTTGAGGAAGGGTTCAATCAAATTAGAGCATGGAGTGTTCAAGAATGTCCTCTATGTGCCCTCCTTAGCAGCAAATTTGTTGTTTGTATATCAGATCACTCATATAGGCTCACCAAAGCGAGTTGTATTTCGTCCTAACTCAATGGTGATCTCAAATATATCAACTAGGAAGTTGATAAAGAAAGGTGTTGCAAACCATGCCTCTAAGGCATATGAATTCTCACACTTTCTACCATACTCAGATCCAGTGCAATCGCAGCTGTCATTTGAAAGGGAAGGTAAATTCATCCTACCTAGACCTTTTGCATATGATAATTTTTTCCATTAATGTTTCAGATTCAGAATCCAAAGCAGAGGACCAAGTTGAATCAATTTATGGAATTGATGATCAAGTTCAATCAGATCCAGATCCATATCCAGTGCCTACTCCCAATCCGAGGCCTAAATGGGCTCAAAAGGTTATTGAGGCTATTAGAAACATGATTGGAGAGTCATCTAACATGAGGAGAACAAGATCTTGGTTTCAGAATAAGAGCATCGTGTTATGTCAAGCAAACACACTTCTATCATAGAGGTGCTACAAACTCCCAGAGAGATGCTTCATGATGGTAACATTCGATCAACAGTTATGCTCACTAAAGAACAATGTGACATTGGATCATGTTACTCAAATTGACGAATTAGAAGGAAAAATATACATGGAAAATCCTAAGAGGTACATTGATTCTCTCTTGACATGCAAGCTAAGGAATCCATTGTATGGGCTCAAGCAAGGCCCAGGGCATGGAATCCCAAGTTCAATCCTTTCATACTGTTAAAGAGGTTCGAAAGAAGCAATATTGGTTGCAAATGCAGCAACATTTCTTCTCCTATATGTCATCAGATTGGAAGAAGGTGGAGAGGTTCACATGCATAGTACCAGGAAACTAGTGCACACAAGTACCATCACACTGCATTACTGCTCCACAAAGATGCAGACTGCAGAAATTTTTCACAAGTATTTTTACTCAAGAAGNGGGGGGGGGGGGGGGTTCCTCTTCCTTGGTTTCTTAAGCAAACGTTTTTTGCATTTAGATTGTATGGGTGGCCCTTAGTCTTAGCTTCCATGGCCCAGGTTGTCCAAGTTAGGATTAATGGGGGTGTTAGGATTAATTAATCAATCCTCCCTTGACCACCATAGTCTATTTGTTTTTTCCTAGCTTCGGAGGTTATTGCCACTTCACTAGTGTCATGGGGGACTCATATGGGGCCCACCTAACACTTGATGCACATGACTGCATGAGTTTAGGAGCTCTAGAGACCAATCCCTATAATTTAGGAACCCACTCTAAGTGCCACCAGCAGTCACCAGTAATTGACCCTAGTCGATGTTTAGTTATATTCAATTATGCTCTGATTCCCATCAATTAGTTCACTTTCAGTCAAAGTAGCTCCATTTTGCATGATTTAAGGGAGGTTGGACACATTTTCTCACAAACCAAGATCAACTGACTACAAGTGAACTGATTTAGTTGACTGAAGCTGCATTAGTGAGCTCTAATGGTGATTTTCCCACATCGACTTAGTATCGGAGTCAATCCAATTTGGTGAATTTGAATCCTACCTAAGGCATTCGAATTTATCCTATTGTATCACATACAGGTGAATGATAATTCATGTAATGTTGTGCTAACAAATTTAGTCTCCATGTGTGTGCAATTTACCATGAATATTTTGACCAGTTTACATTCAATTGTCTCTCTCTTCTGCAGCCTTCTTCTCAGATTAAATTCATTCAGGCCTGAGGCTCCTAAGCTTTGGTGAATTAAACATGTCATATATGGTTATCTAAAGGGTGGGGTTTGACCATTGTTAAACTAGTCATGGAATCTATCCTGGTCCACCGACACACTCTATCATTCATTCCAAAATGGGTTTTAGGGAAGATAGAAAGGCATGCTTAAAAAATTTCCTGGTCCACCAACACCCTCTATACTTCATTCCAAAAGGGGTTTTAGGGAAGATAAAAAGACTTGCTTTAATTTTTACCTGGTCCATCATCACTCTCTATCCTTCATTCCAAAAGGGATTTTAGGGAAGATAGAAATACTTGCTTTAATTTTTTATAGGGTGGAGGGAGTGACAATGGGAGTATTCCATGTTCCAAATGGTAGTATATAGCAAAGTCAATGGAGGAGGGCATGGGTGCTGAGAAACTTTCATATTTTTTGTCAGTCCCTCGCAACCAAAAGTCTATGGAATCTTAATAACAAAGGATTGTTTATGAAGAACAATAGAATAAAAATGTATAGTTCTAGAGTCATTCGTGGACTGAATCAAAAGTGAAGTATACAAAATATGTCAATTCAAAGGAACTCTTTCCAGTTATTCAAAATCATTTGGCTTCAAAATTTGGAAATGGGGAATAGGATAGAATTCGGGTTGCTTCAATTCTGAGTTATGAATTAGTATTCCTTCATCTTGCAATGATAAATTTTCTTGGAAAACTGACCCATCTTTGGAGTTAGAGAGGGAATATGTAGAGTAGTGGAATTCTTATATATCTCAATTTAAAAAGGGACACATCAAGCTCAAGAAAGATATGAATTCCTAGCATGGTCAAAAAATAAATATTCTGGGGCATATACAGCACGCTTGGTATGCAAATTATGCTTTCTTCTAAGGATCAAGGCACGAACTGGTGATGGTTAAAAATTTGGAAATTAAAGGCTTCAAATTATTCGGATACTTCTATGGTTATCTCTAAGATAAAGGCCCTGGATATGGAGGTCTTGCAAAAGTGGAGTAGGAAGGGACCTAGTTTATGTATTATATGTCAAAGAGAGGCAGAAACTCTCTTTCATCTAGTTATTCAGTGTCCTTTGAAATGCAACTTTGGAAGGACTCAAAACAATTTACTGGAATATTAAATGTATGTGAAGTATTTTCTATGAAGGAATGTTTGAAAAAATGGTTTGATAAAGAAGAGTACAAAGAGTTTAGAGCTATTCCTTTATGTTTTTTTATGCAATATATGGTTGGCTCGAAATGCACAGATCTTTGAAGAAAGACAAACATTCACTTTTCAGGGTTTCTCTTGGGTGAGTGTCTTGATTCAAGGTTGCAGAATGCTCGCTAAAGAGAAAATTCCAAGGCGTGTAGGTGAGCTATTTATTAATTGATCTCAGACCCGAAGTTTTCTTTTTATGGAGTCTGGCAATGCCCAGCAGAATTTAGATGTTGGTGGCATTCTCTTCATAACTTATAGTCACAGTCTAAATTCAAAGTGGGATTAAGGTCGTGGTCAAATAATTATTGAAAAATGATGGCTTGGTATTTATAATTAAGTTTAGTAGATAAAAAGTTAAACAAATTTAGATCTTTGGAGACACTTCTTTGGTTATCAATTGGATGCAAGAAGTTTTAAAGATTCATAGAAGTATTTTAAAGCCACCTAGAGATGAGTTTAAGCAAGCATTTAATATTCTTAACTAGTTTCATATGTTCATATTTTCTCAGAGCCCAATATGGATGTTGATGAACTTTCCAAGAAGTGTTAGCAAATGAAGGCAAGTGCCTTACTCCTTGAGAAATCAAAGGGTGATCTTAACTGTTTCTACGCATGTTGTACAAAATTCATAGTATTTTAGGAGTCTACAGAAGAATACAGTAACTTAATGTACTTCCCAATACATGATGTATCGAACTTAAGAGGAACTTCAATTGTTTAGTTACATCTTGATGTTGTTTGTAGAATTTTTTGAAGGGAACAAATGGAGAATAGTATGTGGTTTGTTTTATATGAAAGTATGTTTTTTTTTGTCTTTGAGTATGTTAGAGATGTGACCAAACTCGGTTGCCTTACAGAGTAATGTTATATTAATCCTACGATCCTTGTTTTGGTCTTTGAGCATGTTAGGAGTGACCAAACTCAATTGTCTTACTGAGTAATGTTATCTTAAGGCTATGATATTTTATCATGCTTCAAGCCCATGATAAATGTAATTTCCATTTTCACCTTGAATACAAATTACAATTTTTCCTCGAAGAAAAAACTACAAGCTTGTATACAAAATAGATCAAAAACGTAGATTTATTTGCATACATAAAAATGGCATGTTTAATAACACATGTTTATTGACATATGATGGAATACATGATAGATTTTCCATAGGATAAAAAACAATTAAAACCAACTTCAATTTCTAATATTACAAATATTAGGAATCCTATGAAAAAAAATCACAGATCATATTAACACTAAAACACAATGCATTCACGTGGCTACCAAACCAGCATGGATTCATTTTAAATCTAAATCTACCAAACATCAAGAGGGATCAAATTTTTTGAGGTGTAAATTTTTTATTTTAAATTTTTTTTGAAAAAAGATAAAATTTGTACATTGTTGAACTTAATATGTTATTGATGTAGAATTAGAAGCATTGGAGTCTAGAAGCTAGTTTGAAGAAGTATAAAGAAATAGTTGCAAGTTAAATATGGGCATGTCGCACAAATACCACGCAGTCAGTAAATATATCAAAATGAGCAGATTACACGTCGACAAGAGAATAAGAGATGTGGTTGGGTCAAGTTGAATATTTGGGTAAACTTGACCATGTAGAAAGGAAGAAGGGGTGTCGCCGACATAGAGAAGCCTATACTTGTGGACAAAATCAATTAAATTAAAGAAATAAGTATTCATGCTAGAATGAGCATAAATAAACAAAAGATTGGTGTGTTTTCAGTGGGCGTGGGAGTGTAAAGTACTTTGGGGTAGAAGAGGAATCAACGGCTTGTTGATTGGTCGAAATGTGTGACAATACAGAACCAAGTCATACAAAAAATCGTAATCACAAAAAAGTGAGCTCGCAGAATAAAGGGAAAACAATGAAGATGGTCAAGCGTGCAAATTTAGCAGGGTATGTGGTTAAGTGTTCAATATAGCATAATACAAGGAATATTTGCACAAGAACATAATACTGCAAAATTTGTGAAGCAATGTGTGCAAAAAAAAGGTGTGTTGAGGAGTTTGCGCTAGACCAGAGTGTGCAAATCATAAAGAGCATAATAACGCAGTCACGGTCATAACTATTCAAGGGAGAAATGAAGGAGTGAGGGGAGGAGACAAAGGTCTCCTATAGGTTGGCGCCTACAAATTTGAGTTGGTGCTGAGGAGAATTGGTGTTCTCATCTATCAGACAGGTTGGTGTCTGACTGTGTAAGTTAGTGCTTGTTGATTATGAGTTGGTGCTCATGAAAGGATTGGTGTTCTCACGGGTTGGCTCCTACAAACAACAAGTTGGTACAAGGAATTGGTGTTCCTGCCAATTTAAAATTTGCAAAGTCTATGAGTGGGAGCTTACACCATTATTGAAGATTGATGTCTCTCAACAATCTATGTAATCAAATACTCTATCTCTACAAATTTTATTTATAAATACTTTGCACATGGAGTTTACATGTTAATTGCTTTGGTATTAGTGTATGATATAAAGGTGAAAATTTGTATTAATATTAAAAGTGTATACAAATTTTATTTATAAATACTTTGCACATGGAGTTTACATGTTAATTGCTTTGGTATTAGTGTATGATATAAAGGTGAAAATTTGTATTAATATTAAAAGTGTACTTGATATTGATTCCCCCCCGCCCCTCTCACTATCAATTAGGGTCCAACAATTGGTATTATAGTCGGTTCCTTCAAAGATAGTATAATCACTGAAAGGCAAATCACTATGCAACTACTGCAAAGATATGGACAAACAGAAGGGTCTCCCAACAAATAGAGCACCACGTTTTGATGGAACCAAATACACTTTCTGGAGTATAAGAATGGCAATCTTTTTAGAATCCCTTGGAACTGATATTTGGCAGGCAGTTGAAAATGGTTATAAGGTTCCAAATACTCCACCAACAGATGCAACTAAGAAAAAGTTGTATGAGCGAAATGCAAAGGGTAAAAAAACAAATTATTTGTCCTAGGAGATTCAAAATTTACAAAATCCATGCAGTGTAAACCAGCAAAAGAAATGTGGGACAAACTTCAGAAAATTTATGAAGGAGATGATACAGTAAAAAGGGGAAAAATACAAACTTATAGAGGACAATTTGAGAGTCTCAAGATGAGGGAAGATGAGAATATTGGATCCTATTTTTTCGTGTAGATGAAATAGTCAACACTGTCAGAGGTCTTGGAAAAGAAGTTGCAGAAGAAATGATTGTCTAAAAGGTGTTGAGATCTCTTCCTATGAGATTTGTTTCCAAGGTTTCAATCCTAGAAGATTGTAAAGATCTTGACATTCTAACAATGGATGAACTCCATGGAATTTTCAATGCTTATGAAATGATAACTAAAAACCAAAAACCTACAAGAAGGGAAGCGATTTTCAAGGATTCCAGAAGGACAAAAGGAAGCCAGCAAGTTACAAGAGTTCCTCCAATGAATCTTATGATGAAGAAGCAAACTTTGTGAAATAACTTAAGAGAGGTCGTGGAAACTACAAAGGTAAAATAGGTCGATTTGCTTCTAAATGCCCTTATAAGGAAAATAGAGACAGTGATGAGGAGGAGGATCACAATCATAATGAAAGAAAAAAACATACAAATGAGGCAAGTCTGAAAATAACAAAAGGTCCAGTAAACAAAAGAAAAGTTCCTATTCCAAAGAGAATAACAACTCATCAAATGATGATGATAGTCACGATGATGCAAGAGAACTACTCTTCATGACAATAGAAGAAGATCATGAAAATGAGAACTCTAAAGATGGAGCAAATGCTGATATAGATTTTGAAGGAGAACTTGTCAGTGTTTAAATGAATTGAAAAAAAAATTAAGCAACTAAAAGAACAACTATTGAAGTACGAAGAACAAGTTGAAGAAGTTAGAAAAAGAGGCAGATCTAATAGGACTATGAGAAAGTGGAAATTGAAATTACCTTTTTGAAAAGAGAAGTGCAAAAGGTAAGCATCCGATTAAGCTGTCAACAAAAGTTTGGAAGCAGCTCTAAGTTATTAGATGAAATCATCAGCAATCAAAGACAATTTTCAGACAGGTCTAGATTAGGATATGAACAAAACATAGGCAACAAAGGTTCAAGTCCAATTGTGTCTAACTCTAAAGTAGAAACAATAAGCTTTGTTGATGTGCTTAAGAACTCCATCAGAAGAGAAGATAGCAAAAAGAATAACCAACAACCGACTCACATAAACAAGGGAGTTGTACCATCACCAATACCTACTACTTCCAGGTAGAAAACTCTCTTTTTCGATCATTGTTATTCTTGCAACAATTTTGGTCATAAAGTTGTAAATAGAAGAGCATTTGCCAAAGATGAAGTCCCCAAGGCTAGTCATATGATCAAAGAAATCAAAAAATCCAATGAAGTCACGAATAACATGTTCGATCCCTTTGGTCCCTTGGAACTGAATATCGAATGCTATCAATGCCATGACTATGGTCATAAAGCTCAAAATTGCAAAATCCAGCCAATAACTGCACATCATAATGAATCAAAGATTCCTCCTTTAAGAAAATCTAGCAGAAAAAGACCTAAAAAAAGCCAAGAAGGGTCATTGGTACATTGATAGTGGATGTTCCAAACACATGACAAGAGACAGAAAAAAATCTTTGATCTAAAAAAGGAAAAAGGAGGCAGTGTTTACTTTAGAGATGATAGCTCTACCAAAATACTTAGGAAATGTCTACCAAAATACTTAGGAAATGTATCAAGTCTTGGAGATGAGAAAACTAAAGCAAAAAATGTTTTGCTTGTTGAAAATATGAAGCATAATCTTCTCATTGTCAGTCAAATATGTGATCAATGACATGTTCTCACTTTTGATACCAATAAATGTAAAATAAGGAAGAAAGATACATGCAAATTAGTGGTGACAGCATCCAAAATTCCAAATAACGTGTACATCTTAAATGAGAGCAAGAGAAAAAGAGAAATGTTGTATGGGGCCAATAGATAAAACTTGACATAGAAGAATGGGCCATGTTATGTGGTACCAGTACCAGTGCACCTTCATATATGCGCCCAGGAAGAGAGAGTCATTTTTTCTAGGATCATGATGAGTGTTACCAACACTATCTAAGGGGTGGTTATGGTCGGACCCTTTTGTCCTTCCTTTAGAAGTACTATGGCTTAATGGCACTGTTGATTGCCTTTAAAGGGGTTTTTTAACCCTAGGGTCGATGTTTGAGGATCCTAAGGGCGGGTCACTATGTCACATTACCCACTCTTTGTTTACTACTTCGTTGACACTGTTTCAGCTCTAAGGCTTTTGTCTCTTGTCCAGGTCACCTTGTACACCTTTCATGGTCATCTTTCAGCATAGCGCCCTCCTTCCTTGGGCATTTTCGAGTATGATGTCATCTCGTCATCCAAGTCGTGCTACTTGATTTTGGGGGAGGGGCATTGAGGGACTATCAGCATTGTTGGGGTTAGATGGCGCATGAAGTCTTCCTTGCTTACTCCAACCTTCAGTTCGGAGTAATTTGCTCATTTTTAGCTATTTTAGTCATTTTTTGGTAAACTCTAGAGAAAATGCCCCAAGTTATCCAGAAATCTGGTTATTCTATATTATTTTATGTTATAATTTTAAGTTGACAATGTATGATTTCAAATTTACATTTTAAGGCATGTCAGCCTCGTTTATTTGTAAAAGTGAGTGTCAGAACATATAAATAAATCTCCTCACTTCATTTTCAAATCATAACATATGGAACAAAACTCAAATATGTTACCTTTTTACCCAAAATAGCTCTTTGGAGAGTGAGGCGCACCTCTCGGAGTTATTTTTTCTTACTCGTGGATGAAAATTGGATGAATTCTTTGGTTATGCTCATCCTTGGTGGATGCTAGGAATTGTTGGAAGAACACATAAGTCAAGCAAGTCAATGTTTTTGTCTTCTTGGTGTAAGATAGGTGAACTCTTATCTCTTGAATGGTTGAATGGTACTCCTAGGGTTGCATTTTGTTTGAATAGAACCGCTTATCTACTTTACATCCTCTTTGCATGGTGGAAAACACTCCCAAGATGAGGTTTTCTCTAGTTTAGCTTTGGATCTCTAATTTTTTCCCTAGATTAGGCTCTTGTAACAAACCCCATGGGTCGTTATAGGAAGCCTTAGTTTAGTAGATAGAGAGAAATTACTCCAAGAGGAAGGTTGGTCACCTTCTTATAGGGCTAGGGTTAAGGGTCTCATCCATTAAAACCCTAAGTTATCACTATTTTACCAAATTACTCTTGCATTTCCATGTGTAAATATTGCATTTCATGGAAAATTATGTCATTTAATTAGGTCTGCAATTTTATGTTTGAAACCCTAAAAATATATAATAGTTAAAAAATTCAAAGTTATGCCTCCCTAAAATTTCGACCCTTCTTCCTATAAATCCAACCTACCATTTTTGTCCCTAGAAACGCAAGGGAAAAATTTTAGGAACCCTAAAAAATCTTTAAAAAATAACAAAGTCCTTAAAAACCCTAAAAAACTACCAAGAAATCAGACCTAAAACAAAACAATCATATACTGACCTAAACCTAGTGGGTCCCTTTCCTTCCTCCTCTTCCTGTTTTTCTTCCTTGGCCAGCCTTCTTAAGGCCTCGACCTACTCTCACAACCCCTCTTTCTTGCTTGTCCATCCCTCCTCTCTTCATGTTTTAGGCCTGCTATAGTTGCAGATTGTCCACTTTTCTACTACCCTAAGTCTACAAGCAAAACAAGACAACTTAAAGACCATAAAATGTTAGTCAAAGACAAGGTAGGCTTTTAATAAAATCGTCGAAACATTGTCTAGTAAAAACTGATCTAAGGAAGCCTTATTGGTCAATGTATGCATGATACAAGAGCCATAAATCAAACCTGATATGTACAATTAAAATTGTTCAATATTTTTTTGGTTTGGTTAATATCTAAAGATTGCTAAGGATTGTTTAATAAAGGTGGTACGACAATTTGATTTTGCTACTAATCTGGAGGTAAATGAAAAGCTACTGGACTGCCTATTTGTCTACTCAAGAGGGTTAAATTGGTCACTACTTAAGCACTACGGGACTGTCCTTGATAAGGACTTGTACCACATATTGTGTGCATTGGTTTAGCTATTGTTTTGGTAATAGTGGTGAGTGACATTTTTGTGGTCAATACAGTTTTGCTCATTATAGGTGTGGCACATGTCTTGGGGTATTAAGTACTATTTGAATATCATAAGTGTTTAATTATTGGATGTCACTGCCATAAATAAATTTATTATTGTTGAGCTCACTACTAGAATTGCCTTTAATTATCACTATTACAGTAATATATTTACGTATTCCTTTAATGAATAATCATATGTCTATAATAACTATTGCATAAATAATACTTTAACATTGAGATTGATGAGGCTTCTCTAGTTGAATAACGCATACAACATTTATATTCCTATATTCTCCATTTGACTCCACAAAAGGCATTGGTCACTAATGTCTTTGAGTCGAAAACATAGGCCTTTATGTCCAAGTGTCTTGCAAGATAGCTAGAGGGATCCCCCCTCTGAAGTTACGACACTCCAAAGTAGTTCAAGGAATGTGACCGAGGTGACATTAGGTCACTTTCCTCATATGTGCATATCGAACACTAGCCTGTGAGTTTGTTCAATAACAAGAACATAAAAATTTTGATAATTTGATAAAGATCAGTAAAAAGCAAGCAATAAGAGACATCCCTAAGATCACAAAGCCCTTGAACCCTACTTGCAAGCAATGTCTACATGGAAAGCAAACAAGGGTAAGTTTCAAAACAAAAGAATATTCTACAACAAAACCATTGGAACTAGTGCATCTTGATCTTTATGGTCCAATGAAAACAAAAGTTCTAAATCGTGAGCCCTATTTCATTCTCTTCATCGATGACTATACTAGAATGACATAGGACACTTTTCTTTAAAGAAAATTAGAAGCTTTTGAGATTTTCAAAGTGTTTAAAGAAGTAGTTGAGAATGAAACTGACTTGAAAATTAAGTGCCTAAGATCATACACTTGGGGGGGGGGAATAAACCTCAAATGAACTTGAGGAATTATGTGAGAAACATGGAATTATGAAGCATTTTTCAACTGACAGGAGTCTACGATAAAACGCAGAAAGAAAAAATAGGATTGTGCAAGAGATGGCTAGAACAATGTTAAATCACTCCAAAGTATCTGATATCTTTTGGACTCAAGAAATTCATATTGTTGTCCATATTTTGGATAGGGGACAAATCATAGTTGATAGCAATATGACCCCATACAAACTCTAGGAAGGAAGACCAACAATAGTTAAACACTTCAGAGTGTTTGGAAGCAAATGCTACATTAAAAATAATGATGAAAATTTAGGAAATTTCAACTCCAAAACTGATGAAAGGATCTTCCTTAGGTACTCCCCAAGAAGCAATCCCTATAGGTGTAACAATCTGAAACTAAAAAAAATGGTGGAAAGTCCAAATGTGAAAGTGGATGAAAAAATCACGCATAGAAGACCAGTAGACATAGATGGAGATGACCAACCATACATGAACCAAGAAGAATAATAATTACAAGAGGAAGAAGAAGAAGAATTACCACAAGATGAACAAGATATTGGACGACAAGATACAAAGTCTCCTTCAAGGTATGTTCAAAAGAACCACTCTGAAGACTTAATTATTTGTGACAAATGTGCAAGTGTACAAACAAGAAATAGAAACCTGGAAAACACCTCTGAAGAAGTGCATTTCTCCATGTTGTCCAAAATAGAGCCAAATAGTTTTAAGGAAGCTAGGACTAATAAATACTGGGTGAGTGTTATGGAAGAGGAACTAAATAAGATTGAGAAAAATGAGACATGGAAACTTGTTCCAAGACCCAAAGATAAATATGTTATTGGCACCAAGTGGGTTTTCAGGAACAAATTAAATGAAGATGGGTAGGTAATAATAAACAAAGCAAGACTAATGTGCAAAGGATATGCTCAAGTTAAAGGAATAGACTTTGAAGAAATGTGTTCCCCTATGGCTAGAATAGAAGCAATCAAAATGTTCTTGGGTTATGCATGCTCCAAAGATATCAAAGTATATCAAATGGATGTAAAATCAGTGTTTTTGAATGGAGAATTAAAAGAAGTTTACATAAAACCACCAAAAGGGTTTCTACTGTCAAAAAATAAAGACCATGTCTATAGACTAAAAAAAGCTCTATATGAATTAACGCAAGCACCCAAAATCTGACACTCAAGGATAGATTCTAGAGAAGAAATTCTGCAGATAATAGAAGACTACCTTCCTGTGGATGTAACCTATTAGGGTGAACCACGTATATCAATGTTCTCTTCTCCTTTCTTTTCTTGTTCTTATCTTTTATGATATGTTGTTGGTTGCTTAGATAAGTTAATTAGTTTAGCTTGACTACTATTCTATCATGGTATCAGAGCGGGTTGTTATGATCTAGTACCTTCTATAACTTTCAATCAATAACAATTATCATTTGGGCATTGTCATTTTGTTGTAAATTTGCTTTCTATCTGGTAGCCATTAGGCTTCTCTTCAGATCTGGGCATATTTCTGCATTTTTTTTTTACCCTAACCCTAACTTGTTGAGTAAGATTTTTGCAGAATTTTTTCAAGGGTTTCTTGATGTTTTTTCTGTAGATCCACATGATTTCGAAGCTCTCCTCAAGGAGATCTTTCTTCCGATTATAAAAATGGCAGTTATAAAAAAGAGTCGTAACTTGGTCAGTTTTTACTGGAATTTTTATTATACCTAATTTTTTAATTGGAAACGTCATTCTGGATCCACCAACTCGACCATAACAAAAAACTGGGTATTTCTGGGCTTTCTTTCAGTTATAAAAACAGCAGCTATACAAAAGGGTCGTAACTTGGTCATTTTTTACCGGATTTTTTATTATAACCTGGTTTTGGAATTGGAACAGGCATTCTGGATTCACCCTCGCGACCAGAACAAAAGGCTGGGCTTTTTCTAGGCACCTTTTTTTCACAGGGTTGTAATTGAAAGTTTCTCCTCTTTTCTTTACTGTGTTTCTAACTGTGCTTTTGCATATTCAAATCAGTAAAGTGTATAACTATTTTCAAGTTCTTCACTGTTTTTTCTGTCATTTTTCAGTATTAGGGTTTCTTATTTCTTGACAAAATTTCACTCATTATGACTTTCGAAGTAGCTTTTGTTCCTGAATTAGTTCGTTCTAACTATCTTGTCAAGAAAAGAAAAATGATTGATGTTCTCAGGAGTAAGAATCTTTGGAGACTAGTTAATGGTGAACACAAGACACCTACTATTGATGATGGTTTGGCTATATGGGAAGCTAAAAGTGATCAAGCTAGAGGGCTCATTGGTCAAACTGTTGTAGATAGTCTTCAAGTAAGTATTGAAGCAGAAGACAACCTGGTTCAAGTATGGCAAATTCTTTCATCTTTATTTGATAAATCTGATGATGTTTCTACATATTATCTTGAAAAGAAGATCTTTGACCTCGAACCTGCTGACTTTGAAAGAGTTGAGTTATATCTTGTTGAATTGAAAACTTTAAATGAAAAATTAAATAGTTGTGCTAAAGATTACAAGAAAACTGACATTGCTCTTATTATTCTTGTAGAACGTAAAATGTCATCTTGTTTTGATATGTCCATCCAAACTAGGAATAGAGCTCTAGAATTGTCTCAAAGTACTACGAAGTAAACTTTTGATGATTTTTGTAAAGGATTAATCAATGAGCAAGAAATGCTAATTGTTTCAGGACAACTCACACCTAATAAAACTAAAGGTTCTAATCCTTCTAATACTAATTTTGGACATGCTTCTAATGAAACTAGTAAACAAAAGAAAGTGTATGATCTTTGTAAACATTGTGGTAAAACTAACCACCCTGAAAAGAATTGTTTTAAAGCAAAACGTTTAATGACTAAAGCTATAAAAAAAACCTCTAATGACTCTCAAGTAGCTTTATGTGCATCTGTTGTTTTGCCTAACAATTCTTCTTCTAACGTGGAATGGTTAATGGATTCTGGTGCATCTAAACATATGACTGGTGATGCTTCTTTATTTACTTCCTATGACAATCATAAACACATATCTCAAAAAATTTCTATAGGTGATGGTAAACAACTTCCCGCCATTGGTTCTAGTAATGTTAATGTTACTAATGGTCAATTGGAAGATGTTTTTCATGTTGAACACATGCATTAACATACTTTCTATTTATCGTGCTTGTCAAAAAGAGTTTAAATTTGAAGCATGGCCTGACAAATATGTTCTTAAAGATATCAATCAAAATTTCAAATAGTTTCTTCTGGTCCTGTTGATCATACTGTTGGTCTATATAAATTTGTTGGTTTAACTCAACTAAAAGACAACCTTTTTATTCCTATGTTGCCCATGCTGATGAACAAAGTAAATCATGGCATGAAAGATTAGGTCATTTGAATTATGGTAAAATGCAATTGTTAACTAAAATGGTACATGGCGTGCATAGACATTTCTTCTACTAACGGTGTTTGTGAAGGTTGTGTTCTTGGTAAACATCATAGAGAAATGTTTGAGAAAGGTAAAGCTTGGCGTGCTAAAGAACCTTTGCAATTAATTCATAGTGACATTTGTGGTCCTCTTGAAGTTCCCACTTTATCTCGTACAGTCTATTTTCTTACTTTTATTGATGACTTTAGTAGAAAATCATGGGTTTGTTTCTTGAAAAATAAAAGTGAAGTGTTTTCAATCTTTCAAATTTTTAAATCTTTGGTTGAAAATGAGTCTGGTAAGAAGATTAAGACTTTAAGATCAGATAATGGGGGGGGGATTTGTTAAAAATGAATTTGAAGTTTTTTTATCTAAACATGGTATTCAACACCAAAAGACTGTACTTTACACACCTCAACAAAATGGTGTTGTTGAACGAAAAAACAGAACTTTAATTGAAATGGCTAGATGTATGCTTTATTCTAAAGGATTACATAAAAAAGATTGGGCTGAAGCTGTAAGTTGTGCAAACTTTATTTTAACTCGAGTTCCTACAAAATTTGTTAAGCATGTTACCCCCAAGGAAAAATTGAATGGTCGGAAACCTGATATTAGTAACTTTAAGGTGTTTGGTTGTGAATGTTGGGCTCATATTCCTGACGATAAACGAAAAAAGTTAGATCCCAAGTCTCACAAATGTATATTCATTGGTTATTCTAAGGATTCTAAGGATTACAGGTTATTTGATAACTCTACTCAGAGTGTTATCATCCGAAGGGATGTTCACTTTGCTGAAGTATCTTCACCACCTGAGTCTGTCGAACCTCATGTTACACTGAATATCCCATTGTCTCATGTTACTCCTATCTCGGTTTCCTCTTCCAATTATGTGTCTGATCCCAGTTCACCCTCTTCTTCAAGTATTCCACCTGAATGTACTGAAGCTAAAGAAACTTGTGTTTCCTCTAGCCTTCATGTTTGGGCTCGGAAAACTCTTGAATCTACAGGTAGTGAGGTCGGTAACCCTTCCGACCGTCTTAAAACTAGATCTAACTTTGCCCTTAAGACCAAAGTTTTGGCCATAGATGATCCTACCTCTTATGCTCAAGCTCAACGTAAACCTCAATGGGAACAAGCTATCACTGTTGCGTATGAGTCTTTTATGAAAAACAAGACTTGGTCTCTTGTTCCTCTTCCTGTTGGTAAGAATTTAGTTGGTTGTAAATGGGTTTATAAAACTAAGTTCAGTGCAGAATGACAGATTGAAAAGTATAAAGCTAGGTTAGTTGCAAAATGTTTTAATCAAGTTGAAGGTATAGATTATAATTAAACTTTTGCTCATGTTGCTAAAATGAATACAATAAGAACCATTTTATCTATCGCTTCATCTTATAAATGGGAAATACACCAAATGGATGTTAAAAGTGATTTTTTAAATGGTGGTCTTAATGAAGAAATTTATATGCAACCACCTCCTGGTTTTATTAATGTTGAATCATCAAATTTAGTATGTAAATTACACAAGTCTTTATATGGTCTCAAACATGTACCTAGGGCTTGGTATGATAAAATTGATGCATATTTTTTTAAGAATGGTTTTAAGCGTTGTAATATCTTATCCAAATTTGTATGTTCAGAACTTTGGTACTAATATTCTCATTGTCGTTTTATATGTAGATGATCTAATCATCACAAGCAGCCAGCTTACATTAATTCAAAATCTAAAAAAGTGATCTTCAAAAGCAGTTTGAAATGACTGACCTTGGTTTATTGCATTATTTCTTGAGTCTTCAAATCTGGCATATGGCAGATGGTATGTTTCTCTCTCAACCGAAGTATGCTACATACATGTTGGCTCATTTCCATATGAGTGATTGTAAATCTACTTCTACGCCATTTCAATCTGGTGTAAAGTTAACTGTTGAGTGTACCACACTGCTTGTTGATGCTACTTTGTATCGTCAGCTTGTAGGCGATTTGATATATTTAACTCACAACCGACCAGATCTCTCTTTTGTCGTCAATTTGGTTTCTCGGTTCATGCAGCAACCTCATGAAAGTCATTGGCAGGCAGCCAAGAGGATTCTGAGATATTTACATGGGACATTACACTATGGTGTTTTTTATTCGAGCAGTACTACAATTTCACTCTCTGGTTACACAGATTCAAATTCTGAATGGACAGGTGACAGTTCTGATCGACAGTCCACTGCAGGTTATGTATTTCAACTTGGTTCAGGTCTGATTTCTTGGTCGAGCAAGAAGGTGAAGACTCTTTCTTTATCTTCATGTGAAGCAGAATATAGAGCAGCCAAAGAAGCAGTTTGATTACAACATGTTCTTACAAAGCTTGGTTCGGCTCCGAAATCGTCCACTGTGTTGAAATGTGACAATCAAGGTGCAATCCAACTTGCTTGTAATCCAGTATATCACTCCAAAACAAAGCATCTCGACCTTGACGCTCATTACATTCGCGGACTTGTGGCAGATGGTATTCTTTCTCTTCAGTATTGTCCTACCGAGCAACAAGCGACAGATATCTTCACCAAATCCTTCACCGAGGCGAAGTTTGTGCATCTCCGTTCTTTGCTTGGAATTCGGGAAGTTGTCATCAAGGGGGAGCAGTAATGATTCATTCCTTCCTTAGTGTTAGTGTGGGCCCTTCTCCCAACCATTATTAAGGGGGAGTGTTGGAATATATTATATTCCTTGGAAGGTAATAATGTCTTTGTATTATGTCGAAAGTTGTCTACAATCTTATGTAAAAGAGTAATACATTTAACCCATAGTTATATGGTGGTGTATTTACTTGTGTAGAGTATTTGTTCATGGTATTGTATTAAGAGATGTTATTTTGTAGAATTGTATTATCTCACATGCAATATGTGAGAGTAATTCATCCTCATCTCTTAATATATAATAGGGTCAAGTGAGTCTCTACATATCATGTATTCTTGATGTAGTAGTGGTACTATTGTGACACTGTTGTACATCCTCTATATTCTTTGGGGTATTTGTGCTTTGTTCTCTTCTAAGATTGGAGAAGACATTCTGGAGATTATAGAAGACTATCTTCCCGTGAATGTAACCCATTAAGGTGAACCACGTATATCGGTGTTCTCTTGTCCTTTTCTTTTCATGTTCTTATCTTTTATGATATGTTGTTGGTTGCTTAAATAGGTTAACTAGTTTAGCATGACTCTACTATTCTAACAATTTATACATAAAAATTGACCTTGGATATATGGTTATCATAGAAGTCTGTGTGGATGACATCATATTTGGAAGTGGTGATGATAGGTTGAGTCAAAAATTTGCAACAAAAATGAAGGAGTTTGACATGTCTATGCTCAGAGAGTCAACCTTCTTTTTAGGACTACAAATCTCCCAACTCAATAAGATTATCTTTATTTCTCAAACCAAATATATAAAAGAAATGTTGAAAATGTTTAACATGAAAGATTGTAAACCAGTATGTAGTCCTATGCTCATTGGTTGCAAGTTAAGCAAAGAAGATGAAGCAGAGAAAGTGGATCAAAAACTTTACAGATTGATGATTGATAGCTTGTTATATGTAACAGCCTCAAGACCAGATGTCATGTAGGTTGTAGGACTAGTTGCAAGGTTTCAAGCAACAACTAAGGAGACACATGTTCAAGCTGTAAAGAGAATCTTCAAATATCTGAAAGGGACTTTAAACTTTGGTTTATGGTATCCTTGAGGTAATAACTTAACTATTGTAACATATATTGACGCAAACTTGGCAGGAAGTATCGATGACAAGAAGTACAATTGGAGCAACATTTTAGTTGGGAAATTGCTTAATTTCCTAGTTAAGCAAGAAGTAATCTTCAGTGTCACTGTCCACAGCAGAGGCATAATACATCACAACTACAACATGTTGCACATAAATTCTATAGATGAAGCAAACCTTAAAGGGTGTCCAAAAGGAGTTTGATCAGCCTATTCCTATTTTATGTGACAACACAAGTGCAATAAGTATTTCCAAAAATCTCGTAATGCACTCCAAAAAAAAGCATATTCCTATCTAATACCATTTCTTAAGAAAAAAAGTAAATGAAAACAATGTCAAATTGGACTTTGTTGAAACCAATGAACAAATTGCATATATATTCACATAACCTCTTCCAAGCAATACCTTTGACTATCTCAGATAAAAATTGAGATTAATTCTCGCACCTCATTAATTTACTCAAGCAACATCAAAACTAGAAACAACGCAACAACACAGGAAGATAGACGAATACTACTCGGTACAAAAGTTGAAACCAACACTTCAAGGAGCAAAAGAAGGAAGAAATAGAAGCATGAGACCAAAGGGAGAAATTATAGAAACAAAATTGCGTAAGATAAAAATTACAAAATAACAATTTTGTCGTAGAAGAATCCAAAGACAACCAATAATAAGTAAGACACAAATGGGCATCACTTTGCTATTGATGTCAAAGGGGGATAAATTGCATATACTGTGAAGAAATTGCAAAGGAAACCGCAAAAACTGTAACAAAATTTGTGTAGGAACTATGCAAAGACAAAAATTACAAAAATACAAGTTGTTGCAGTATGCAAGTCAAAAAAAAAAAACACAAAGGAGCTCATATTCAAGGGGAGCTTAATTTTATTTGGTGTTGACATCAAATCCAAAGAGGGGGATTCTTGAACTTAGTTTGTCATTGATGTCAAATTTGAAGCATGAAGTCTAGAAGCCAATTTGAAGAAGCATACAAGATAAAGTTGTCAAGTTAAAGACGAGTGTTCATTGTGCAAATACCATGCAGTCAGTGAATACATCAAAGTGCACAGTTACACGCCAACAAGAAAATAAGAGATGTGTTTTGGTCAAGATGAATGTTTGGGTAAACTTGACTATGAAGAAAGGAAGAAGGGGTGTCATCAAATTAGAGAAGCCCATACTTATGGACAAAATCAATTGAGTTAAAGAAATAAGTAATCATGCTAGAATGAGTATAAATGAACAAAAGATTGGTGTGTTTTCAATGGATGTGAAAGTGTAGAGTACTCTGGTGTAGAAGGAAATCAATGGCTTGTTGATTGGTAGAAGTGTGCGACGGTACAGAACTTTGACAAACACAAAGCAGCAGTCGCGGAAAATTCAGAATACAGAATAAAGAGAAAACAACGAACGTGGTCAAGCACACAAATTTCGCAGAGTACGTGGTTAAGGGTTCAATATAGCATAATACAAGGAGCATTTGCGCAAGAACAAAATAAAGCAAAATTTGTGAAGTAGTGTGCACAAAGAAAATGAGTGCTGACGAGTTTGCACAAGACTAGAGTGTGCAAATCAGGAAGAGCAGAATAACACATCTATTCAAAGGAGAAAGGAAGGGGTAAAGACAAGAGATTGAGGTCTCCTACAGGTTGGTGCCTGCAATTTTGAGTTGGTGCTTAGAAGAATTAGTGTTCTCATCTATTAGACAAGTTGGTGCTTGACTACACAAGTTGGTACTTGTTGATTGTGAGTTGGTGCTCATAAGAAGATTGGCATTCTCATAATTTGATGCCTACAAACTGTAGATTTTTTATAGTTTTCTGCCACCGGTTTCAAGTAAAATTTTATATCACTGTTTATGACATTCTCAGAAAAAAATAAAGTTTTGGAAATAAACAAAATTTTCAAACTTAAAACACTGTTGTAAACAAACTTTATCAATGACAGGAAATAGAAATCAGCACGCAATTTAATCACACAGAACACTAGTATTTTAGGCCAATGGCCCTAGAAAAACCGACAAGGGGAAAACCAGTCAGAGAGAGAGTTTATTATTTCTTAGTATAAAAATCAAACATGAATTTACAGTCAAAAATCCAACTTATCTCAACCCAGAAATTTGACCAGCAAGCTGTCTTGGTTTTTGTGCAAGGCTGTCTCGATTTTTGTGCAATTTTTCCTCTTGAAAAATGTGCCGAAATAACACTTAAAGTCTGACCTCGAATTGTGTGCCAAATTGCCTTGAAACTCATGTTGTACGATCTACAATAAATGCAACAGTACTGCCCTCAAATTTTGTGCCCCAAAACCCCACGTGTTGCCTCGATATGCGTGCTAAAGTTCACCTTGAAATTCGTGCAAAAAGGTGCAGTCCGTATAGATTGTATGGACCTCGTTTTGCATGTTGTACGACCTTTGTACGGCCTCGAAATATGTGCCCAATACACAGCAATAAATGTTGATCTCCTCAATAAATGTGCCCTGCAATATCTCGATATTCGTGCCCACATACTGAACTATCGACTGCCTCGATTTGTGTGCCAAATCTGTACCTCTCCTTGATAATCGTGCCCACTGTATTTTTCTCTAGCAGGTTGCCTCAATAATCATGCCCTAGCTCTCATTGCTCTCTCTCGTTCAATCTCTCAACAAGAATGAAATGTTTTTGCCTTTGCCTTGCTTTTTGGTCTCAACCCTAGGTAGGTGAAGAGATCTCAATCCAATGGCTGGGAATGAATTAGATCAATGGTCGAAATTAAATGCACACTTTTTATTTCTAAAAAATTAATTTCCCTCGCCCACTTAAATTTTTCAAAAGACGACTTTAGACAATAAAGTCATATAAAATGTCACTTAAGCCATTTAATACAAGGTTCACTTTATTTCCCTTCACTAGGTGACTAAAGGCTAAAGTTGCCTAGGGGAACACTTCCCTAGGTACAAAACTAACACAAACAACAAGTTGGTGCTTACACAAGGGATTGGTGTTCCTATCATGTTGGTGTCTGCAAAGTCTGTGAATGAGTGCTCACCATTATTGGAGATTGGTGTCTCCCAACAATCTATGTAATCAAAGATTCTATCCCTACAAATTTTCTTATAAATACTTTGCGCACAGTGTTTACATGTTAATTGCTTTGGTATTGGTGTATGATCTATAAGGTGAAAAGTTTGTTAAATATTAAATTTGTGCTTAATATTAATTCACCTCCCCCCTCTCAATATCAATTAGGGTCCAACATACACCGCATGCACAAGGGATTGGTGTTCCTATCATGTTGCTGTCTGCAAAGTCTGTGAATGAGTGCTCACACCATTATTGGAGATTGGTGTCTCCCAACAATCTATGTAATCAAAGATTCTATCCCTACAAATTTTCTTATAAATACTTTGCGCACAGTGTTTACATGTTAATTGCTTTGGTATTGGTGTATGATCTATAAGGTGAAAAGTTTGATAAATATTAAATTTGTGCTTGATATTAATTCACCTCCCCCCTCTTAGTATCAATTAGGGTCCAGCATACACCTCATTAAATTTGATCCCTCTCGGTGCTTGGTAGATCCAGATTTAAGACAGGTCTATAATCGTTTTAATTTGTTATATCTTTTGTTAATTTTTAATTTATGATGGAAAATAGAACCGACATATTTATATTTTCTGTTGTGGGTTATAGTTGTCACAAGCATTACCCACAATAGTTATTTTAATTTTTTGACGCATCAATTAAACTTTTTGAACCAGCATTTATTTCTTTTTGTTTGTAACGTTACTGAACATTATAACATCTCCCCCATACTGGGCTGTAGAGCACCCCACTACTCTCAATGCAATCAATCCACACAATCTTCCTGAAAGACTTCAAAAATAAACACAACAAGAAAGCCTCCCTCATGACCCGCTTTACACAAGAACA
Source organism: Pseudotsuga menziesii (assembly GCA_001517045.1). Classification (NCBI taxonomy): domain Eukaryota; kingdom Viridiplantae; phylum Streptophyta; class Pinopsida; order Pinales; family Pinaceae; genus Pseudotsuga; species Pseudotsuga menziesii. Next base: position 803,258 of record LPNX011000646.1, on the reverse strand, counting down.
TCCACTTGCCCATGGTCTCTGCTTGTGCAACTTTAATATGATATAGAATAGAAATTTGAATATGCCCTAAATTGAGGACCTTTAAAACTTACCTTCTCTTTCACCAAACTGAATATTACAATGTTGGAACAAAATTACAAGACCAAATGAACTACAAAATATGAAAATTGGTCTTCACTGATTTCTTTTACAAGCATTTTGTGGCCTTGTTATAGTGGCATGGTAAATTAAAATCTATAAATTAATACAAAAGTTTTCTCAAAAGAAAATAGTTGACAAGCATTTTGTGGCCTTGCTATAATGGCATGGTAAATTAAAATCTATAAATTAATACAAAAGTTTTCTCAAAAGAAAATAGTTGCCGGTCATATATACACAAACAATAAGAACTGGCAGCAAGCACAAATGTCTACGAAGCTGGCTAGGATCCAAGTTCTTACCAATATACAGGAACCTCAAAAACTGATTACTATCATAGCTCTTTCATCTATATTATCATGCCTAGATCTGTTTAAATTATGACTTCTAAGACATGTTAATATATTTTCAATATTGCAAAACATTATTCTCACGTACTGGCTGCAAGGCAATCTGAAGTCTCAAGGCATTGCTGATGTCATTTTCCTAAAACAATGAGTGAGCAGTGCCCAGCAATTTGCATAAATTTTCTTCAACGTGCATATGACATAAAAGCTACCTATAAAAATAGATTAAACCAAGTGGGAAGAAATAAATTTATCAAAAGCCAAAGGTAATCAACTGTTTAAGACATGTTACTGGGATTTCAATAAGTAAGACTGAATAGAGTACTACCATTAGTGGCCGAAAAGAAAAATAGCCTACACCTTGCTTATGTCATATACCTACGTTACACTATTGAGAAAGCTTTGCCCACTAATTTGAATTTTATTTTATTCAATATGCAGACCATATAAAAGCTACCTTAAAAAAGACAAAATCTTGTTAGAGGAAATATTTATATAAAAAAAAGACATTCGATACCATTAACACTGACGACAAGTACATGTCTGATCAGTCTTCAACTTAGCCTTCCAATTGCTTCTCAAAAAATAATTGAGACAGTAAAATACATCAGTCATTTCTCCGGAACAAATTCAATTAACCAAAGGCTGCTGGCAGAAACCCAGACATGAAGGGACTATTTATGATAACATATAATATTAAAATGCAGTACAATACTTCAGGCATTGTGAAAATTACAACCTATTCATTCAAGATAATTTAATGGTAAGTGAGAATACTACAGTCCTTGATCACTTCATAAAATTTGCAAAGAATGGAACTCCATTAACTTGAGTTGCAGTAGCATCAGATAAAGCTGCAAATGCCTAGTGCTGCACAGAAAGGAAAAAATGGCAAAGCACATACAGTAAAGCTCTACAATAAAGAGATAAAATACATACAGTAAAGCTCTACAATAAAGTACTAATGTAGACAATTTGACATGCTGTAAAGCATGTCATTGAGATTAATAAGACTACAATAACATTAATTAGCATGCCGACCAGAAATGTTACCAAAGAATAAAAGTCTCAACTTGCTTGTAGGGCATAGGTTGACACACGCCAGCTGGAATGGATAAGGATAAGATTCAACCAACAAAGATATAAGACACATGGGAAGGATGAGAATAAAATGAGTAAACTGCCATACCCTCGGTTGTACTAGGTCATTGTTTTGGGGAACATACACCATTAGCAGTTAAATCTATAAAAAGTTATTCCTGGCTATAACAAATTACAATAACAAAGTCATCCTTTTCCTACTCAATTCATCTTCAGATGAATAACTTTGGACTATTTTCAATTGTACAATATTAATGATAACCCCTGTATATTACTTATAATGATATAATCAAACTCATATTTTCCCTTCAATAAATTAGCATCCAATGCATTGTTCTAGCTGTAGAAAAGTAATGAAACAATTATCTAAATATAATTATTAAACAATACTTTTGATCTTTCACAGTAACTTATCAGGTATGTTAGTAAAATCTAAGAGGATAGACAAACACACCGTAGATGTGACTGTATATACTATGACACTGATCTAAATATAATTATGAAAACATACTTTCAGCTTTCACACTAACTTTCCAGGTATGTTGGTAAAATCTAAGAGGACAGATGAAGACATCCTAAATGTGACTTTATATTATATCACATGAAATACATGCTTGCTATGGACATCAAAACATCAGATTTTGGATGGAGATGGTACATCATGGATAGACAAGACCAACACAGTACTAAAACATTCGATACTCAGCCTGCAGCTAGTTTGTTGAGTTATGGTGTAACTCAGGATGACCTCCATTCATACTCCTTAGCATGGAGGCACTTATCAGAGCAGGCAGCAGGGTAGAGTGTGAGATGCACTCTGCCATGTGTCATGGATCCAGCAGTGGAAGCATGCAGTGATTCAAGTCACTTTTTTCCATTTACATGCAAAAGTGCATGCATGCATTTTTTGTAGCAGTTTGATTTTTGGCACCAAAAAACTGAAATTAGGGTTTGCTTACCTAATTTCTAATTGACTTGTAAAAAGGCAGCGAGGGTGCAAGAGAAGATCATCTTTTGTGTGTATCAGGAGATTAGAGCAGCTGTAAGTAGCAGTTGACCAAAAAAGGGTGAACCAGCTGAGAAAGTTGGGGGCGCATTCCTGAGGGCAGTGAGAGGAGAGCTTCTCAGAAAGTGAGGAGTTCTATCATCAGGGCAGTGAGAGAGAGTCTTCACTGAGCATCTTCAGAGTCTGAAGAGCAGCAGCAGCAGAGTGAGAAACTGGAGGAGGATGTGAGGAGACTGTTGCACACGTGTGAGACGCTGAGAGGGCCCAGAGATTTGGGGGTCTTCTTCAGTGACTGAGGAAAGGTCTTTAGTGATTAGTTAGAGACTGACTGAGTGCAGTATAGCTGAGACATTTTTCTGAGAAGAGAGTACGCAGCTATAACTGTTGGGGTACGTTTTGAGTGATTGAGGACACAGCTCACCTTCCAGACCTGAGCAGATTAGAGCAGTCAATTGAGAGAGCATACTTCAGAAAGACAGACAGAGTGTACAACATCCAGTGACTGGTAGAGTCAGATTTGAGAAATCTAGTGTGAGGACGTACTAGTGGGGGCACATTTTCCAAGAAGCAGCAGTTGCAGCTGCTACAATTCTAGGGCTTTGGCTTTTCAGGTTCACTAGTTGTTCTCTAAATCTTATTGTACCTCTTCTATATTTTATTTGCTCTGGGCTCGAGAAAGTAGAAAGCCCCACAAATAGCTAGTTTTCCCCATTGGGGTTTCCAGGCTAAATTTCTGAGTCATATGTGATTGCTATATTGTTTTGTAAGGATTTCATGTGCTGCAAGTTCTAAATTTGTTTGAAGTGTATTTCATCTTAGATTAGTGAACATTGTGGCCAAGTTGATTATCCTGACTTCTCAAAGCGAGTGGAGACCTCTAAGAAAAACTAATATAGTTGCTAGTTGTTTTGTTGTTCAAGACATTGAATCATTTGTTGGGATCAATCAAATTATAAACTTACAAATGTTGGAATTTGACAGCTGCATAACTAGGATCACTAAAAGAAAGACAAAGCAAGGAAACAAAACCAAGAGTGGAGCTCATCTAACCACAATGATCAAGGATCGTCTCCCAAACATACACAAAACAATGTCACCCCCGAGCTCGCCCTTCCAAGAGAGATAAATCGTTGAAAGATAGAAGTACGTCCAAATAGAAGTAGCACAAACCCCAAAAACAAGAGAAAAATTTCTCCAATTTGAAGAATCCCATATAACAGTCTTTCTCTAGCAATGGCGAACTTCTTCTCTCTCCTTGAGCGAACTTGCTTGAAGGCTTATGTAAAAATGAAGGAGGGTGCCTTCTATTTATACACCAAGTCACTGGAAATCCTATTTTCCATTGGGCCGACTTGACTAATTTGACTGGGGCGGACTTGTACAAATAATAATAATAAATCCCTTTTATTATTATCATTTTGGGGCAGACTTGTGTGAGGATGCCTCACATGGCTACTACATCAACAATCCCTCTTAGCCAGGCAAGCATCATCAATGTCATCAATTGAAACAGATCTTGATATCAACGGTACATCACGGCTATCTCAAACATCTTTATGGAAGGGCCACCAATACAATCTTAGTTCATCGAGAAGTGTCTATCAGCCTACGTGTGTCAGCTCAATCCAGTTCATCGAAGAACATGCACTAGCTCCACAACTCTTCCCAGTACATCGAGAATTCATACGTGCATTTGCTCAACCCAGTTCATCAGGGAACATGCATGTACTCAACGTGCATCAACACAGACCAAAAATCTCACTAGGACTATCACTGCTAGTGAATCTACGCCACATCATGGGATACAACCTCCTCATAACATCCATAAGGACTACAATCATATGAGGGCTCACAAGGGCCATAACTTTAATGTGAGACTTTTATCATATATATCAATATATGTATGGGCTACAACCCATAAATCTCCCACCCACAAGAGTTGTTATATTGGTACAGCAACTAGCCCTGTGTCATGCTGGGTGTACCACTACAAAACCAGTCCTTTTTCATACTCGATGTAGCTCTCAGCAATGCCAATCCTTTTTCATAGTGGGTGCAAGATCTTACAGCGCCAGCCCTTTTTCATGCTAGATGTAAGTCACATACGTCTTCCTGCAAAGCAAGCCCTGTTTCATGCTAGATATGACGACCACACATCTTTCATAGAGCCAACTTTGATTCATGTTGGATGTGAGGACCACATACATCTTCCGACAAAGCCAACCTTGTTTTATGCTAGATATGACGACCACATATGTCTTCCGACAGAGACAGCCTTGTTTTATGTTGGATATTATGAAGACAAGTTCATACAGACCCAACACTGTGACTATTACTCCATCCCCAAGATGAGTCTTAAATAGTCACGGATAGTCCTCGGAGGCCTTGACTATTACCTCATTTCTAAGATGAGTCTCTGATAGTCCACGAAGGTCTTGACTATGCACATAGTCATCAGAGACCTTAATTATTACTCCATCCCTGGGATGGGTCTTGGATGGTCATCAAAGGTCTTGACTATGTCTCTACTCATGTGGGCATATGGAGTCATGTACCATGAATTATTGGCATCGAAGCTATGTATAACATAACTTACCAGTTTCGGAGCTAAGTGATCTGGCATGACTTACCCAAAGGGCTACAGAACCATGTACCATGACTTACTGGCATCATAGCTAAGTATAACATAACTTACCAATGTCGGAGCCAGGTATCGTTGCATGGCTCACAGGTGTCTACACAAAACTCAGGAGTTCATACAGAATCATTGTCATAGTTCACAGGTGTCCACATCAAATTCTCGCCCACAAATGTTCACCTAGAACAGAGGTGTTCACACAGGGTCACCGCCATAGTTTACAAGTATAGAATCATTGTCCATAAGTGGTCATCTAGAACTCAAGTGTTCCTAGAATCATCGTCATTGTTCATAGGTGTGCACAAGGAATCACTTGTCCCTGGATGTGTACCTAGAACTCAGGTGTTCCCAGAATCACTATCATTGTTCATAAGTGTGCACATTAGGACAGAGAGTTCACACAGAACTCATCCTTCCCTCTTATCGAGGGATATAATCATGGAACCAATCTTCCCACTCCATCATAGAGTGTCAAGGAGTAGAGTACGGTTCCACCCTGTGTCATAGAAGTACCAATGTGCACCAGCCTCTCCATCCCTTTTTCAAGATGTCCGAGAGATCTTCTCACTCCTCACGGAGTGATCGAGAGAATACTATAGTCCTACACGCAATGTTAGCTAGCAAAGGCATCAAATATATAGGGGCAAACATTTCAGTCCTACCCTATTCTAGATATGAAAAATAATAACAAATCATATCACTGAAATCATGTACATGAGAGAGAGTATCAAGAAGCTAGTTTCCCCACCCCATCTCAGAGTGTCTAAGAATCCTCCCTCTGTGTTGGAGCGCTCTACTCCCTCTGCATCTGAGCATCCTGCTCCCTCTCCGGAGAATCCATAGATACAATGTAAGTATCCATCCTGGTGGTGATCAGGTACATCGAGGATCCTTCCACTGTCTATATAGATCAAAACAACATCACCATCAGTGTAGCCACAGTCATCATGCTCGATCTGCTAAAGATCTCAACTGTGTTCTTCCTTAACTTAGGAAGACTTCATCAACTTTCTACCACACCATCCTAAGTGATGCAATAGGCCAGGATCCTCATCTTAAGAGCTAAGTCTCGTTGTCTCCTCAAAAATCGTCGAGTAACTTTAGTCCTCTAGAATCCATTTGTCATGACTCTGACTTGAAGGTAACTGCTTTCCATAATCGTCAAAGAGACGAACAACTATAGCAGAGAGACCAACATCTATTGAAGCTTTCCGCTTCCAATCGCCAATCTCTACATGAGATCATTTGCGCTTGTGGGTCATATGTCCACGTATGTATTTGGTCCTCATATGTACGTTGTCATGAACTCCACTTAAATGTTTTGACCGGAAGTCATCCTTCTTTCTGGGCTAAGAGTAATGCTTCTAGAGGTTGTCGGTTTCCGATCCATCTGCATATCAACAGGATCACTTGTCCTTCAGACCAAGTTTCATCATCTTTTTCTTGTAGGTTATTCCCTACAAGTCAAATCTAGTTAGATGGTTAGCAACATTGCATAATCAAATTTATCCAATGCAATAACAATAGTTCATCCAAGTATGTAGACATCTCTTAGCCAATGCTTCAGCGCAACATACTCATGGCTATTATTTGGATGCTTTCAGTCTCCATTATAACATATCATCAAGAGTATGCACCACTCTAAGCATGTTAGAAGGAGATGTCATCCAAGAGGAGCCCATGAATGTTGTGCAACATTACGGGCTAAATCATAACAAATACTGTAGGTGCCTACCATCAATAAAAGAACTATATCACATGCTTAACAACTTCCTAAATCTAGGAATATAGATCTGCATATATCCAAAAGCAACCAGATCTAATCTACCAGAGCATGTAACATCAAATACATATCTTTTATTGTTTTGTGGGTGGGCTCCCACTGCCTCCCTTGAGAGTCCACTGATCTTCATTTTCTTGCTAGGAGTCCATTGCCACCTGGGTCTTCATATCATCGCCTCAACATAGGGAGTACTAGAAGAAGAATTCCGTATGATCCTCATTCTTTGGCTTCTTCTGAGAGGTGTCTTCATCAGCATCTGCAGTTGAGGCTTCATGCTTCCTCTTCTTTGAATCATAGTCTCGTGCATAGTGTCCAATTTTGTTGCATCTGTAGCAATGGACATGTGAAAGATCCTTCTTCTTTTGATCTGAAGTAGGACTTGGTACTCCACCCTTGTGTTTCTTGTCATGAAACTTCCTTCCCTTACCCTTTCCTTTCTTGATATAAGATGTAAGGGCTTGACTTTCTTCGTGTTGGGTGCAACTTCGGTTTCCCAACAAGACTCTGAATAAATGCTTCATGTTATCCACTAAGTTGCACTTAGGGGATTTTTCAAGTGAGCCACCAAGGATCGAAACAAATCAATTGTTCTTACTCAGTGCTCAAAAGTTCCATGGTTTCATCAGGGCCAGTTGTGGTCCTTTTTTTCGGATGTTCACACCCCTTCAAGAGAATTGTAATAAATGACATAGCATGATGGTTTCTTATGTAAAAGGATTGGCCTTCTTGGGACTTGGTCATCAAAGTCGTCATCCTTGAGTGTTTTTCCCCTCTTTAATTATATGATGCTTTTTTAAGCAACATATAATTTTCAAGTTTTTCACTCAAAATCCTCCAAAGTCAGGATGGTGAAATTGGTGATTATGCCTTAGGAGGGTTATTAAAACCTAGGGTCTATGTACTATACCATGCTAGTCATATTCTCAGCTAAGTCTTTCCTAGTATTTTTTAATTTTAATATTTTCAATAAAATCATCGATAAGGTGTAATTTAATTGTAAAAGTTCAAAAGGTCATAAAATTGGGCCTAGGGAGCCAATTTGGTCATGGGGGTGCTCGTTTTTGGACCCAGAGCCCCCGCTTAACCCCTAAACCCACTTTTGAGAGTCAAATTAGTAATTTTCAATTATTAATTTTGATTTTCTCTCCAAAATGACTCGGAGGGTCAAATAATTGGGAAAAATGGAGAAAATCCAATTCCCAAAAATCAGTTGAAGATGGTATAGGACATGCCTCTGAGGTGTCAAGAGGATTGAGGATCATGTCTAGGGCATTAATAAGCAGTGTTGCACGGGGACACGCCTCCCAGGGTCGGGGGCTCGCCCCTACGTTTCCCACGCCCAGGGGCTGGGGGGGCTCCATGTGAAATGTTTCCCGACGCCCCCTTTTTTTTAAAACGTGGTGAAACACACAAATTTGGTGCTCAATGATGGGGGGCTTCTACACTATGCAGAAAGAAAACATGAGACAAGCAAGTGTCCAGTATCACTATGCAGAAAGAAAACATGAGACTAACATGGGTAAAGAAAGGTTGCTCCATTGTTATGGATGAGTGGACAGACATTTCCAAACGTCCACTTATCAACATCATAGTTACATGCCAAGAAGGGCCTTTCTTTCTTAGAGCTATTGATTGTTCAGGAAAGCGCAAAGGTGCAACTTTCCAATTTGAGCTTCTTCAAGAAGCTATAGAGGAGGTTGGACTTAAAAATGTCGTTCAGGTTGTGACAGATGTGGCAGCGGTGTGCAGATCAACTGGGTTACTGGTTCAAAGCAATTTTAGGCATATTTTTTAGACACCTTGTTGTGTGCATTACTCAAAAATGCACTGAAAGACATTGGGAAGATTGAGTGGTTATCATCATTGGTGTCAACTGCGAGAGATGTACAAATGTTTATCTGCAACCACCACACCTCCTTAGCCATGTACAGGACTCACTCAAGGAAGGAATTCCCGAAGCCTACTGACACTAGATATGCTAGCTATTATCTCTTATTGGATAGGATGTTGGAGGTGCAACCAGCATTGCAGGCCATGGTTGTGACTCCGGATTGGAACAGGTGGACTGGATCCAAGACAAATGAGGGTAAGAAGGTCAGGCTTCAAGTTTTGGATGATGGTTGGTGGGCAGATTGCAGCTATTTGGTGTCGTTCTTGCGCCCTATAGTTGAGGTTATTCGCTATGGGGACTCGGATTCTCCTAGTCTTCGAGAAATCTATGAGACATTTGATAGCATGTTGGGTCAAGTAAGGGCGGCTATTCGTGAGAAAGAGCCATCCTTAGAGTTCTGTACGAACCAGATTTGACCCATTATTCAGCGTAGATGGGATCGAATGAACACACCTTTGCACATGGCAGCATATGCACTTAACCCAAAATGGTATGTTGAGAGACCTGGTAGAATTTACCCCATTGAAGATCCAGAGATCAAGAAGGGATTTCGAGTTGCCATAACAAAGATGTATGATGAAGATGACGCAAAGAAAATTCAAAAACAATGGGTTCATTTTGTAAATCTCAATGGTCCTTTCAACACACATGATGCAAAAGAAGATCTTAAGGACTTAGGCCAAGAAGACCCCATTGATTGGTGGAGGATGCATGGGGATGATGCTCCAAAGATCCAGTATCTTGCTATTCGCTTATTGTCTCAGATTGCTAGTTCCTCTGTAGCAAAGAGGAATTGGTCTACATATAGCTTCATCCACTCTATCAAATGGGACCGGCTACACGATGGGATGTGGATCCAAAGGATGATGCACAGATAGATGAGGAGCAGAGACCAAATGAGATGTAGCACGGTTTGGTTGGTGTGCCATTGGTCACTCCTGAGGTTGAGACTGAGAATGACTCTGACTTAGATGGTGACTTCATGCAGCAGATGCATCAGAAGGACCAGTCCATGGAGCTATCTCCTTGATGCACTTTGAGTCTTTTCATGATTTATTTTTAATACTTTTAGTTTTAAACTTTTATTTACTGTCATTGATGAACTCAGAGTGAGTCTTTAGACTTTGACTCATCACTCATTGACTCTTTAGTACTTTACTCTTCGGTACTATTTTGAGTAATTTTTGCCAAATATATTATACTGCAATGTTTACAAGTCTAGTGTTTACTATTTAGTGTTTACAGTTATGTGACATGTCTATGATTTAGATTTATGGTTATTGATTTGTCATTTATCATTTCATGTTTATGTTACTGGTTTATGTTTATGATTCGAAGTTGTTATGGAAGATGTGCATGTATTTAAAAATTAAAATAGCCATTACGAACTGAATATCATGTTTACATTGCACAATGATGAATTTCAATTTAGCATGTATCTATTTTTAATAATTTTGGAGATGCCCCCCTATGTTAAAACTTAAGACCTCGACACCCCCTAATGTGCGTTTCCCCGCTCCCACGCCCCCCCATCCCGAAAACTTGGTGGGACACTGTTAATAAGTATGTGGGAGCATCTACAGTCAACAAGGAAGATGATACAACTCATTTCCTTTGAAGGGGGGCGCATTCTCTCCATTGAGGGTGCCATCCTCCACATGGAGGACTTGGTTGGATAGGTGGAGGCTTCCCAAAGCAAGTGGGATACCTCATGAGAGGTGGCAGCCTCCCCTCCCACGAATTCAAACCTCTTTCCATCATTTTCTTAACCCCCAAAACCACCTCCTTCATTGGGAATTGCGCCCCCTTGGGGTTTGAGCTCCATATTTGCTATAAATGCAAGGTCTTGCTCCTCATTTGGGAGGATGTATTAAACCTCCGCTCATTGTACTCTTGTTGTTGCATATTTGTTTAATGAGATTGAAGGCTTTGGAGGCTAACCTGTGGCATTGCCTTATGAGATTACATTTTGGTGAATTTTGAGGTGAAATCGGCTAAATCTTGTGCTTTCTTTTTGTCAAACAATGTTGCATAGATCTAGTTTATTTTGAATAAGTATTTGCAGCTGTTAATTTACTTATTTGCATTTCATTATCAGAATATTGTAAGAGCAATACACTGTAGTCAATTATATTTATGTTCTCTTCCTTTTTGTTGATGAGATTGACTGGATTAACCTTGTTTGTATGAAGAATTGTCTATATTTTGCATAACCTTAGGTAGAAGGGATCATGGAGCTCGGTTGCATCCATTTCTTTTTTACAACATCATATGTGTTGTGTTTAACATCTTTGTTTTGCAGATCCTTCTTCTTCTTCATTCCATCCAAGCACATGCTTGAGGAATTCTCTCTCCTTCCTTAAAAATTCAATCTTCTTCAATGTTATTGTTTCTTCATGCTTAATAAAAGTTAGATGCATATATATCATATCTAGGTTCCATTTAAAAGTTTCATCTCAAACTAGATCCGAAGTAGTCTCTCAAATTGCCCTTTTCAATCAAAAAATCATAATTTTCGAGCATTTTGAGTAGTGTTAATTATGTATTTTGTTTTGACTGATTTGTGACATTCTAACATCTTTTGCTCGCTAATTTTTAGCATGTTTTAAGAAAAGGAGAAGGACACACCAAAAAGTCCTCACTTCATCCCCTTTGATCACTCCCTTTCTCTCCTGCAATATTGTAAGCCTTTTGATCCTTTTTCAAGGATCAAAGTGCATTTTACTTCAGCTTTTCATCACATTCTAAAGTTCAATAACAAAGAAAGCAAGTGGGCTACACAACGCCCACACTCCATCCCCCATGGGGGGATTCGCAGTGTCCTTTTTGGTTTGCTTTTTAGTAACCAACACATGCACACAATCCGCCTTCTAGAAAGGTTGAATATGTTGATTAATTTGTTTTGATTTCATCTTAGAATAAAGTAATAATTTCATACCCAACTCATTGCTCTCGCCACGAAGTATGCTCTCGCCACGAACCAAAGGTTTTGCCAATTATTGGTGGATGATCAAAATGTGACAGATAGTTTGTGGTTTCAATTTGTCATTAGTTTACTTGCTTTTACAAACTCTTTGTTTTCTTTGATTGGAATAAACATTTTGTCGTAAACCTTATGTATGATCTTTCCCTCTGCGGGCTTTGCCTGGTCGTTGGGGAATTAAAAGCGATTTGCGACATTTCCTAATTTCTACACATTAATTTAACAATCCATTAATAAAAGCAACTCCCAAGAACATTATGAAAATCCGACGTAGCAACATTTGACAATCGTGGGAAATTTCTTGAAAGGAAGTGGGAACCACTGAATAGTGACCTCGAGATACCGTTAGGCTACATTCTTGTTGGTGTAGTGTTGGACACCTCTCAGAGACTCCGATTCATCCCACATTTTTGAGTGAGGAACCACCTTCGTCATATTCCAGACATATTCTCAATACTTTACAGTATATCGAGAATCCCCTTCCTGTAACTCAACTCATCTTTCAATAATTAAAACTAACCAAGACACATTGCAAAACGTTTTATCTTTTAGCAGCATCATTTCATTATTTTAACTCCAATGGCACTGGTCTAATTTTGCAACATTTTACTGTTGTTTATCATCAATTTTTTTATTGTTGGTAATCTTTATGTGTTGATGTTATATGCTAGAGAAATATTCATTTATATTTGCAACAATCTTGTCTCAGTATTTTACTTCAAAAACTCCTAAAAGACTTACTTCCATCATTAAGGACTAAAACACGAGAACCTTATTTAACTCTTTCTTAGGGACCACCCCCCTTGGCTTCGTTGGAGCTTTACCTAAACGGAGGAGTGAAGATCAAGTGACAGTACTTGACTCGAGACTTGCCCCCAAGGACACACCTAGCTGCTTGAAGATATATGATGCGCTTAACCCACAGGTGTGTGAAAGGTGGCAACACTTCCCAAGATGGAGGGAGACCATTAAGAGTGTTCATGACAAGTTCTTTATCATTGACTGGATCTTCAATGGGGTTTAGTTGATTCTTCAACTCTGAGATCCTCATAAAGTAAGAGGAAACTGATTATGATCTTGACATCTTGAGGTTTGACAATTTATTCCTTAGGGAAAGAGCATGATTAATATTGATATCTTGGAATAGCTTCCTCAAGGCTCTAAACATCTTCTTGGAAGGCATCTTTTCAGAGATATAAGGAACCAAATGGTCCTTCACTAAATCTACCAAGATTCTCCTTGCACTAGCATCATTACTTTTCCACTTAGCCTTCTCCACTTCCTCTTCTGGTTTTGGAACATTCTCATTCATGTACTTCAATAGATCATTTTCTTCTAGGATAAGAAGAACCCTAGACTTCCATGAGCTGAAATTGGAAGTCCCATCAATCCTATCTTCAACCTTCTTCCCAATCATCTTGACTGCAAAACTGGACCAGAAACTCTAGCAGGAGCTAGGTCACGGATGAAGTATGGAGGCTTGAAAAATTGGATCCATAGATAAATGCACCCTAGTGAGGCAAGTTGGAGCAATAAATCAGTCCAAAATTGTGGACGAAACAACAAAAATGTGGAATCTCTAGGTCTTGACCCCTGCAGTATTAGATCAAAAATTGAAACTTTTCTAATCAGAAAGATGCGCCCTAGGAGGGAAGGTTGCTCTATGCTCCTTTCGAAATGATCTGAGGTGGGAAACACTCCAAAACATGGAGCCCTATTTTCCAACAATGGCTTCTTTTAGCACCGCTCTGATACCATGTTGGAATTTGACAGTTGCATAACCAGGATCACTAAAAGAAAGACAAAGCACAAAAACAAAACAAAGAGTGGAGCTCGTCTAACCACAATGATCAAGGATCATCTCCCAACCATAGACAAAACAATGTGACCCCTGAGCTCGCCCTTCCAAGAGAGTTAAATCGTTCAAAGATAGAAGTACATCTAGATCGAAGTAGCACAAACCCCAAAAACAAGAGAGAAACTTCTCCAAATTGGAGAATCCCATAAAACAGTCTTTCTCTAGCAATAACAAACTTCTTCCCTCTCCTTGAGCGAACTTGCTTGAAGGCTTGATGTCAAAATGAAGGAGGGTGCCTTCTATTTATACACTAAGTCGTTGGAAATCTATTTTTCCATTGGAGCCGACTTGACTAATTTGACTGGGGCCAACTTGTACAAATAATAATAATAATCCCTTTTATTATTATCATTTATGGGACAACTTGTCTGAGGATGCCTCACATGGCTACTACATCAACAGCAAAGGTACATGGGTGAGAGGAGGTACGCAAGAATAAACCAGATTTACTTAGAAGTTAGGATCGAGATACAGAGAAATAGCTTTTCTACATATATATATATATAGAGAGAGAGAGAGAGAGAGAGAGAGAAACATTTGCTTGAATTAATTTATAAACTTGCAAAGACAACTGCATGTGAGAACAAACCGGGTTTTTTTTAAAGTTGGGATCAGCGAAGCAACATTTGTATATCTACAATGGTCCATCAGGCTATGATCTAGTAGCAAAATAACCCAGTTGCTCTAGAGATAAACGAGGTTTGAATCGTGGTGGGCATGCTCTTCCCCTACATCGGTTATGCCAGTCGTGTCCTGTAGTGTTGTCGACTTTAGGCTTGTGCCTCTTAGATGTTGGGATAATGAGTGCCTTTTGGGCTTTGTTCATCGTTGTAGCCTCCGGGCAATATGTAAACTGAGCTAGCTTAGTACCAGCAACCTCATCTTAGCAAATATGAAATGCTAGACGATGGTGCCACATTGTTCGCAGAATTTCAGTGCATTGGGTTGTTTCCTTTATAATATATATGTATAAAGTGCACTTTCATATCATTTTTAGTGATGTGATGGAGGAGAAGGAGAATGTCAATGGTGATCTAGGGTTTCTAAAGAAAAAAAATCTCTCAAAGAATGGAAGCAATGGTGGGCAGGTTGGCAAGGTGAGCTTGTTGCCCTTGTCCTCAAAGAACTCAACAACTTCCTCAAAGCAAGGTTTTTTTACAACCAGCTTCTGAGATAAGCAGTGATGCTCCTTGTCCAAAGGCAGCCCATCTCTCAATAGGTGGAGATTGTGGGGCTTCCCTAAGGCAAGAAGAGATGCATGCAAATGAGCAACAATGATAAGAAGGTTCAATTGCAATTGAAATGGATTCTGGATGAGGCTAATGAACTACAAAAGCAGGCTCATGTCAATTACTTAAGCAGTAAGAAGCCACCTCTCTAGAGTCTGCTCTCATGGATAGGGAAGCACTGGTCCAATGTAGCTAAATGTAAGATCCATGTATCTCCTTTAAACGAAGAATTTTTCTCATTCTTTTTCAAATCATTAAACAATGGAGAAGTAGTCTTAACGGGAGGGCTCGTTACTTAAGCACTTGAGCCAAGTCTTGTCTCCCTAAAGAAAGAATTTTATCTTTCCATGTGCAGTGAAACAAAAATTATTATTGGTGCATCTTCTAGGTGTTCCCCTGCAACTTTGGCAACCATAGCTGCTCAAGGACATGGGGGATTCAATTTGTTCATTTCAATAAGTGTCCCCAAAAACGCTAAATCTGGAATGGGTTCCAAGGATTTGGTAGTAAAGGATATTTCAAGGGGGCTCCTAAATAGAATCTCATTGCTCTGTGGGGATCTAGAATGGAAATAGCTCTTGGATTACGAAAAATCCCTTTTCAATGTCAATACTGCCACAAAATTGGGCATATCCTCCTAGACTATGCCATCAAATTTGAAGCTATCAAGGAAAGAACATAAGATAAGATAATTTTATTAATGTCTAACAAATGACCACAAATAGGTCAATGGGACTACTAAGCACAACAATGTGGAACACAAAGTTGGAGCACAACGGCTCCAAGATAAGATAATTTTATTAATATCCAACAAATGTTGACAAATAGATCAACGGGACTGCTAAGTACAATAATGTGGAATACAAAGTAGGAGCACAAAGGTCGCACCTAAGATATTTGTTGGGAAGCATGTTGGTATTTAAAATAAGGGCAAATGTGGTTTCACCTCAATGGCTGAGGATACATAAAATCCCCTATCCAAGTTGTTTTGGCCCCTAACCCAAAGGATCATGTATCCCTATCAAATTCAGGAAATTATTGTGTTGCTTTGTTGACTTTTGAAAGGTGTTTGACTTGGTCCCGAGGGATGCCTTGTTCTAGAGACTTGGGAAAATTGGCATCTCAAAGGTCCTTATCACAACTATTGTGTGCCTCTACAAATCCATCCTTGGCAGACTTCACACAACTCACCAAGTATCAAACTTCATTAAGAGTACCATTGGGGTGAAGCAAAAAATTCCTCTTTCCCCTACATTGTTTGGGATAAACAAAATTGAGAGGGAGTCATTCTTTTAGGAGCATATCCAACCCGAGGATGTGTGCCTCCTTCACTACTTCTTGATCTTCGTTATCACATATTTTGTAGAGGGCACTTACCTCTCATTTTGTCAGAGCAAACTGCATTTTTGAGCCAATCCTAACATTGGATGCAGAGTCCCATCAGGTATTATCTGTGAAATTGAGGACTATCGCATCACTTAGCAGTTGGATCAGATACAGTGGCAAATCACAAGAGAGGCTACCTTTGTCATTTTTTAGCCCTCTTCATGCCATCCCTCGTCATACATTCTAGACCTTGGTACAGTGAACCTTGATGACTATTATTATATAGTTTGGGTCTCATATTCCTTTGCCTTCTAGAGTCAACACATTTGGATACTTTGTAGTTGCAACTCAGATCAAGTACATTACAAAAGTATATCTATGGATTTCATGATTTTCATTGATGAACTGACTTATGTTAGACTTAGTATGCATAGGTGATCATATGGCTTTTCTTTGTTGATATCAATAGGACTTGTGCTTGGTGTGGTTTAGGTGCATTAGTGGTAGCTTCATGCACATATTTTTGTTTAGGTTGGTTGTCTTTGTAATGTACAAATCACCACCCCTCTCTTGGTTTTGTATATAGTATTTTTCCACTTATCCATCTCACCCATTTGTTGCGAAAGTCCATTGACGTTGACATGACTTATGAACTTGAGGAATCCCCCCTCTGTGACCTCTTTGTCAAGATGGCCTCCATGTTTTCCCTCATGTCTCGGCTCTGATGTGTGTGGAAAAAGCTTACTCACCCCGTTGATCTCTTTCTAATTGTAGATTCAGGCAGACTGAGTGCAAGCAAGGTAGGCCTAGTCACCGAAAAAGCACCCCTTAGACTTGAAACAAGTGGTCCCCGTCCTTGAAATTGGTTGGTGACAAGAAGGGTAGGTAATCCTTGAATTAAGAGATTAAACCTACTTGCTCTAACAAAGCATTAATGTGGCAACTCCATTGCACCTATGGATGGTGATTGGCGGCGGAGTTAAGGTCTTGTCATAACTGGGGCCAAGAAGGATACCCAAGGCCAGTACCTCTCGGCCATTAGCCAACTAAAGGATCGCAAAAAGAAACATGCTCCAAAGAAAGATCAAAAGAAAGAAATCAAAAGTACCAAAGGAAAAATCAATGAAAAGAAAAAGTCTTGAAATGAATATAGGGGAGGCTTACTAGAGTCAAAGGGGTGCCTTATGAGCACTTCATCCATTTGTGAGACACCTTGCTTCCCTAGTGTTAGCCATTACAACAAATGTTACACAATATCCTTTATCCTCTCTCTCCAAAATTGACTCAAGTCTATCCTATGGTCAATTTCACATTTTGACTAAGCCCATGGTTGCCCCTCATTCCACTTCACCCAAGGCAGAGGTTGATGCATGCATTACATTGTGTGATTAGTTTAGGCAAAAAATTTGTATATGAAGTTAGTTACTCTTGTCATTTACTATACTTAGTACTTGTCTTGCACTTGTACTTGAAAATAATCGTTGGTGTATAGCATGACTTAGCATGTAGTTGTTCACATCAATTTTACTCATGATTAAGGCACTAACACCTCTTACAAGCATGGCATATGATTATTCTATCATCTTGAGTTTTGGTCAAACTTTGACCAAAATTTTACTTTTTGACTTGGTCAAAGGGGCAGGCCAACAGCATGGACTTCACTACTTGTCATCAATGATCATATCTTTGCCATTGGAGACCAATTGGACCCCTCCAAGTACCACTTGAGGTATTATTGAATTAATTGACTAAATTTAATCATTTTAGTAAGATTGCAGAAAAATAATTAGCCTAAGTATTTAAAAATACTTGGAGATTACTTCGAGTAGATCATATCAAATTGGTTATGGGCATATGAGTAGTGGATCTTATGGTTTTTAAGGCCTAAAAGTTCGTTCGTACAATCAGATTTCCAATCCGGGCAAGGGAAGATGAAGATTTGATCAAATGAAATATAAATTATTTTATTATAGTAAATATATAGAAATAAATTAAACCGTGGCCTATGGTGTATGATGGTGGGATAAGTGAATGGCAAAATATGACTTGGGTAATGTTGTGATTGTCTCCTAGACACATTTAGACCACTTTTTCTACCACCACAGCTTATGTTTATTTTGCATGTGGAGTTCTTCTTCATGGTGCGGTGCACTTTATCCCTAGGAGGCGGATTCTTCATGTGGTGACATAGATCTTGCGATTGAGCGTGTGAATAAAGTGTATTGTGATCACCTAGTGGAAAAGGTGATGCTCCTAGCCACTTGTTTCATGCAGCACTTATGTATTATTGAGATTGCATTAAAGCATTTGGAGGTAATATGCCCCCTTTCTTTGATAGTCATTTCCAACCATGTAAAATGTTAAAAGTGAGATAAATTTGCAATCGTTGATCATGTATGAGCATCTTTTAATCTCAGCTATCCACAAAAAGATGAGCTAGGGATTTTATCTTTAAAAGAGAATGAGTTCTTCAATGTAAAGGGCTTTGGCCCATTTCAGCAGTGAGAAATATTAAAAAAATTTGTGATGCAAAACACTTGTTCTCTTGGATGATTTTGATGACTTTTACTTTCTTACCGAGCTCCTACTACTGCTAGATCTCAATCATTTCTTGCCTTGGATATTTTATGCGTGATTTGCTTGCAGGAAGAGAGGGCGACTTGCTTGTAGCGATTTGGTGTCTTGATAGGGGTTTTTTTGTGGATGAAATCCATTTGCCTTAAGCTATCTAATTTCTTGTTATTTCTTCTTGTTGTCTACTTGCTATTTCTTGATTCACTTCTCTAATTATTCTCTCGTTATTTGCAAGTTGAAGTCACCGAAAAAACAAGTGCATCTTGGCTTGGAGTGAGGTTTTTATTGGTCGGAAACTATTTGGGGTTGTTGAGTGAGGAGAAAGAACTCCATCAAGCATCCGGAAAAAGGTGAGTACCCGGATCTCGTGATAAAACACTTTTGAAATCCATTTGTCATTGGTTATTTGTAATTTTCTCAAATTTTAGCTTGCATGTACAGGATTTAGAGAAGTTTTAGTAGCTGTATTTTTCAGGTGTTGGGGGGGTTTCTATGTTTGAAATGTTTTATTTTTTACTCATTTACCCCATAGAGTAGGCACTAATCTTAACGTTAGTTTTCAGCCATCAAATCTGAGTTTTGAACCCATTACATGCTCTTTTCCCTCGCTGTTATAATAAACCAGATCTGATTTTAAGCACAGTGTGGTCTTTTGTATGCTAAGTTAGGCCTAAATTCCACCCAGCTCTCGTATTTATTGTTACATTTAATTTCTATGAACATTTTGAGTCCAAAACCCTTGCAAATCACCCAAGCATAGAGCTGGAAATTACATCTGAACATACCAAGTCTTCAGGCATTTTTTGCATCTTCATTTCGCTGATTTTTTGTGTTTTGGTTTAGCCTTTACATAGTTACACACCAGACCAGCCACCTTACATTCTTGTTTCAACCATATTTTGCATGTTTAAGGGACATCTTTTACCTCAAGCAGTAAGTACTTAAACCCTACCTTTTATGTTCCTTGTTGATTGCATCCTTGGAGTTGTTTTGAGTGTTGTTTGTATCTATTTTACTCCTAGGTAGAAATTCCCCCAGGGTAACATTTTGACCACCATTTCCTTGACTCTTCAAATTACCGTATGGCCTCTCCAAATCGGTCTAGCAATTATGTAGGAAGGGCTGAGCTTGCCCTCGGTTCATTCTTTGGAAAGTTCGACTGGGGTCACCTCCCATGGCTAGTTTGGGTTCACCAAAAGTGAATCTACGATGCTTAAAGAGAGAGGAAACTACTCGACGTGACACATTTGGGGTAGAATTCCTTAGCTTTTTGTAGCTCTCTGCGATCTTGGATAAGATTACACACAAAGGATAACTAGAGCATCTATGATAACAATCTCCACTCTCATCGATGGCATGATCCTCTTGTACATCGATGGCATGATCCTCTTGTACTCACCCCTAGAGGGGTTACAAAGACAATTTGATGCCTTATTTAGTTTTTAAGATCTCTAACAACTAACAATCAACCTTAGCAACCAAGTCACAAGGTTCGTTAGCCTCAAGGGGTAGCTCAATTGGTAGATTTTTCGAGTCAGAGACCAAAGTTGTCAAGGTCGAAGATTCAATTCTCACGAATCCAACTCTCTAGGTCCTTTCGGGTTAGGCTCCCAAAACTAGAGCCGATAGGGAGAGGCCCCTTCGGATGGGCCCCCTAGAATTATTACTGTGGATGTAGCGAGCCCAGACCATTAACTGTTGAGGCTGTGAACCATGTAAAAAAAATTCATAAGGTTCACCAAACTTCAACCTTGAGATTCAAAGTTCAGAGAACCTGGAAAAAAAATTGAAGTTCGATGAGGTTCATTGGACCTCAAGGTGAACCTCATTCCAAACCTCAAGGAAAACCTTAAGACAAACCTCCAGGAAAACCTGAAGCGAATTCAAACCCCAAGTGAACATGAAGGGCGAATTTCAAATTTTTTAACAATTTTCAGAATGTTTTATAACGTATTGGGTTAAAGCCTGGCCCTATCGACTTAAAGCATATTCAATTCAAAAAAAGAAATATTATTATCTACAAGGTTGGAAGACCTTGTTTATGTTTGTAGTAATTTGCAATGGGTCAAAAGAACTGTCTACTTCCTCTTGTTTGAGTGCAGAATAAGATGATCTTGACACTGATGGTGACATTGGTGATAAGCCTAGTGATGATAGAGTTCCACTTATTGATGAATATGAAGATCGCAATTCTAGTGCCTTTACTACTCCATTTGCTCTCGATGATTTAGAGCTTTATCATGTTACAAATAAGCCATAAGAACATAAATTTTGGCTATTTTTTTAAATTTTGTGAACAATATCAAGGATTATAAGTATTAGACATTATGGATTTCCTTTTAAATTTTGAAATTTGAAAATTATATTCTACTTCATTTTGTAATTTTCAACTGCATAATGCATTGTGTTCAAATTTTGATCATGTTTTAAATTTTGTGATTTTTTAGGGATTCAAGTATCTCACATCATGGACATCTTTCCAAATCTTGAAGTTTGAAGAATATGTTCTACTTCTTTTTGCAATTTGCAATGTGTTGTATGTTTAAACTTTTAAAAGAGCATTAATTATTGGATTTTATCATGATTAAGTTACTCATAAGTCATATACATTTATCGATCGTGATTCTTACTCGTATGTTTATTCATGTTGATATCTAATTATTTTATGTTATATACATATATATATATATATATATATTGAAAAATGTATATAGGCAAACCTAATGGTTAGCCTCATTCGAACCTTATCAGAAAATTCAAACCTGAATCGAACTTAATGGTTGTTGAACCAAATCATGAAGTTTGAAGAATATGTTATACTTCTTTTTGCAATTTGTAATTGTTGATTTTTCTGAGCAGCATCGAGAACCATTCTCTTACGAGAAGGGACACTTGGTCCGGGACCACGGTGTTGACTCAACCTAGTGTTGAGTGATCATTCTGTTGAATGATGATATCTGGTCCTTGACCATGATATGGACCTAACTCTGCCCTGGGGTAACTCAACCCTGTGTTGAGTGACCATTCTGTTAAATGGTAGACATCTGGTCCAAGACCACGATGTGGACCAATCTAGTTCTGGTAGACTCAGCTTAATTCTGAGTAGCCATTCTCTTGGAGAATGGAGGCGCTTGGTCTGTTACCAAGTATTTGACCTAGGGTCAAATTATGCAGCCCATGATTGAGGCACCTGGTTGGTTACTAGGAAGGCACTATAAGCCCTAGACTGGGTCTAGGCATATGTGACACTCTGACCCTTGATTAATAGGCTTTGTGTTCTTCTCCAAGGCTTAGCTACCCTTGGTTAAGATACCCTAGTACCCGATCTTGGTGTCACACAGAGTGTTAGATAAAAGCATCAGTAACTCTCTTGGTTTATGATGATGTACTTTGAATGGAAATAAAAGTACCACAGGTGATGACCACAGGGGCACTTGAAGAAGGCTAAAAGCAAAAGTCAAAAATACATAAGGACTTTTGGACCACAAGAAAAAGGACCACAGGTAAAAGTCAAAAATACATAAGGACTTTAGTAAAAGTCAAAAATACATAAAGAAATTTTTGGACCACAGAAGGACTAAAGGTAAAAGTGAAAATCAGAAAAGAATAAAATAATATTATTTTGTTCTTTCTAATTTTGGTCCACTTACAGGTGACTCAAAGGATATAAAAGAAGATCAAGCCAATTCATTATCACACACACACTTGCTCTCACAAGTACAGCTGCTCAAGTTTGAAGAAGAAGATTTTGTGATTGTGCCCTAGCATGGATGAGTCTAGCAAGGGCATCATCATCCACTTGAAGACAAATCCTAAGCTAGGGTTTCTACTGTTTTTTTTTCTTAAGGGTTTTCTCAAACCCTCATCTTCAACACTATCCTTCTCCAAGCAGCTACTTCAACACCTTTCCTCCTCGAGCAGTCTTCCACTCCATTTCCGGGCAGCTGGGTTTCAGTTGGGGAGCCTTCTACGGACTGTCCTTACCTTTTTGAGGGTAGCCACTAGAGGGCACTACCCTCTCAACACCTCCGGGCAGCCTCTAACAGGCCTACCCAGGAGGGCTAAGGCCTTTACGACACACTCAGGTAGCCACAAGGCAGGCCCGTGAGGGCTATCGTGGCCTAACAGGCCCTCTGGGCAGCCCGTGAGGGTCCTGTAGCAGCCGCAAGCTGCCGGGCCTTCAACAGGCCCTTGGGCCAAGGCTGCTAGCCCTCGGGCAGCAGTAAGGCTTCCAAACAGGGCAGTCAGGTAAGGAATCCGGGCAACAGAACCCAGATCAGGTAGACGGGCAGCGTGCAGGAAGCGAGTAGGGAAAAAATAGGCAGACGGGTAGGCAGTCGGGCAGAGACAGAGGTTCGGGCAGGTGTACGATCGGGCAGACTGACAGGGCAGTACAAAGATCAGATCCAGGCAATTGACAATCTTTTCGAGCAGGAGAGAGAAAAGGGCTACAAGCCCTAATTGGGCATTGTTATCACATATATAGTAGCCACACTACCATATTCTCTTTTTCAAACACAATACATTTTTCAGCCAAATCTCTTACATATGAGATGCTGAGATGAGCAGTTTTGACGGGTCATTATTGTATTAGTGGACTATTGCACTCTCCCATGTCAGGACTGAGACTCAGGGCACTCAGATTTGAGGACCGATCTGGCCATTTAGTCATTACAGAGCAGTTATTGATGCCCAGTTTTATATCAATGCTTTCTCATTGGACAGATGATGTTTCAGATGGATTATATTGCATGATTATGACTCCGTTTTTTATATTGTGTTATGGTTATCATTGCTCTTATACTTATTTTTGTGACATGTATTAACATGTGGTGTCATGATCTGGCGGTCATAATTATATGGACTTGGATGTATTTTGTATTATGTATTGATGTCCCTACTTGGAAGTTCTTGATCTATACTCATTAGTTTTACCCTCCTTAAGGAGAATAGAGGTAGTCATTCCCACCATTGTTTTGGCTTGCTAGTGTTGGCTTCATCATTCACTATCTCCACCCATCCATTACCTTCTAGTTTTGTATTCAACCCGACTGGCTTCTTGACTTATGGCATGGAGGACCTTTTCCCTCGCTAGAACCTTTGTTGGACAAGCCTCCCTGTTTATATTGTGTCTCGGCTCTGAGTTGGTGACAGAACTTGCCTTTGGTGAGTTGGATTGTATGCCTAAATCATTCTGGTCGGTTGTCTCGATGTTCGGCACTGTGCAGAACTCCCCCTGGTCACTTGAGATGTTGTTGGCTAAAATTGAAAGCTCATGTACTACCTGCATTGGAAATATTATATCTGCACCCATGGAAAATGAAAATGCTAAAACTGTGTTTCTTAACATATGTGAAAAAGGGCAAGGGCAATGAAATGCTAAAATACCCCTTGAAGGGTATAAGAAAAGGTCCAAAAAAACAATGGTTAAAAATATGCTATATCCAAATATTGCTGACCTTATAAATATAAATATGTCCCAGATGAAAGCTGCGATTAGCTGTGCTTTTAAGCACTGGTGAAATCCCAAAGGGTCATATAGGCCAAAAAGGCCATGGAAATAAAATTGATGATCCTAATGAAACTGGATCAAGCTTGATGTAGACATGATGTCTAAGTTGAATAAGCACTCTCTAAACAACTCAACCATTTGTGAGGCATTGCCATTCCTTGTGTTGTTGTTTGTCCGACATTGGTTATAGTGAGTATTCCCTTTCCATATCCAAAGTGTCATGATGTTAAGTAGGAAGTCATCCTTTGCCTTAGCCTTGTCAATTTCATCCTTCACCCTTCACTAGCAAATTGGCTACAACTATGAAATGAGTATAGTCCCGAAAGTCTAGTCTGAGTAATAATAAATAAAGCCTTATATATGTATTGGTTGATGTACCGCCAGTGAAATCACTGCTACTTGGTGTGATTGTTGCTTGAATGAGTTGTAGAGCATGTCTTAGCCTTTTAACACTTGCAACAGATGGATGATAGTCTGAGTTATTATTGGTGTCTGATCATTTACAAATGGTTATATTGTTTATTGGATATGGTTGATGATCAGATAGAGACCTGTGAGGGGTATGAGTATACACCTTAGATGGATTTGGACTCTCCGAGTCTAATAAGACAGTTTATTTCCAGTTTCGGGCACTTGCAGATATGATCAGGCTCATTCTGCCTTTCTAATGCAGTTTTTCTTCACAGGTTGATATGTCTGAGCAGGGAGATGTTTTAGTTGGATCTCCTAGGGTGTTGTATGGGCATAGGGGGTGCAGCCACTTGTTTGTACCATAGTACCCCCATCCCAGAGAGCCTGGTGGGCTCAGTTTGACAACGCAGGCACCCTTGGAGGCTGTTTTGGCAGGTTAACGTTTCTCGAGGCAGATTAAAAAATGATTAAATGGCTATTGAAGAAATCGATTTGGGTTACTGAGGCAAGGAAATGACATGGGATGAGTCATAATGATGAGAGTGATGTCCTCCACACCTTCTCCAGCAAATGCAGCACCTGATTGGGCCCACACCTATTTTTGGGCATTTTTATATTATTTTCTAGAGCTTTTGGGAGGCTCACGATTTCCTCAAAGAAGCACAAAGTCAAAGAATTAAAATAATATATTATTTTATTATGCCATGGGGACACCCAGAGGGAGTTAGTCAACACTCCTTGGACCCACCATGTGCTTCATTTATTTCTTGTTGAGTGGGGTACCCTCTTTATGGGTGATTTAGTCCACTTTGGTACTTTATGGTTATATTGATCCACGTATTGTATGTTGAGCTCATCTCAACCATTGATTAGAACATTTTATCTTTTAATCTAAGCCACTCGTTTTGAAAGTGGTTAGGATTCAATTATGATTGTGGTTCTCTCATTTCTATTTAAAGGAGAGAGCTTCTCATTTGTAAGGGGTCTTTGGCTCTTAGATCTGAATAATAGAACGATTTTTTTGTGGATATTTTCTGGATCTGCTTTGCATCTGATGTTCTCAAATGGTGATTGGATAGTCTTCTGCGTCCTAACATTGTGGAAATTCATGTGAGATCTATATTTTTCTGCTATCATTGTCTTGTCTACAAGAGGGCATTTTAGGTGGAGCGTTTTTGCAGGGGTACCTCAACTCGTTCAGTTTTCTTCGTCTTGGATCAGGGGGTTTTCATTAGTTTCATTGTGATCTATGATTACTTCGTTTTACTTTCCTGTTACATTTAGTTTCTTTATCTTCTCTTGGCAAACCTAATATTGTTGACGCTTGCTCATGCAGGGTAGGGGGCACATTGGTGGCTTGGAGCTTACGTCCGTCATAGAAATCATTTGGATCTTCCAGAATTGATCGGGATAGCAAGGATCATCACTGTTAAGACTTCTACAAGCATTTCCAGGTACGATCCAACAAGTAACTCTCTTCTCTTTAACAGATCTGAATCCATTGTACCTGCTTTTCCTTCCATTTTTCTGAAAATTCCTAAAATACTAAAAACCCTAAAAAGTACTAAATCTAGGAACTG
>LPNX011000646.1:766382-776798 GCA_001517045.1 Pseudotsuga menziesii | reverse complement strand
TGCTGGGTTTCATAGATCGGGCCTCCCCTTCACTGAATCTACTGCAACGCTGGTCAAATTCCTGCTGGTTTGACCTAGATCTGATTTTTAGCCTGAAAACTACATAACCCCCCACTGAAAATTTGACCTACTAGGGTTTCGACTTTTTCTGATTTCTGACTTCAAAGACTGATAGATCGGGTCCCACATAGTCCAAATCACCCTCAACGCTGTCCAGATTCATGGCAGTTTGACCTAGATCTGAGTTTCAGACTGAAATAGCCCTAGCTCCTTCACTGAAAATTGGACTTTTTCGGAGTTTACTTTTTCCAAAATATGACAGGCCAGGTGGATAGATCAGGGCTTGAGCACTCCAGAACACCCCAAACGCTGAGCTAGTTCCTGCCAGGTTGCCCTAGATCTGAAAAACTGACTTTCAGCCTCCTAGCCCCCCTCATCAGATTTTGACTTTTTCAGATCTGATCTTTCCTGCAATTTTCTGACTTGGGTTTGTAGATCGGGCCATCTTGATCTCATTTCCCCTCCAACGCTGAGCTGATAGTCTCCTGGTGGCTCTAGATCTGCAGATCTGCCTCTCCAAACCCTAGCGCTAGCCCTTCTTCTGATGATTTTCCTGTAACCTGAATCTTCCGGACCAAATCCTTTTTTGGGTGCATAGATCAGGGTATATCCCAGGTGGGTTCACTAAAACGTTGTGCTGATACTGACTCCATTGCCCAATGCACGAAAGGCAGTGATATCCTATCTCTAGCGCTAGCCCTAAATTGACCTTACTCCCATTTCTCTTTGCCAACATTCATTGATAACTCAAGTTACCTATCTTTCACTGAGTCTGTTCCTTGGTACTAGACAGTCCCAACTCTGTCCTTGCTCACCCTGTCACAGTTACATTTCCCAAGACAGTGGTCATCTCCATTAGTTGCTAGTACCTAAACCCTAGAGCTAGGGTTTCCATTTACCTTACACCTTACGTACCTCAAAGCCACATTTGATCTGTTCTGGTGTCTAGGTCTGATCTCTCCTGTCGGGAGTAGATCCGGGTCTCCCTTGTTGTTGTCTTAGACTTAGATATCATAAAGTG
The DNA here is from genome assembly GCA_001517045.1 of Pseudotsuga menziesii. Classification (NCBI taxonomy): domain Eukaryota; kingdom Viridiplantae; phylum Streptophyta; class Pinopsida; order Pinales; family Pinaceae; genus Pseudotsuga; species Pseudotsuga menziesii. The sequence continues at coordinate 775,717 of LPNX011000646.1, read as the reverse complement.
AAGGCTGCCTTGATTGGAGTGACAACCATCCATTTGGGAGTCTAGGCAGTCTTGGTTCCACCTCCTTAGTTGCTTGCCCCTCTACCATCCATCCTGGATCTACCCCACACAGGAAACTACAAGGTTGGTGATAACAGGCATTTTTTATGTAATTGATCTTCTGGTATTGTGGTTAACCCTATTGGGGTTTGTGGAACTTTTTGAAGAATTTCAGTCATCTCATTTACAAGATGAGTTACTAATGCTTTTTGGGGTTTTTGTCCTTTAAAGGTTTCCCAGTGAAAAACTCTTGTGTCCATTGTGCTAATGTGATGAATGTTATTTTACTGCACTTGTTATTTGTTTAAAGTTAGTCTGCAAATTTTTAAGTATTCATGCTAATGCTAAAATTCAACAGTAATTGCATTGTATGTTTAAACTTTTAAAAGAGCATTAATTATTGGATTTTATCATGATTAAGTTACTCATAAGTCATATACATTTATTGATCATGATTCTTACTCATATATGTTTATTCATGTTGATTTCTAATTATTTTATGATATATATATTGCAAAATGTATATAGACAAACCCAATGGTGAGCCTCATTCGAACCTCATTGGAAAATTCAAACCTAAATCGAACTTAATGGTTGTTGCACCTGAACCTTGTGACTTATTAGTTTGGCAAAACCAAGGTCATGATCTTCAATAGGACAAAGAACATCCTCTCATGGTATCATTTTTACTTCTAAGGTGTGGAGAACGAGATCACCACTGCCTAGACATAATTAGGGCAATTTTCTAGGCTCGAATCTGGTTTGAGGAAGGCCCTTCGTCCTTAAATCAACAAAGGCTATGGCTCCCTCACCCTTCTCTAGCACCAACACTTTTAAAACCACTTTCAGGGCATTTCATACAAGATGGACCTCATGGACAGTCTTACCAAACCCACAATTCATTATAGTTCAAAGGTATGGAGGCCTAGTTTACTTGAGTCGAACTTGGCCATGACATAAAGAGTTCAAGTCCTTATGTTCTGCCACATCATCAGATGCAAGAGGACAACTCCCCGAGACATTATTCAAGAAAATTTTGTGACCCTCCTCTTCAAAATTGAAACCATTTTTGGTCAAGTTTCCCTATTGCACAAGCTTCGAGACTAAGCTAAATCATTAGCCAACAAAGATCATTACCATAGTCTCACTTACCATTCCTCAAAGGCCATAGCAACTACCAGCGCCTCTATTCAAGCTCATTATTATTTTGTAAAGCTCACATGTTTACTTTAGTCAATTAGTGTCTCAATGAATTGCCACTCTCCTTTCAAATATTCTCTTAATGACCACGACCATCTCTTACCAACCAAGCAAGAGTTAAATAGGATTATCAAAGAGGACATTTTCATAGGCTATATTCGGGTTACCTTGGTCGACCCACCAAGGTATTTAAACACCAAAATGGCCTTTTAAGTAGCACTTTATGTAGCTCAAGGACAACCTTATTGTTCAAAACACGTATTAGCTTAAACACTGGATGTGTTCTCTAAAATTCCCTCTTGAAATGGGAGGGAAGGATGTAGTTGTTGGAGGCAGGAAGTGAAGGCATCCATAGACCAGACAAAAAAGCTTTCTTCAATTCCAATGTTGGATTTTGGGGGCTTCGCAACTAGAAGAGCCTAGTTTTATGCTTGGGCTTAACTTGTCAAAGCTTGTTGAAAAGAGCCCTTGAGAAAAGGAGGCTTAAAACAAATCCATTTGTAGTAGAAAACAAGTTTCTATTTCGTGCATGTCATAGCACAACCCAATTTCCAATCTCGCCATAAATTCACTGGCTACTTGCAAGCCTAACTAGAGGAAGATATCATTTAGAATCAAACTCTAATCTTGCACAAGGATAATCCTATCTAGGTTAGCCAGCCTAAACTTTAACTTGAGCTCTAACCATCAAAGTTAATTTCTTGCTTGGTTGTCAAACATGTCATTGATCATTTGAAATTTGAATAACATTTTTGTAGAACCATAAAGATTTGCAAACAGTTTCCCATCATCTTAAACCAAAAGGGGCCACCAAATGCAATGATAGTTAAAGACAAGTCTAATCGTAAGGAAAGACCTCTCTAGGACAAAAAAATGGCTTAACAGCTTTGAGGGTTTCCAAATATTCTAAAACACAAAGATATCAACGATTTTGATACAAGTGAAAGCAATTAAAGAGATGCCCTACCAAGATTTCTTGACTATAGTAGCCCCAAAAAAGATTTATTTGGTTCTAATGTTGTCTTCTAGAGGCTTCGGAACTAAAAGAGACAAGTTTTATGATTGGACTTATCTTGCCAAAGCTTCTTAAAAGAACCATTGAGGAAAGGAGGCTTAAAACATATCCATTTGTAGTAGACAACAAGCTTGTATTTCACGGATGTTGTAGTACAATCCAATTTCCAATCTCACCATAAAGGCAATTGTTGAATGCAATCCTAACTTGAGGAAGATAGCATTTAGAATCAAGCTCTAATGTCGCTCAAGAATTATCCTATGTAGATTGGTCAACCTAAACCTTAGCTTGAGCTCTAACCATGGAAGATAATTTCTTACTTGGTTGTCAAACATGTCATTGGCCGTTTGAATAACAATTTTGTAGAACTAAAAGGTTGAGAACCATGAAGATTCACCAATAGGTTCCCATCATCCTAAACCAAAAGGGGGGCACCAAATGCAATGATCATTGAAGACAAGTCTATTCACAAGGAGAGACCTCTCTAGGGCCAAAAAGGCTTGACGGCATTGAGGCCTTCCAAATATTCTAAATCACAAATGTATCAACGATTTTGACACGAGTGAATGCAATAAAAATGACTGAAATGAGATGCCCTACCAATCTTTCTTGCCTAGGGGAGCCCTCCTTACTAACATTATGCCAAAACAAAACTTCCTCGACCTCATTTCCATTCACAGCATGAACAATCCATTTGACACATAATGTTTGGGCCTTAATAAAAGTCCTGATGATGTCCAAGCCACATATTCTCTAAGAGTGCCCATAAGAAGATCTTGAGAACCTTCTCCAATCGTTGGTATCCAATTTAGAGGGCACCTAGCATGATAAGTAGTAAACATAGGTAATGTTACACCTCAAAATGTTTGAAGCATTCCTTCCAAAAGTACCAAAGTGAGGGGTTTATTTTTTCTTTCTAAAGACCAAGTTTTGGGGCTTTATTGTGTAGAGTGTTGATTTTGAGGCTAAATACCCCTAATTAGGTCATGGCAGGTCCCCTTGGTTTCCAACTCAAGAAGATGTTGGTCTTGTGGCTCTACTAACTACCCTTTGGGTATGTGTTTGGTTCCCTTGAGACAAATCATTGGGACACAAAGCCACATTCATATTTTGCTTTGTAGAGGTGACTACGTGTGTAAGGATTGTCATACCCATCTTAGCACACCTCATTTTTCCCACTTGGACCTGTTATTGTGATGTAAAACCCCTCCTGGTATCCAAACCCATGATGTCATTCCTTAAAGGAGCCTACATCGTTTAAAAGGAGGGTGTTGAGAAAAAAACATCTATTGGGGTTAGATGGGGCATGTCACCCTCCTTTCGGCTCACCTTGCACTTGGTGGAGCCTAATTACACATTTTTATTCTTATTTTATGTCATTGTGTGGTTTAGTCCCTAGTTTATGGGTGCACTAACCTTAAATTTTATAATTTATCGTTAACTAACAATCCTGAAGATGGGTGGAGTGTTCACCCAAGAAGTGTCATCATTCAAAACTTCTACACGATGGAATTCCATAAATCTTAACAACGTCTGAACACTATGGAAAAATTCATTCTCAGAACTCATCTCATTTGTAAAACATGGACAAGGTTCAAATATGAGATCTTTTCTTTTTCTCTTGGTTTATTGGAGCTATTGAGCTAGTGAGCACCTCTCTTGGGATGACTATTTTTGCTTGAAGGATGAATGGAATGTATTCTAGGGTTTGATTTTGCACATGACAAGTTGATGTTAAGACTAGTTGTAATAAATCATGCTCAAGAGTGACCTAAGGTGCACTTCTTTGCTCATTATTGATTAATGTTGGTAAGTTTATCTCCTAACCCTACTTTAATGTTGCTCTTGAAGTGCTTTGGACTGAGTTAGAGGTTTTTTGCTAGAATTTTATCAACTTGCTTGAGGATACCATCCTACCAAGGAGCTCTTTGTTGTTTTATTGGGCCTTAGACTTCTCTATTTGCCCTAATTAGAGTTTTGCTACCTAACCCTTGAGGTTGCTAGCTTAGCCCTAGTTGCAAGTATTGAATACCATCTCAAGAGGAGGGAGGGCAGCCTCGATCTCTCATAGCCCTGGGGCTTGATACAAGAACCCAATTGCCCTATCCTAACAAACTCTCCATCTCTTTTTACCAAGTTTTACATGTTTTATTTTATGTAAAAAATACATAAATACTAAAACTACAAGAAAAAACCTAAAAATCTAAATATATCCAAAAATATGTGATTTGGTATTTCTGGTCAACCCTAAAAATTTGCCCTAGAGCTTTCTCCATAAAACCTAGGGGGCGTCCTCTTTTGAGCAAGTGCATAATGATACATGAAATCATTGAAATTGGGTAAATTGCTAGTTGTTTGGTATTTATGGTTCACCCTCAAAGTGCGCCCTCGTGCAATTATCCTCTTTCCCTTGAGAGCACAAATTTTTTAGGACTTCCCTAAGGTAGTGTGATATTGTCTAGGGAAGCCTGGAATTACCTTGAAAGGCATGACATTTTGTAATATAGTGACTAACTCCATTATTGTATGATTACTGTGTCTTGTTTAATACTTGTTTGACTCCAATAAGGCACAGATCATAGCCATTAGGGTTTGGTGGAAGGTATTTGTGGCTCGTTGATGGTTGCAAGTATATTCATCGACTAGGGTCTCCCCCTCGATTCTAGAGTTACCTGAAGCGTTGAGAGGTTAGATTGTGGTGACATTGGGTCTACTCTCTCCCGAGCTTATTGACACTATCTGTGGTCCACACAACCTAGTTGTGTTAAGGTTGCTAGTTTGAGCAGTAACAGGTAGCAGCCAAAACTTTGGTGCAAATATGAAACTTACCTACTAAAAGAAAAGGCTTGGTAACCCATTTGACAATCTTTTTATCAACCCTTTAAACTGCTACCTCTCACAAATGCTTAAGAGAAGCATGAAAGCTAAATAGAATACCAAGGAACATGAAAACTTGACCTCACTGAAGACAAGACCAGCACTAGGATGCAAGCTTGTTTAGCAGTGGGCATTGGTTCTATCTAAAGTATTGAGTTTTGAACCACTAAAAGTTCAAACTTGACACAAAGCAAAAGGTCTCCAAATATTTCACGAAGTAGACACAAGAGGTATGCTCTTCCAAGATAGTAAGGAAATGATCATCAATGTCATTCACCAATTGGCCTAAGTTTGGCTCAGGAAGTAGTATTCCCTTAAAGAGACCAATTTCTACCTTATTGCACAACAAATATTTCAAAGCTTCTACAACCATTACATATAAGGTTAGATAAAGCGGGAAGCGTTGAGCAATATCTAATAAAAGAAACATATTTTCCCCCTCAAACATGCATCTATTGATGGACAAGCAAAGGCCTCGATGAATGTCTCAACTGCTCCATTAAAAAAGAGGCCAAAGCCTGGGACCTTCAACATTTCAAAGATAAATGCCAATAAACCCAGTCATAGGCCCTTTTGAAATCTATTTTAAAGAAAAGAACATCAAGCCCAAGGCACGATCCCATCCATACCTTCCTACACAACAATAACCTTATTCGAGATGTATCTTCTTCAATGTATCATGTTTGTTGGCTTGATTATTTTGTCGAAGAGATGCTTTATGCATAAAGTTAGAGCTTAGCCAAGATTTTATAGGAAATATTAAGTAAAGTGATTGGCCTCCAACACATGATCATCTCAACGTCCCCACACTAAGAATGAGTTAAATGATACAAATCTTGAAATCCCGAGCAATTGTCTCTTTATTGTTTTTTTATAGACATGCAACAAGTTTAGCCTAAGAGAGTCCCATGTGGCCTTGTAAAACTCAATCTGGAAATCATCCAATCTTAGGGCATATCATTAGTGATCTAGCATAGAGAATCAATCAATTCATGCAAGGCTATGGCCTTGTAAAACGCACAATTTTTCTACTCCAAGACCTTAGGGACCACATTGAGGCAATATTGCAAGGCCACCACTCACCCAGCAATGAGACTCTGATAAGGGAAAATCATCTTGTAATGATTAGTCAAATCTTCCTCAACCAATTCTTGGTCAATTACACTGCCATTGTCTCTCTTGAGAGCAAAGATCTTCTCTCTTGCTTCTTGAATAATCAAAGCCTTTAAGAAGGTTGTCTCTCACTCAAGGATAAGACCTTGACATTGAAAAACCATCTTGTAATGATTAACCAACTTCTACCCAATCAACTCTTGTTCAAGTACTGTTGAATTTTAACATGTGTATGATATTTTCAGACTGTATTGAGATAGAACTCGAAATATTAACAACAGTAAGACAAGTACAGTACACAATTGAACACGATTTTTCACGGGGAAACCTTTTAAGGACAAAAACCCCAAAGCATTAGTAATTCGTCCTCTAAATTAGATTACTGAGATTGTGCATGAAAAGAGAAATCCTATTCTCAAAATCTTGAGATGAATGTATAAAAAATTTCCAAAATCAAAGAAGCCCTAGCAGATTACTGCTACTTCCTTTGCTACCACGTGTATTGTATTGTAATGCACCTGTTGCCACATCAACTTGACTAATGCTGCTACATGACCTGTGTACTGCTACCACCTTAGCGAGGGTTTGTGGCAGCCTGCTGCCCTTCACTGAATCCTGTAACGGATGTTGCTGCTAACCCTGTCTCCACCAAGCAACCTGTTGTTGTTTCCCTAACCACCACCAAGGATGTAGCAGCCTGCTGCTGCTAGCCGTGACCTCCACCAAGGTTGTTGTTCCTACCCTAGACCACCCCTAAGGGTGGTGTTGTTTCCCTAGACCACCACCGAGGGTTGCTAACTGTTGTTGTTGCTACCCTTGTCACCGTAAGCCTGCTAACTGTTGACTGTGATTACCAATAGGCCCTATCTGCTCGCCGTGACCACCACAGACTTCACTCTCCACCACTGAACTGTATAAAGTAGAAAGAAACCCCAGGGAAGCTTAAGCGCTGCAAAAGTTGAAGAAGGAAAAACACCAGCCACCGAATTTATCTGAGTCAACCTCAGTTGCAATTTTGTTGGAGACCTCAGTCAACGAGTGTAGGAGCAGTCAACTATGTGTATCAAAATGATTTGCAAATGTCCTTTATTTATAGTCCATCAAACATTTCAGTTGGTTCCACATAATTAGGAGTTGACATTAGGGCTTAATTTCTTTTTCATCTTTGACCCTTTGACTTTTAATCTTTTGAGGCACAAAGGTCTTCTTGGTGTTTTGACTTGTGCCACTTGGTCCTTCTCTTGATCGTCTCATGGACCAAGACTAGGGTTAGATGGTCCTCCAAGTATTTTTGTGGTCATAACAAGTTGTCTCAAGGGTCCTCGTGGTTCATTCATGCCCACTCAAAGTACATCTTCATAAATAAGGAGAATTATCCAATGCTTTATCTTAATCTCCTCGTGCCACCAAGGTCAGGTGCTAGGTCTCTCAACCAGGGGTAGCTAGTCCCTGGAGAAGGTCTCATAGCCCATCGATCAAGAAGAGGAATGCATCACTTGCCCAGAACCGGTCTAGGGCTTATGGTGATGACTTGGTAACTGACCAGGTGCCTCAGCCCCAGACTGCATCAGATGACTCAATGTCAAATACTTGGTAGCTGACCAAGCACCTCCATTCTCCTAGAGAATGGCCCTTGTCCCGAACTAGGTTAAAAACTGGTAACTGACCAGATGCCTCCATTCAATGAATGGCCCTTAGCCCTAGGCTAAGTCCCCCATTCCTAGACTGGGTCAATTTCCTTGTAACTAACCAGGTGCCTCCATTCTCCTAGAGAATGGCCCTCAGCCCCAAGCTGAGTTCCCCAGTCCCAGACTAGATCAATTTCTTGGTAACTGACCAAGTGCCTCCATTCAAAGAATGGCCCTCAGCCCCAAGCTGAGTCCCCCAGTCCTAGACTAGGTCAATTTCCTGGTAACTGACCAGGTGCCTCCATTCTCCCAGAGAATGGCTCTCTATGCTGCTTAGGAATAATCAACAAGTACTCTATATTGACAACAAAAATCTTCTCTCCTACTTTAATTGCCAAAACCTTGAAAAACACCTCTACAAGCCTATTCCCCATTTTGAGCTAGTATAACAAAGCACGAAGTTGGGCACCCCTAGCAAAACAAACTTCATCAACCCTCATAGGGTGGTGGAATTTGTAGGTTTGTTGCTACTTCTCTTCATCAGAAGGCCCAAGTAGAAGGCCCCAAGACAGATTTAAATTCTTGATAAACGTCTTGATTCAAGTCGTATTTTACAACAGCAATAGGAAGGCGATAACCACAAATTAAGGTTATTGTTCTAGTTATAGCATTGTCCCATCATACAATCCACCCATCCTTGCCTCAAAGTTACTAAAAAGAATTAATATTCTAAGAAGTGTCACTGTCTCTGTGTATAAGTTTCCTTACATTAAGTATCAAATATATAGAGAAGTACACTTATATAGTACCTCTATATACACATCACATATATAGCCCAAGGGGTTAGCTCAACCAGTCGTCGCCAATGTTAACAAGCATTTAGCTAGTTTCCTACCTGCAAGTGCCTAGTCCAAATCCCAATGCATTAGTATAGGTCAACAAGTTTACTGGTAATGCCATCCACGAATGTGGTGAAGCATCCCTTGGGTTTCCCCACAAGGTTTTCCTTGGAAAAACATATCAAATATATATTTATATATAAAAAAATATCTCTATATATAATTTTAATATATATAAATTTGACTTATATTTTCTTGTACAAATACCAAGTGGCATATTTGTGGTCAAAAATTTCCAATTGAACTTGTCGTAATTTTTTATCGTTGGAAGTTATTGCCCACTTTGAAGCATTCACTGGTTTTTGGGTAACATGGAGCTCGCACAAATGTAAGGATGTGACCTTTCATGCTTGTCATAAGGTCATAGGATGTGATTTAAATGCCTACCTCACCCCCAGATGACATTAGTTTTGCAATAACAAAAGGAGTTAACCATCAAGGAGTTGAACTACATGGTTCCTCCCAAGGCCACATGAAAGCTCGTCCCAAAGAAGATGCATGAGTTAATGAAATCAATCCTCCGGGACGGGGGGACACGGGAGCGGGGAAACGCACATTCGGGAC
>LPNX011000646.1:696848-759842 GCA_001517045.1 Pseudotsuga menziesii | reverse complement strand
AGTGAGTAAGTGAGTGAATTTATTTATGGGAAATAAATAAATGAGAATTTCACTCTCACTGTGAAATTATAAAAAGGAGTGAGGGAGGCAAAAGTGAGTCGACTTTTCATTTTTCAGGAGAAGGAGAAGAGAGAGCTCAGGGAGGTCGAATTGCTCAAGGAGGTCAAATTTCCAGGTTAGGGTTTGAAGCTGAAGATTTCAGCAAACTGCTTGCACAGTTCCCTAGATCGTACGGCTGCATTAATTGCTGGAGTACGGCCACATTTAATGCTGAGTACGGCTGCATTTATTGGCTCGGATTTCGAGGAGGAAGTACGGCCAGGTCTGCACGGTTCCCGAGGTGTACGGCCGAATTAAATGCTGCGCAATTATCGAGGAGTACGGACAGGTGTACGGCTGAGCAAATCGGCACAGATTTCGAGGTATGTACGGCTGCATTTAATGCTGTACGGACTGCAATAAATTCTGCACGATTTTCGAGGAGGAAGTACGGCTGGTTTGCTGTACGGATCTGCTGTCAGTTCGACACAGATTTCGAGGAGATGTACGGCTAGGGTTTGCTGCACATGTGCATTTATTGCTGAGAGAATTTCTGGTGGAGATAAGTTGTATTTTCATCTTTCATTTTCTGTCCTACATTTTACTGAAGAAATAATAAAAGCTCTCATCTCAAAACTGGTTTTCTCCAGGGCAAATTTGCCAAAAAATTACTGTGTCAAATTTTATGGTGTGCATGTGTTTAATTACAGCCTGTTAGTTGTTTTCAGCGTGTTTAAATTGTTCAGAGAAATTTCATAAGTAACTTCAAGCCTTTGCATAACCGGCTGAAGTGAAATTCAAGAAATTGTTCATTAAACCAGTATGCTGTGAAACAAGGGTTTTCAACAGTCTACAAAGTCAGCAAGCACATTTGGTCCAACGACTATACCATATACCTTTTCTTTTATCCAAAAAATCCTATAGGCTTACTGCTTCTTGGATAGAAACTCCCTTTCAAGGTACATAAATGATACTAATTCCAATTTCCAAGTGATCAGTTACAGACTGAACAAATATATCTCTCTATAGTCCAGGACCCAGGTGGTCCCTAGGTAATAAATAATGAATAAATGAACGGAACAGAATGAACTAGCAGAAAATTATATTATGCTCTTGAGATCCAAGGGACCACAGGACCTTTCGCAGGATATGCAAGTTTGCATAAGCCATAGAGTTGAGATCAAAAAGGTCCAGACAGAATCTTTGTGCTTATGAGACCATTGCAGTTCAGTGATAATTTTCGGAACCAACTAGCAATACATTGCAGGGCAAGAATGCAAAACAGAGGGTGCAATTTGGACTTCTGAAAAGTTGAAGAAATCTTGACGTTCATAATAATCTGCATTTGCATATCTTCCAAAGAATTTCTAGATAATATTGTGACCAAGCACTATGACCGAGGCTCACCATTGCATGCCCATGGAAAATCCATAGAAGATACTTCCTACAGACTTGACTGAGCTAATATAAAACATGGAATTTTTAAATAGTCCTAATCACCATATTCTCGCCAACCATAAAGGCAGCTTTGGCATCCAAGGACATTATTACCTGAGTAGATATCAAGCAGCCTCCTGGAAACCTATAACCAGACATCATCACTGGTTCAACTTCTAAACTAGAGGGCATTATCCAACAAATCAACAGGATGATTTTAGGCAGATTGTGGACAGACCACACAAAGTGGGCTGATAACAGTATTTAATTATTTATATAGCACCAACACCTACTAGACTACTTTCAGCAAATTCATTTACACATTTGTTGTCACATGACAGGTATTTTGAGTCTCGACAAACATCAATTTTTCTCATCTTAGGTAGAAGCATGATTCATTCCAGTTTGTGTAAGTTCAACAACCAACAGGAAATTCGCACTCAAGCTAGGCACATGATAGGTGTTTGAGATTCTACCATGTTGAAATTCAACATCTTCGCTTATGACGACTGTAAGGGCATAATCATCGGCAACATAAATTTTATGTTCTAGAGCCCGCTTAAGTAAGAGAACAAAGAAGCATCCTTAGTTGTATGATGAGTGCAGCAAAAATCGACTATTCACTTGGCCTAAGTGGTGTGGGCATGTAATGCATGGGAAGTGCTGACAGAAAAAGGTGAAATTATCTACCAATCGATTGGTCAAACGAACAGCAAATACATCTTCTTCAAGATGCTTGACTTTTTCTTTCAAATCCTTTGTCTTATTCTAGTAAATGTTTTCCACATGTCCCACCTTTCCACAAGAGTGACAGGGTTTCTTCTTTTGATTTTTCTCGGTCGATGTCAACTCGCCAGTCTTTCCTTTAGTAGGTTTGTCAATACACTCCTGTTGTTTATTCAGGGTGTCTGATTGAACCTGTTCTTTCTAATTTTGCTTGACCTTGCCTTTAAGCAACTGATCCCGGTGTTTGCTACCAAGCTTCCCTTCATCAAGCAGCTTTTGTTAATCCTTGATCAATAAATCACAGAAAGTATCAAAGGAAACATCCTTACCATATTCCTTGCGTGACATCCAACTGGCATGAAATGAGGAGCAAAACACATCATGAGGCGTTTACGTATTCATCAGGATCAGTTCAATGAGTTGTCCATCCTTCTTTGAAAAAATTTTCACACATTTAACGAATTTCCACCGTAATGCTTTGATATGAGCTAATTAGTCCTCAATCCTTTCAAAGGAATGGGGTTCTAGAGAGATCAATTGTTTCTCTATCTGTATCACTTGACTTTCATTTACCTTATCAAATAACGACTTCTGCTTATTCCAAACAGCATGAGTACAATTAATCCAACTTGTATGAAAGTGAATCTCCCTTGAATGTAGGATGTGATTACTGCAACAGCCTCATCCATCTTTTTGTCGATGACAAACTTAGCCTGGTCATCCGTCGGATCTGGAATAGCAGTCTTGGAATATTGCCAAAGTCCTTTGCTCTTCAATAACATTTCCATGTCGAGCACAAATTGGATAGTTATGGCAATTCAAAATAATAGGTTCTATCTTGGAAGCCATCCTTCTAATATCTTACAGATCTAATCCAAGTTCAAAAATTTTTGTCTACAAATCTTCATCTCAGGTCGATCAACCCTAGATCTGACTTGACACGATCTGAAAACAGCAGGCAAGGTCAAAACCAATAGCTCTGATACTATGTTGGGAAACCCTTTGAATAACAAACATCTACCAAAAAAAGTAGAACGGATAAGGATATTCCAAAAACAGAGGTGGTGTCGACAAACACCAATTATAGCACTTAAGCACAGCGTATATTGATTAGAACATCCCAATGCATTATCTCATGATTCAATTCTTCATGATCTATTCAACCCATAGGGGTCATTCATAGTCTCCAAATATAACAAACTTCCATGAGTTGAGGGAGATATGGTCCACAAGTAAGGGTCGTCAATTCTAACCATTTCTTGAAACACCGATCAATCGACCACTTAGTCGAGCATTCAATTGACTGCTCTGCTAGTCAACTATTAACTTTCGACTTACTATCACCAAAAGATCAAGAGGTGGGATGAACCTGCGTAACATTTGGTTACGCCCAAAGGGATTCTAAGTGAGTGCACCTAGTGTCAAAGGGTGTAAGGAGTTCAAACAATGAGGTCATCTCTCAGCTCCAATAAAGGCATCAACCTTGGACATAGAGAGCCATCTTGTGCATCAACCTTCCCAACAGACCAAGCCAAGCAACTTGGACATACTACCTACAAATATCTCTTACTCTCTAATAATCTCATTCATCGCCTGCTTATTTGGCAAGAGATTTACAAGGGCACCCAAAGAATACTTGAAAGAAGGGAGGTTGTGCACAAAGGTGCCAACTAATCAGAGAAACCCAAAAACCTTTCAAAACTAGCAAGCATGAACCTGATCAACAGGTCTGCTTAAGGTTATGACCTTAGAGGAGCAGTAAGTGAGGTGTGGATAGTGCTCCCTACTAACTGTCAAGTCAACGAAATGTCAGATATGATGCAAATGGGAGACCAACCTGAAGTCTTGCATTGGAAGGGGTGGTCCACAAACTCTACCTGAACAATGGCATGGGGAACAATTCGCTTGGTCCTCTTATGATACAATGGAACATGAGGGTTTGTAAACTCCTTGTCATGGCCTAGTCTGACTCAACGCAAGCTAGGCAACCACACACTAAAATCAGAAAAAACAGTGGATCGAATCATAGTCCATGAGGCCCATCTTGGAAAAGATGTCATAAAAGTAGTTATTGTAAGTTTTCAATGAAATTCCCCATCCCAATTTTCCAAGTTCGTTTTTTGTGTAAAGGTTTAATGCCCACCCAATCTCACAATCTTCTGCATGAGTGTTTTCCATCAACATGACATGACTAGAAAACATGAATAAAATATCACAAACAAACATGAAATTCTCAGACACTGTATTTTTGGCAAACTGCCCAGGAAAAACCCCCATACTAGGAAAACATGTTTGAGAGAGTACTTTATTTCTTCTCCAAATACAAGTTACATCAAATTACTAACAGCATTTATATCTAACTTATCTCGAAATTTGTGCACACTTGCTATCCCCAAAATTCGTGCCTGATTGATTGAGTGTTACCTAGTCGAACTCCCACATGCCTGTACTGTACTGTGCATCCCAGCAACTTGAATTTCGTGCCAATTCAAAATTCATCCAGTCATAAATAACCTCAAAAACCGTGCATGCTCTCTGTCTCGATTTTCTTACCTCTGTTGTGCATAACTCTTCAGCATTGAAGACTATACTGACACATTTATTGCTACTACAGCAGCCTCAAGAACTGTGCATGCTATCTAGAAATGCATGTTACTTGTCTAAAACTGTGTGTAGCTTCTCTTCCTTAACTACTATACGGAATCTCCTCTTTCGGTCTTGAAATGTGTGTTTCTTCTTTCTCCAACTCGTGCCCCCTGCTCAAGTCAAGTTCTCTCCACATCGCATGAAGAAAATGAATGCCTCTTCGATTTGCCTCCTCGCCTTTTTGTTTGAGTTGTAAAGGTAGTTGAGGGGTCACCAAATCCAAGGGCCCACATTGAGTTTGTTGCATTTAAATCAATGGATGAGATTAATGCAATTTTTCTCTCCATTAATTATTTTCCACCCAACCACAACTTAAATATATCAAAAAGTTACTTTAATTACTAAAGTGAAATTAAATGCTCATCTCAAGACATTTAATGCAAGGATCGTGTATTTTCCCTTTTTAAGTGACCTAGGCAAACTCATTGAAGGAACAACTTCCTAGGTACAAAAATCAACACTCCCTCTTCCTGAGGAAGGTGTTTTGCACCACTCCCAACTTATCCCTGAAGAAATCAAACTTGCCCCGCCCCAAGGATTTTGTCAGATTGTCTGCAACCTACCCATCAGTGGAAATGTACCATAACTCCACAGCTCCTCTCTGAACATAGTCTCAGATGAAGTGGTATCTAATCTCTATGTTCTTTGACCTCACATGGAATACTAGATTTTCATAGAGCTAGATGCAACTCTGATTGTCACAGTAGATAATCGTGGTCCTCAGCTCCTGATCAAATAAGTCCACCAACAACTTGTGAAGCCACAGTGCCTCGCAACTAGCCTGACTAGTCATCATGTACTCAACCTCTACAGAACTCAAAGCAATGGACTTTTGCTTCCGACTGAACCACGACACTGTTGCCAAGCCCAAGCTGAAACAACAACCGAAAGTGCTCTTTCGGTCCATCACACTGCCTACCCAATCTAAATCCATGAAGCCAACCAAACTTACACCATCCGGCCTTCTATAGTCTAAACCATAATCCACTATCCCTGCATGTTATCTCAACACAAGTTTCGTGGCTACCTAGTGCACTCTCCTAGGGTCCACCATGAATTGACTAAGAGTGATCACCGCAAAACACAAGTCTATCCTGGTGTTGACCAAATATATCAATGAACCAATGAGTTGACGATATAATGTGGGATCTGCCAACTCTCCCTCAGAAGCATGAAGCTTCTTCCAGTTGGTGATCATCGATGTGGCCATCGACCTGCAATCCTCCATCCAAAATCTCCTCAGAACATCGACTGCACACTTTCCTGGTCCCAGGCTAATATGACTAGGCTGCTGCCAAACCTCCATCCCCATATGGTAATGCAGCAACCCAATATCAATCATCTCGTACTCTGGAGCAAGATCTCTCTTGCAAGTTGCAATGAGGCACTCCTCCCCTGTGATAAACAAGTCATCAATGTACAATAGAAGAATGAGTGGATCACCACCAAACATAATGAACTAAAGGTTGGGATCAACCTCACTCTTCTGAAATCCCATCGACAACAAGTAAGAATTAAACGTGGAATACCAAGCTCGGGGAGCTTGCTTTAGACCATACAAGGCCTTTTTCAACCTACACAGATGAGAATCTCTCCCATGGATCTCAAAGCCCAGTGGCTTCTCCAAATACACCTCCTCCTGAAAAAGACCCTTGAGAAATGTGGTCTTCACATCCATCTGGTGGATCTTCCAACCTAACTTTGCTGCTATGGAGATCATTGTTTTGATCGAGAAATATCGAGCAACCGGTACAACGGTCTCAGCGTAATCAACTCCCTCTACCTGTGAAAACCCCCGGGCCACAAAACGAGCCTTGAACTTCTCCACATTGCCATCTACAACGTGCTTTACCTTGTAAAGCCACTTGGAAGTCACCACTGACTTCCCCTCTAGTCTCGGTACAATCTCCCACACATCATTCTTCATGATCGAATGGTACTATTCCATCATGGCATCTCTCCAAAACATCACGTTGGGATGCCTCCTTAAAAGTAGAAGGCTCTAAATCATGAAGACTAGCAACCAACGCCATACCCAATCTGTCTAGCATCTTGATGTCTCTCACTGGTCTCTTGGGTTGTCCAAATGTCTCTGCTTCCTTCAGGGTATCACGAAGCCACTTGGGCTTCCTCCTCCTTGAAGACTCCTTCCATACTAGTGAACTGCCTCTGAAGAACTACCAAAAGTAGATGGCCCAGAAACCTGTGGACTAGTAGTTGGTGAACCAATCACTGGTGAACTCTGTGATCTGGTAGCTGCAATTGGTGAACTTATGACCTGAGAACAAAAAAGTGTCCCCAGAATACTTGTTGACTGTACCATTGAACCTGAAGAACCTATGCATGTAACCTGTGGCCATGTCACCTCGAAAACCTGTGACCCTGCACTCTGAACTGTTGGACTCTATGTAATTGCCTGAGGTGTGGGAGCTTGTTGCTCCTCCTGTTCCGACTCCTTCCATACTGGTGAACTGCCTCTGAAGAACTACCAGAAGTAGATGGCCCAGAAACTTGTGGACTAGTAGTTGGTGAACCAATCACTGGTGAACTCTGTGATCTAGTAGCTGCAATTGGTGAACTTGTGACCTGAGAACAAAAAAGTGTCCCTAGAATACTTGTTGACTGTACCATTGAACCTGAAGAACCTATGCATGTAACATGTGGCCCTGTCACCCCGAAAACCTGTGACCCTGCACTGTAAACTGTTGGATTCTATGTAATTGCCTGAGGTGTGGGAGCTTGTTGCTCCTCCTGTTCTGACTCCCTGGACTTTCTGAAGGCCCGCTCCTCCTCAAACCTCACTTCCCGCCTCACAACAACCTTCCTTTGGGCAGGAAGATAAATGTGGAAGGCCTTTGAAGTCTCATCATAGCCCACAAAGATGCCCTTCTCTGCAATGGGCTCTAACTTTGTCCTCTTCTCAGAAGAGACATGAGAATAAGTCAGGAAACCAAAGATGCGAAAATGACCAACATCGGGCTCCTTTCCTGTGAACATCTCCTCAAGAATCTTGCCCCCCAAGGCACAATGGGGATTCCTATTCTAAAGGCATACAATTGTGTTACATGCCTCGGCCCAAAGGAAAAATGGAAGACTCTGATCATGAATCATGGCTCTCGTTGCTCCCATTATAGCTCTGTTCTTTCTTTCTACAACTCCATTCTGCTCAAGAGTATATGGAATTGTCAACTATCTTTGAATGCCCTCCTATCTGCAAAACTCAATGAACTCCTTGGAGGTATACTCACCCCCATTGTCTAATCTAAGTGCGTGAATCCACCTCCCAGTCTGGTTCTCCATAAGAGCCTTAAACTCTTGGAACCTCTACAAGACCTCCTCAAATTTCTTGCTCCTTGGGAAATAGATCCAAGTCTTCCTGGAATAATCAAAGATGAATGTCACATAGTACTCATAGCCAGTAAAAGAAACAGATGACATCAGACAATATAAATTTGAATGTATCAAATCAACCACTCTTGTTGACCTGCTATCACTGCTTGGAAAAGCAGTCTTGGTGTACTTTCCCAAAGCACACCCTCTGCACACATCATTGTGCTATGTGCTGAACTATGGTAAATGTGTAACCATATCACTAAACATCCTCAAAGCTGGATGATGCAAATAATCCATCCTTTGATGCCACAACTAACAAAGATCATTGCTGCTACTATGTGCCAAAGCATGTCGAGGTTGAAATAAGAGCTTGTACAGCTTCCCACACCCGACTCCAAAAGCAAAAGAAGCAGATGGTCCCAATTCCTTAGGGAAAACGTGCACATGTCCATCAAGGAAGTACACCGCACATCCCCTGTCCTCGATCATGGAAACTAATATCAAGTTCTTTTTTAGCGCAAGGACATACAACACATCCCTCAATGTCATGGGACTCATAGACTCCTTCTGAAAGGTAACAATCCCACGTACAATTGCTCGAACAACTCTGTCATCCCCCAACACTACCTCCACATCCATGATTGTTTGTGCAAGATCGAAAAACATCTCCCGAGCACCTGTCGTGTGGCTCGAGGCTCCACTATCAATGTACCAAGTGTCGGTGGTGGATGCACTCAATGAATGGCTAGTCAACAAGGAATACTCTCTCTCATCCTCCATATCAATGCTAGTGATGGAAGCTCTCTCAAAAGGCCCGCATAGAGTGAAAACTCTCTCAAATCTAGTTGCATACTCCTCAATCTTCGTTGAAGCTGTTGTTTGTTGCTTCTTCTTCTTCTTCTTGTTCAGACATTGTGAGGCATAGTGTCCAAAACTTTGGCAAGCAAAGCACTTGACTTTCCTCAAATCCTTCTTTTGTCCACCCTATTGTTGCTTAGCCCCACTCTGCTTGGGGCCCTTCTTGGACTTCTTCTTCCCTTTGGCTGTCAAAGACACATTCTACTCATCCTCCCTATTATTGGAAGAGCTCCTATGCACAAGACCTCTTTAGGTCTTCTCCTGCACAAAGTCATCGCAAAGACGATCCCACGTAGGCAAGTTCTCCCTGGTAACTATAGTCTCCACAAAAACAGCTCATGGCTTGGCCACATTCAGAGTCGTCCACACTAGCTCTGTGCCAAAAACAATCTCCCCAACTGCTGCAAGCTCATCTCTCAGATATCCTAGTAAGGTAGGATGTCACACCCTCAGCTTTGGCCATCTTTATACTCTTCAGCTTCTCCCTTAAGACCATCTTCAAATTCTCATTAGAGCTCTGATATAAATTATTTAAGGCCACCCACATCAAATAAGCACAGGTCTTTATAGTCAAATGTGGGATCACATGATCCTTCACCGCATCAAGGATGATCCTTCTCGCCCTGATATCCCTTTTATTGAATTATGCTAATGCTACAGCATCAATGGTTGTGGGTACTTGAATTGGGTGTGTTGTTGTATGGTTCACCACCTCATCCCACAGCTCATTTTCCTGCAATATGAGCATTATTCTCGCCTTCCATGGAACTAAATTCCCTCCTCCATCCAGCCTATCCTCCAACCTCAACCCCGTGGCCATTTCACTGAAGTTCAAAGTCCAAAAAGTTTTGCTCACGGAACAAAAGAAGTTTTGCTGACAGTCTGAAAATCACAATCCAAAAATTTGCCCCCTGAGCTCTGATACCATGTAAATTTTCAGTGAAATTCCCAATCCCAATTTTCCAAGTTTTTTTGAGTCAAGTTTTAATGCCCACCCAATTTCACAATCTACTACATATGAGTGTTTTTCATCAACATGACATGACTGGAAAACATGAATGAAATATCGCATTAAAGGCAAAAAAATTAAATTCAAACACACATGGAATTCTCAGACACTGTATTTTCGGCAAACTGCCCAGGAAAAACCCATACTGGGAAAACATGTTTGAGAGAGTATTTTATTTCTTCTTCAAATGCAAGTTACAACAAATTACTAACAGAATTTACATCTAACTTATCTTGAATTCTATGCACACTTGCTATCCTGGAAATTCGTGCCAGATTGACTAAGTGTTCCCGCTCAAACTCCCACATGCCTATACGGTATTATACGGCCCAACAACTCAAATTTCTTGCCAGTTCAAAATTCAGCCAGTCATAAATAACCTCGAAAATTGTGTCTGCTCTCTGTCTCGATTTTCATGCCTCTACTGTGCATAACTCTTCAACATTGAAGACCGTACGAACGCATTTATTGCTGCTACAGCAGCCTCGAGAACTGTGACTGCTATCTAGAAATTTATGATGCCTGTCTAGAACTGCATTTGCTTCTCTTCCTTAATTGTTGTATGGAATCTCCTCTTTCAGTCTTGAAATGTGTGTTGTTTCTCTCTCCAACTCGTGCTCCCTGCTCAGGTCAAGTTCTCTCCACATCTCATGAAGAAAATTAATGCCTCTTCGATTTGCCTCCTTGCCTTTTTGTTTGAGTTATGAAGGTAGTTGAGGGGTCACCAAATCCAAGGGCCCACATTGAGTTTGGTGCATTTAAATCAATGGATGAGATTAATGCACTTTTTCTCTCCATTAATTATTTTCCACTCAACCACAACTCAAATATATCAAAAAGTCACTTTAATCACAAAAGTGAAATTAAAATGCTCATCTCAAGTCATTCAAAGCAAGGGTCATGTATTTTCCCTATTTAAGTGACCTAGGCAAAATCACTAGGGGAACAAGTTCCCAAGTACAAAAATCAACAGTTATGAAAACAATGTCACTCAAGAAGAGTAACGATCTATACCTCTTGTTGATCTAAAGGTTGGAGTGTCTGCTTCAACCCAAAACTATGCCTTGAAAAACTTTAAAGATTTTTATAAGAACGCAAAAAAATCTATGTATCCTTTAAATAATGAATGGGCTTTTGTAATGATAGCTTTGTCTCAACATCTTACAAGTTTACAACTTCAGCCTTCCTACCCTCACCATCACCATCACCATCACCATCATGAGCTTCATTTGACAATGTCCTCGAAAGATAGTCACAGTACAGCCATTTCTTTCACATGAACATCCACATATTGCTTCTTGTTATAAGAGGCATGAAGAAAATTTTCCTTTTCAGCTTCGAAAGTGGAGAAAGTGGAGCCTAACTTAATCAAAAGCATGAGCAAAACAAGTCTACAGATCTAACCAGCAAGATGTTTTTTATTTTTCTCTTGGACTAAATATCATTCATAGGCAATGTTACACTTCTGCCATTTTACAGCATTCCACCAGGTCATTTGGCAGAGGAGGGCTTAAAAAGGTCAAGTGTAGGCTCCCGTATGTGTTTGGCCATGGCCCAGCCCCTTGATTTTGCTCTTCGAAGTACTATGGCTTAATTGCATTGATGGCTGCCCTTTGTTGGGGTTTTTAACCCTGGGGTTGGTGTCCAGAGCTTCCAGGTGTAGGAGGTCATTGGGTCACATGACCACCACACCTTTTCTGCTTTAGGGGGCTATTGCTTCATCTAGGGAGGTCATCCCTAAGTCCATCACCCCTCTCACACCCCACTTGGACCTTCTCTGCAGTTGATTCGACCCTCTCTGGCCAAATTGACCCTTGATGTCTTCATGACTGATCAAGCCTCAATCTAAGGCAAGGGGGACGTTGAGGGACTTTATTCATCATTCTGGGGTTAGTAAGGGCATAACGTCCCCCTTGGCTCACTCTGGAAATTACATTGAGGCCTTGACTTGCTTATTTTAGTATTTTTCATCATTTGAGGGCTTAGTCCCCAATGTGTGTGTGATATGCCCTAAGTTTGTCTTGTTTTGGAATATTTTAATATTTTGTTTTAATTTCATTGACATGTAGGCTTGATAAAATTTAAGTTTTGTGCTAAAATGGATATAATATCCATTCACTTTTCATTTGTAAAGCACAAAACTTGGGGGGATAAAATCATTATGCTACTTTTTGACCCTTCTTGGGCTTGCTAAGTGAGGCGCACCTCTTGGATGATCTTCTCTTTTGCTTGGAGTGAAAACTGGATGCATTTTCTAGGGTTTCTATGCACATGCAAGGTTGATGCTAGAATTGTCGAACTAACACAAGCACAAGGATTGATTTTCTTGGTAGAGTTGATAAGTTCATGCTTCTTTGATGATTGAACGGTGGTTATAACAATGAATTTTTCCTGATTTAGGGCTTCTTACCAGCCTTTAGTCAACTTTTGCATGGTGGAAAATGTCCCCTTGAGGGAGTTTTCTCTTGTTTGGGCCTTGGATCTCTGATTTTGCCTAAATTAGGTTCCTTCAATGAACCCTAGAGGTTGTTGTTGGACGCCCTAGTTTGGAAGGGAAGAGAAATTATCCAAGAGGGAGGCTAATCACCATCCCTCTTGCCCTAGGGTTTGAAGTACTATTCATAAAAACCCCAATTTTGTCATTTTTTTATCAAAATTCAGTATTTTTATGTGTAAATAGTTGCATTTCATGGTCAATTTATGTTAAATTTAGGTCTGCATTTTTACCTTGGAAAACCCAAAAGAAAACTCAAAAAATCCAAAAAATATAAATTTTCAAATTTCCGGGCCTCCCTTCATAAAAACTCGGCCTGCCATTTTAGCCCTAAAAGCCATAGGGCATCCACCCATATAGGCCTGTTGTTTTACTGTGAAAACCCTAATCCAAACCCTGCAACAAATGTCAAACTAGTTCGGGTTTCTGCAATTTCCAAGTCTGAGGTAGCTAAGGTATCTCAGCCTGCCTAGGAGGTTGTTTTTCTCATTGAGGCAAAGTGATCTGGGTGTTTTAAAAAGCCTTCTTAGGGCTGGCTCCACCATTACTCAATGTTGATACCTGCAATGACAGTCACACAGTGGCAAGTTATTAGTGTTAAGGCTAATTTTTTTACATCGTTTTCATGCCAAAATATTAGGTAAATAGTACTGATCATTACTGCTGATATATACTGTCTAATTATTTATGTTCTAAGCCTGACGTGGGTGCTGATGACTGTTATAAGGCCTGCTGAACTGTTGTACTAAAAACACGCCTTATTTTAGACCACAAACTTCTTGTGTTTGGCTGCTGATAAGTGCTGATTTATTGGTATACAAATGATTAATGGTAAAACCGTGGAACTGACTGCAGCAACAATATTGGATACAAACTGGGAAATGTTATATGCTGCTTTTATCAATTATCCTTATATCCAGAGATAGCTCTTTATCATACAAATTGAAGATCTGATTTCTTGTTGCATGCCAGTACTAATTAAAACCTAAAGTGAATTGCTTTGCAACTGGTTATATATGCTTACACCTAAAAGACATTACAACATTGCTATTGTCGTTGTTATCTGCTGGTTTTGAGAAGTGACAGGTTGTGCTAACTCCGCTATAGATCTAGTATGCCTTTTTCATTCATTATTGGAGTCCATCAAAGGCACTGATCTATGCTCTAAGGTGGTTGGAGGTATTTGCATAACTGTTTGGGCAGGTGCATTAAAAGGACTCTCCCCTTGGGGAACTCGATCCCTGAAGAAGTTAAGAGAGTGGACAAAGATGACAGTAGTCCAAGTCTCTTCTATGACTGCCATTCACTAGCATAAGGCACAAATTGGCATTGCAATCTTAGCCTGCTAGTTTGAACGGTAACAGGCAATTCATTGAGATTACTTGCAAAAGTGTGCAAAACAAAAGAACTAGGATCGTAGTAAATCCTTCAAAAAATGTGATCAATGAATACAAACACTGAATGGACAGTGAAGATTGTCACTATAGCAAGTTAAACCTACTATTTATAATTTGCCAATGAAATTTGCCTTCACAAAATCCAAAGATAGTTCCACTTGATCTGAGAATTGACGCATAAACCAAGTATAGCTCTGATCACCTAAAAACATTGCAAAGAGTGAGCAACTAACCATTGGATACAAGTTTCCAAATCGTCTCCCAAGTGGAAGAAACCTAACGAGAATGTTCAAATGGTGAGTACATCTATTTTGCAACGGTTATTGTATGTTGCTCAAACATCTCATTTTGCCATTCCTTTAAATAGGTACAATGATCCAATTTTGAGTTGACATTCTCAAAGCTCAGAACAAGGTCATCATCAAGTTGAACAACCTCATCGACCTCTGTTCATCTACGCCCCCCCTTTACCAATTCGAAAGTTAATGGAGCATCTTAACTTGGGCAATGCGTAAATCCCTCCTTTTTAGGCTAATCATGATCTTTCAACCACCTCAATTAAACTTGAATCAATGAACATCTCTAAGTCTCTAGGATAATAGATCCAAAGCAATAAGGGTTGATATTGAATCAACTCCCAAAAGTAACAACCAAGTCCAGTACCTCAATACTAAATATAGAGAGTGTGTAGGGCTTGTTCTCAGGTACGTTTGTGATGCATCTAGTGCTTGTGGTAAATTGTTCCTCTATAAAATTGATCTCATAACAACAACCAATATCTAAATCCTTTTAGGAAAGTTAGTTTTGTCCACAATCTGATTCATAACATCTGCTAGTCAAATATATGTTCTTAGGCAGTTTGCAGAGGACAATCCATGGAAGGAGAAGCAAATGGAGTCTTCGCTTTAGGGTGGCCTATGTTACAAGGACCCTTAGACATATCACACTTCTATTATTGTTATCATTTCCTAGTTGTTCAATCATAAGGGGTCGTTTATATGCATTTGCTTTGGTGAATCTACATATGTGATTTTGCAACACCAGTAAATTTGCACCTTGCAAAGAGTTAGCTTGCACAACTAAGGGGATCCCATGCATCTTAAACAAAATGAAAAAAGTAGGGTTCAAGTTGCCATTAGTCAACTACACTTATGCTTTCGATTTCTAATGTACGTTATGGCAATGACAAGAAACATTGTGTGAGAGTTTCACTACACATCAATCGCCTACGAAGTGATGGTTAACACAAGTTATTTTGGAACAAGCTAAGAGGAGTACGCATCAAATGAGACTGCATTGTGTGTGGTAATCTAGGTCACCTGACACGAGGACACGCAACACGGGAATACAAGTGTCCAACACAAACACAAAGGCCCCCAAAATTAGGAAACAGAGGACAAGTTTTATATATGTAATGTTCCTAAAAGTGACATGCATGCAAACCCTAAAAGCTATATAAGAAGGTTAGTTGAACCAAAAGGGTATCTATGTTATTATTCATCTTCTTGGAAACAAGCTTTGGGAGCCCAGTGAGCTACTTAGGGTTTAAGGCAGATTGCCTTTAGCTAATTGGATTCGATGGCGAAATCTATCCACCCTAACCAACTGCTAGGGTGAATCATCCAGATTCACCAGTATGTTCTTCATTGCATAGCAAATCTATTGTGTTTAGGCAGCGTGGGAGCTTTTATACAGCTAGGCACCTCCATAATGACCCAGCAACTTCATCTTCACCAACCAAGGCACATTCATGAGTATTATGACAGCATATATCAGCCCTAATTAAGAAGGGTGCATCCAAGACAAGACCTAGCATCCCAAAGGCACAAGTCTGGACTGATATTGGAGACAGTTATATGTGTTTAAAAAGGGGGTAACTATTATATCCAAGGTCATGTTACAAAGCCAGCACAGGGCATTCTCTCCAAGCAGCGATTCTCTCCATAACTGCTTCTAGATTATTCACCCAAGTCGTGGGTATCATCCATCAAGGGAGGAGACCTTCATGCCCCAAGAGAACAACATATCAATTTGAGAGTTGTGTGGGCACTTAATAAAGCGTAGATCTGTTGGGCAGCTTCATTCTCACTCTAAAGGGCAACGATTATACATCCTTATTGATCCTCTACTTGTTGCAGTGTGGGTTCATCAAATCGTGGACATCTCTACCAAGCTTATATCATTGCAAGAGGACAGCAGCAATCATTCCAATCTGTTATGCATTGTTAAAGAGATCTAATTCAACATTCAAGAAGGTGTGAACCACTACGGTGTATTCCATCTCTGTGCAGGCTTACGAGTTTATGCATGCTAGACATCTGAGCTTCAAAAGAGCTGTACCTTCATCCTTGAGAGTTGCACCTATCAGATTTAGACATAATCAATCCACTAAAGAGTATATTCAAGCTTGTGGTAGTGTTTTCCTGTGACAGCATACTTCTACAACTTCAATACATTCAGATCTGATTGTATTTAAAAGCTGCTACAGCCATCAAAATCACTTTATTAGCATTGTTTAAGGTCAGAGATATTTCATCATTGGTATCTAGTTATCATCTTGTTGCAGCCTTTCACACACCTGGGTTACGTGGCAGAAATATTCAAGCCACTCGGTGTGTCCTTGGGGGCAAGTCTCGAGTCAAGGCTGTCACCTTGTTCTTGACTCCTCCGCTTAAGCTCAACTCCTAACGAAACCAAGGGGGGTAGACCCTATTAAGTTACTAAGGCAAAAATTATTTAGTATGATGATGGTATTAAAGAGTAAGTTTTTTTAGAGTTTCAATTTAACAATTGTAAAAAACAAATAACATGATGAGATAATCACAAGTAAGCATGAAAATGACACCCAATCACATATAGATTGAAAGAAATAAACAGTTGACCAGTGCCTTGAAAATGGAGTCGAAAAACAATTAAGAGTGCTTGCAAGTGCTGGAATGAATGTTGTGCAATTGTATCTTGGTTAATTTTAAATTGATGTAAGAAGATGATTAATTTAACTTAGGCGATGGGACTCCAGATATACCCAGGGGGTACTTGAAGTATGTCCAAAACTAAAACGTCACGGATACCCGCAAGGAATATGTGGGCTGAATGGAGTCTCTAAGGCTGTTGTTCATAATGCACCCGAAGGTATAACAAAGATCGGCGCCCCGAGGTCACTTTTCAAGAGTTCCCGCTTCCTTTGGGTATTTTGCCACCGTAATGGTTTGATCAAGGCGTTAGATTTTCGCCTAATGGTTTGTCAATTTGGGGAGAGTGAATCCTAATTATTCTAGTCACTCAAGTGCTTTTGATGCAGCTTGACTGATCGGACGAACCGCAACCAAGTACAAAGCATACACACCGGAGTCTTTGTTATTTTTAGTAAATTTTAAAAGAGGTGTTCTTGTTAAAAAAAAAACCCTCCAGGAACCTCTTTCGGTCCAAGTGGACCTCAATCGAGGAATCAAGGAGGGGTTGATTTTATTATGATTGCTAAAACAAATGATGATAGCAGATGAAGCATAAACAGATAAGCAAACCACAATTTTCTAATTAGACTACCACGACCCTTTCTTCACCTTTCGGCTCAAAAGGAGGCTCGTGGGGTAAGTATTAAAATTACTTTGAAACCACCAGATATGGAATATGGCAATGATTATAAGTCAAAGTATACTGCCCTGCAGATTAGAACTACACTAGATTGAAAAAAGATGAACAAAAAGTAAAAAATGACACAGACGCAAATCCCCCCAGAGGGGATGATGAAAAGGCTCGAAAGAGCCTATTCAAAAAGATTTTTCTTTTTATTAGCAGCAATTACAATATCAATATCAGCAAACTGAAATTAATCCACTTGGTCTTTATATGGAATGAGACCAAAGGTTTACAAATTGCAAAAATTTGAAATTTTTGGAAGACGGAAACCCCCTGGGGGGTTTCGAATGGTCCAAAAATGCTTTCCGAGCAGTGCCTCCTCTTTTCTGTTACACCTGCTAAAAACCAGCAAGCTTATCACAGTTAAATATGCCCAAAAGTACTTTGAAAGTACTTTTGGATGAACAAACTTTTTACCCAAAAATTCTAAGTTAAAACTAGTTTTTAAAGAAACGGAAAAAGAACCAAGGAAAGCAAGCTTTCCTTGGGATCTTGGCCTGCTTTGGGGGCAGCCAATATGACGCACTTAAATTGCTGAATATAACCTTTTAGGTTCTAAGAAAACAACCATGCATTCAACAAGCTTTAGATCTACTTTCACAGCCTTGAAAAGTGACAATTTCCCCTAAAACTAGATCTAGAATGCTTGTAAAAATTTCTTTAGGAATGAGATCTAGTTTTATGAGCTTTAAGGCAGCAAAATCTATGTAAGATGAACTCTGAAATTGATAAATCTAAACAAATTTAAAGCTGCAAAACAAGTAACCGGACTGATTTTAAAGAAATTTGAAGGAGGAAGAGGAAATGAAAAGCGCTTGTTGCCAGGGAATTGATCTGCAAAGAAGACTAGTTAGTGGAATGTCGAGGGACAATGCCTTCACAAAACAGTCAGATGCCCAGTGGAGTCAAGCTAGATCCACAGTTCGTCCAACCCCTGTTACTTGAAAACTAACAAACAATCATGCACAAAACCTTATGAGATCTGGATAGAAATATATGAAGAAAGAGAGGGATTACATGCAAATAAACTTATTTAAACATGTATGATCTGAATCTTTAAGCATATATACTATGAGATATTGAAAAGCAAGTAATCTTACTTGCCCAGCTATACTCCTATTAATTCCGCTGAATCATTAAGCCAGACAGGATTCAGATACAGAAATTGAGAGAAAGCCAACGGTAAAAAGTTGCAAGACAATGTTAAATCCACACATATAAAAGCATTACACAGATTTGGCCTCCAAAGCTTCACTTTATTCCAATAGCAAAAGATATTACACAGTATTACAACAGCGATAGCTCCTCAATCCAACTCTAACTAGCTTGGAAGAGACAGCTTGAGCTTTTATTTATACAAAAAAAAGGAGATCCAGCCCAGGGGGTGCAAATCCTAAGGAGACAGACCACTGCAGCTGAAGGAGAGTCCATCAATGTCGATCTGAAGCTAAACTAAGCCTACTTGTCAATCGAGGGGGCTGATTGAGCTGACACATCAACCCACAGACTGACACATCAATCCACAGAGCTTCCAGGAGAGCCCACACGTGTGGAGGAGAGAGAAAGGGCGCAATTCCCCATAAAGGATGCTGAAGATCAACTCTAGATCTGTCCAAATCACCTCCTTCAGTCAAGGATTTGTCAGATCCAGTCAATCTAGTTCAGATTTGACTGATTTCAATCAAATCGGCTGAGAATCCACTGATCTAGGATTTTGGATTTGCTCCATTATTCATCAATTTATTAATTAAAATAATCAATAATTGATTTTTTGGGGTTTTCTGACTTGAGTGATGGAAAATCACTCAAAACCTGAAAAAAGTGGGTCCATGGGTTTACATGGTGCTCTTAACTTGAAAATGAGCACCTACATGATTGAAACTGATTATTTGGCCCACTTTTATTACAAAACTAATTTTTCCAATTAAACTATTAAAAAATAGACTAAGTTTTGGAAAAATTAAATTTTAATAAAAAACACTGAAAAAATTAAAAAATTAAAAAAATTGAAAAAACCTAGGGGGACTTAGACATGTTCATATGACTCGACCATGATGCCTAGCATGTTTATACATTGACACATAGACTCTAATAACCTCAATAGGCCTAAATGCCAATCCGACCACCCCAACTTTGGAGGTATGAAGTGAAAAACTCAGAAATTATCAGTCGTTTATTCAACAACCAATAATAACCAAGGGAAAAAAAAACCCTCCGCTGCTCGGATTGACAAATAAAGTCTAAGAGACCGAGTCTTTTGCAGACACTATCATGCTAGAACATTTATTACAATTCCCCCATGGGGGTATGAACATGTGATATAATACAACAAGCACTTCCCAGAAGTACTTCTGAAGGTCTTCTGAAGTCCAAACAAAGAATCTTTGTTCGGTTCACCGGGCTCACTTCATAGAAAACCACTAAAATACAACTTAGGTGGTAACACATCTATTTTATTTGAAGTAATTCTATTGTCAGTCTTGAATACGTATGACATATATTTTCTACCAAAGTTAGTACTCTTGATCATTGGGTTTATAGTGTTACTTTGGCATCATACTTGTGGGTAAATAAATTGTCACACGTACTTTGAAAACAAAACCCCCACAATATCTCAACAAACCTATACAATCGCAGAAATATCTGACATATATCTTCTACCAAAGTTAGTACTCTTGATCATTGGGTTTATAGTGTTATTTTGGCATCATACTTGTGGGTAAATAAACTGTCACACGTACTTTGAAAACAAAACCCCCACAATATCTCAACAAACCTATACAATCGCAGAAATATCAGATTGGGATATTACAATATATATATACATTCAAATCCAAAATTTTGTAGAAACTAGAACATTTACAAATATTCAATAGAAATTACAATCAATACACATTACACATTCACAAATCACAACGCATATGTCAATGATAGACCTAACTGAAACCCCCATTAGCAGAAAGGGATAGGTCTCAATCCACTATTGAAACAAGGGAAAAAGGTTGGTGATTGGCTTCCTTCACCCCCACTATTTCCCGTGAGAGGCATAGGAAATCCAACCAAAATTGGACTATTTCTATTTGATTAGATTACATGGATGGGGCACACCCTATTATTATATGTTCCCATTACTAAACACCCTTTGTATTTTAGATGATGCCACTTAGATTGAATGTCATGGATAGGAATAGAAATAAAGGGTAACCTCTCCTATGTGAAATAAATCCCCTTGTGATGTTGTCTAACTTGATTTGAGAGTCTAAGAGCCAAACAATGTAACATGTAAATGTACATACAAGAATAATAAAAATACATCACCACTAAGAGACAAACAATGTAATATGTTAGAATAAAATACATCATAAATTGCAAACAGAGAAAGAGAAGGATGACAAACATGGGGGGCTATAATTCCATCGATGTGTAGAGCCAAGAGAATCATTGGAGATTCTATTAAAGATCATCTCATCACTCATGTGTCATCCTTGAAAACCCTAAAAGGAAGTGTTCAATGCTATGACGAAGCAATCAAAGAAGAATAAGAGATTATTATAACCACCTTGAATGGCCTCCCAAGATCATGGGATTCATTCATTCGAGGACTATGTGCCAGAAGGAAGTTGATTACCTCCAGCAGACTCTGGGAAGAGTGCACACAAGAAGAAGCTTGACTCATAACAAGAGAAGAGAAGATGGGAGCAACTGAAGAACAAGCTCTCACGATTCAAAGAAGATCCCTCAAGCGACGAGGAATATGAAGGACTCAACTCTTGAAGAACCTCTTATCCATTTTAGCATTTGGATAAGAAAAGATGTTGTTGTGAATGAAGAAGATGATGAAGCTGAAGGCTCAAGGAGTCTACCCACCAAACAAATAAAGATAAGTATTCAATTGTCATTTCATGATATTGTTTGGTTGTGCATTTGTTTATATTCAGTTGATGTGTTATGCATGTTTGAGTATTTGCATTTATGCTACTGAATTACACATGATGGGTAAGAAGTCAGTGATGTTGTACAACATTCCATTGCTACTTATCTAGATTGAAACCTCTTTGCGGGCATATTAGGAGTAGTACACACTCTTAATAACATTGTGGTAGAAGGAATCTAGAAGTTACTGTATGTGTACGGGATATGAATGAACGTTGTAGCATTGGCTAAAATAGTTGCATGGCTATGTGACATATATTTGTCACAATTAATATGTTTTGGAAATTATGAGATGTTTCTGATCATGCAACTGAACTTGACTTGTAGATCATTCTGAAGAACAAGTAATGACAATTCAAAAAAGGAACCTAAAGCTTCCTAGGTCAGAGCCACCGTGGCGAAAGAAAGAGCTTCAAAAGAATATAAAGAGAACAGTAGATCCACCTCGAGAGATGAAGACCACCTTGGGCACGAGAAATAGTCCAAGATGAAGAATAGTATGATGAGACTTCCAAAGAAAGCACGAGGCCTCGGACACACTCCACTTATGTGACACTGTTAAACGACATCATTGATGCAGAGCCTTCAAACTATGAAGAAGTACCCAAGATGAAAAGGAAGGAGACTATGATCAAAGAGTACCAGTTGATCAAGAGGAATGATGTCTAGGATGCGGTGCCGAGACCTGAAGGGAAGTCCGTAGTGTCTTCCATATGGATCTACAAGATCTAGCATGCAATAGATGGCAACATTGTGGGATACAAGGCAAGATTCGTAGCACAAGGCTTCTCACATAAAAGAAGGAACAGACTACGAAGAGACATTTGCACCAGTGACAAGGTAAACTTCCATTAGATCCATACGTTCAGGTATGAGATGGGAGATACACCAGCTGACATCAAGACAACATTCTTGAATGGTGTAGTCAAGGAGGAAGCATACGTAGAGCAACCACTGGGAGTTGAGACACATGACAGGCAGAATCATGTGTGCAAATTAAAGAAGGCCTTGTACGAGCTCAAAAGGAACCCATGAGATAGCACATACAGTTACATGAGGAGCTTGAAGATCACCTAGAGTGATGAAGATCTTAACCTTTGCTACAAGGTTGAAGATGAAAGCCTATAGAGGATGACAAGCTCACAGATGGATGAGAGAATAACTTTTCAACAAAGTTCAAGATAGAGGATGTTGGTATCCAGTGGCATTAGATGGATACATAGAAGATCAGTAGCAAAGGAAGCTACTTGTCACTCCAGTACAAAATGTTTCAATACATAGAGTACGAAAGGCAAAGGGAGAATGATGCTCCACTTTAGAGAGAGTGACTGCAAAAGATCCTCATGTTCGACATAGTACGGCAGGATGGACAACTTACTGATGGCCCTAGACTTTACTGAGAGTAAAGCGGATTCCAACCTTTGCTTCAAGGTTGAAGGCAGAAGACCAGTGATACTCCTGTTATATGTCAATGTCTTGTTCCTGCCATGAGAGGACGAACTCATTGAAGATGCAAGAAGGAGACTTGCTACAGAGTTCGAGATGAAATACGTAGGGATGATACACTATTTCTTAGGGGTGGAGGTGTGGCAGAATGCGGATAGGATTTTCCTTGGTTAAGGAAAGTATGCAGTGGAGATTCTGAAGAAATTCGAAATACTAAACCGCAAGGCGATAGCCACACCTATGTCATCGAATTTGAAGCTACTGTGTGATGCTTCACTAGAGACTGTTGATAACACGATGTATCGTCAGATGATTGGCTCATTGATGTAATTAACAAACACGAGACCAGACATATGCTTTGTTGTGAACACTTTGAGCCGGTTCCTAACGGATCCAAGACAAGTTTATCTAGTTGCTGCGAAGCATATATTGAGGAAGCTAAAGGGTACAGTTAATTATGGGCTCGGATATGACGTGAATCAAAAGGTTAACCTGCAGAGTTATGTTGATTCGGACTGGGCTGGAAGTGTCGTAGATAGTAAGAGCACCTCGAGGTGCTGCTTTAGTATGGGATCAGGTATGATCTCTTGGTTTAGCAAGCAGCAGTCCTATGTGGCACTGAGTACAGCCGAAGCAGAAGAGGTGTGGTGAAGCTCCAGTATGTGATCCAGATCGAGACCTCTCGAAAGAGGAAGTGATGAGTTCTAGCATAGCTAGTGAGACAAGTTGTCTGAGCGTAAAATCCTAGCGAAGCTCGTAAGTTGCTCAGATGTAATCAGTCCTGTAGGTTGTCCTCGGATGTAATCAGTGCTGGCAAAGCTCGTAGGTTATCCTTGGACGTAATCAGTCCTGATGTGGTTCTAGCCTAGAAATATCCAAAGTGAGGTTTGAATACCTCTGAGAGAAGCTTGGTGTACTTCAGATCGAGGTTCCTCCCAAGGGAAGGTGATGGGTTTGGAAGACACAGATGCACGAGAGTCTTTCTCACATGGTGGTAGGTGTGTCCTCCCATGGTGTAGATGTAAGGGATGTGGTCGAGATGTGTGCATCTGGGTTGTGCTCCGAGTGACGATGAGGTGATCTGAAGACGACGAGATGATAGTAGGGGACTCAGGTTTTGCATAGGCATATAATCAGTCCTAGAATGCTCCTTCAAGTTTTGCAGAGGCATATAATCAGTCCTGGGATGCTCCTTCAAGTTTTGCAAAGGCATATAATCAGCCCTAGGATGCTCCTTCAGGTTTTGCAAAGGCATATAATCGGTCCTGAGAGATCCTTCGGGTTTTGCAAAGGCATATAATCAGTCTTGGGATGCTCCTTCAGGTTTGGCAGAGGCATATAATCAGTCCTGGGAGATCCTTCAGGTTTTGCAGAGGCATATAATCAATCCTAGGATCCTCCTTCAGGTTTTGCAGAGGCATATAATCAGTCCTGGAAGATCCTTCAGGTTTTGCAGAGGCATATAACCAGTCTTGGGATGCTCCTTTAGGTTTTTGCAGAGGCATATAATCAGTCCTAGGAGATCCTTCAGGTTTTGCAGAGGCGTATAATCAGCCTTGGGATGCTCCTTTAGGTTTTTGCAGAGGCATATAATCAGTCCTGGGAGATCCTTCAGGTTTTGCAGAGGCATATAAACAGTGTTAGGATTCTCCTTCAAGTTTTGCAAAGGCATATAATCAGTCCTGATAGATCCTTCAGGTTTTGCAAGGCAATGAGTCCTGAGCTATACCTACTTGATGATTTGAAGACCTACATGGAGGCTAGGCCTACATCCAACATGAAAAAGGGTTGGCACTGTAGAAACTTCTGATGATAAATAGTATGGTACGATGATCAAATTATAAGAAGATGATGGCAGCAGCTAAGATGAAGACTCTATGACTCCGTGATGATGACGATGCGATGAAGCCCTGACCAAATGTGTTGATGACTATGTAGAGAGAGAATACCTTCCTAGTTAAGAGGGAGTGTTGATGTATTTGTAACTTCGAAAGATATTTTGATGTATATAATCATTGTAAGTTGTTGTACCCCCATTGGGGATGTGTGTTACCCCTTTACGGGATGTCTAAATTGTGTCTAGACCTTGAGGTACAACCTCCATTGTAAGTCAGGGCAATAGTCCCCAATGTAACATCATGTAATGTGTACTCGTAGTCTCTCTAGGAGAAGTGGGCCCCATGTGAGATGACATGTAGGCTCGAATGTTATATTTGGTCAGTCACTTGAAAGGGTATAAATAGGGAGGCGCTCTCCCTCATTTACACACACCTCATACACTTTCAAGTGCACATGATAGAAAGAGACAGTCAGAGGAGGAGAGATGGATAGTTGTTGAATACTTCTTATCACTGTTTTTTATCATCTTGCTATTCTGAAGAAGTTTGTGGGGTTTTCTCTTTTATGGTTTCCCCGGTGAAAATCTGTGTCTCGTGTATCTTTTATATCTTATGCATTTTGTTGTACTTGTAATTCTTTCAGATAAAGATCCTAGATAATCTAATCAAATCTTAAGAAAAACCAACAACATGGGAGTAAGTTAATTGTTAGACATTTTGCACTTTTCAAGCCATTTTTGTCGGAATCCAACGATGAATCGTTGTTGAAATTGCGAGTTCAACCAAAAAAAGGCCGAAAAAAAAAGATGCAAAACATCTAGTGTTTAGCTTAATCCCTTGACATGTATTGATTAAATGATCACCTATTTGCAAAACCTCATAGACCATGACTCTAGGAACAGAAAAAAGTGGTTTGAAATCGGATGGCAACAACGAAGGAACTAAAAGCTCACAAGAGCATCAAGGATAGTGATAAACATTCACAAGTTGTTGAGTTGCTTTGTGAAACTCCTTGTTCATAAGGATTCTAGAAGCAATCAAAAATTACTTCGATGACTAATATTAAAAGAAAGAAAAAAACGTCTTCAGTCTTAAGTTCAAGTTACTTACCCAAAGGAGGTTCACAATCATCATCAAAAGATATTGCAACATAACTTTTGTCCTATGTACATTCACTCTAGATGATCATGGTCAGACACACTTTTTCCAAGTTATATGTCATCACCCTTAATCTACAACTATCGAAGGAGCTTTAAAGAATACCTTGTGGGCCAAAGGGCAGACACATTTCCACCCGAGGCACTAAAGTAATGACTATATGCTTATATAGTCAAAACCTCTTCATGGATATATAGTCTAAGTTGGAGTTCATGGACTCTATCATTCAACCCACGATAATTTATGGTTCAAAGGAGTGGGCGCCTATCCTGCTTAAGTCAGACTAGGCCAATACAAAGAATGTACAAACCCGTATGCTTTGTTTTATCATCAAGAGAAAGAAGAGTTTGCCCACACCATGAATAAGGTAGAGTTTGCAATCCATCCTTTGCAACTTTAGACCATTTTCAAATTGGTCTTTAATCTGCATAATATACTAGGTTTTGTTGGCGCAACAATCAATAGGGCCCAATGTATCTTACTTACTACTCCTCAGAGGCCATTTCTACAAATAGACCTACTAGGCGGACTGGTGGTTGCCCGTACTCAGAGGTCTCAGACCTTCGCCAGTGAGTTGGCATCTTGATGGACCACATCCCTCCCCTTAAGGGATTCTTTGAATCCCCCTAGATGTTTGTTTCCAAACAAGCAAGGATTGAACTAGGTTATCATGAATGCCATTTACTAGTAGTAAGTCCAAGTCGCTCTTCTCAAACGAACTAGGGTGGTTGAAGCACTTCTTAATGCTAAGAGACAATCTCATTGTCCATCCCCCATAAGCGCTATGACAATGAATACACACACTGAAGATTCCTCTAGGACAATTTCGAGTGGGTTCACATAGGTGTTGGATCAAGGTCAAACATTAGATTCCATGAGAGATCATGAAATGCTAGCTATGTCATTTGCAGGAGAGCAAGACTAAGGAACACTTTGTTTTCAAGTGCACTATCTAATACAAGATACAACGACATTTCTACTACCGCTTCAGCAAGTCCCAGTGTTCTCTCTCCATATTTTTCGAGTACTATGACAAACAATGCCTAGCCTTGCTTATGAGGGAAGCTTTGAGTCTCCACTCTTCCAAGTTGAGGCCACCTCCAATCAAACACTATTCAATTACATCCTTTTTTCTCATGTTATTAGCAGATAAGGACACCACAAGTCCAACATCCAGGAACACCATTCCAATGGTGTCCAAACCTTTGGGAGCCTCTTGCCCCCCTCTAGACCTGTACACAATTGTGGACTCAAATATTGGGACAAATCTTGTCCTTCCAACAAACAAACCTCCACTCACAAATATCAACAATAGTTTGCTACCTTGAGAGCTAAGCGGTTTTCTCTTCTTCCAGTATTTCGAGACAATCCTCTACCACAAAAAAAATATTTTCAACTTCAAATTATAGAAGACATTTACAAATGTTGATGGCTCTCTTTGTTGATGGCTCATAAGAGAGCAATATTCCCACTTCCTCTTTAGGCAACGAGTCCAATGGGATCTAAACTTCTAAAGCTTCCTCCCGCCTCCCTTAAGCCTCTTCAGAGGCATCGTTCCAAGGTGCACTTTGATTATTATCCTTCAACGGTCCTTGTAAAACTAAAACTATCCCAACAACACTTTCTTGTCTTTCTCTAGCTATTAAAGTTTAGATTTTAGACTTTGGATTAAATATGTCTTTTATCTTTATATAGGAGTGCCCTTTGCTCTCCTATGGTATATGGACACTATAGTACTTAGTAGTCCTATTAACCTATATGTGGTCATCTATTGGACATTAAAAAAATTATCCATCTTATCTAATCTTACACCATGCCAAATCGAACTCAACATTGCATGTAGGATTTTTCTTGATGCTTTTTTATCTTCTCTTACTAGCATTGGAGGGCATTAGCACAATCTACACTCATAATTAGTCCATTTACCTACATCATTTCACAAAACAGCGAAGTGTGGAGTCTCTTAAAAAAGAAAGTATCACCTTGTTCAAAGCAATGTCAAACTTGGAGGTGATAGACGTAACACCAAAAAATGTATCTTCTACTTTTCCATGATAAAGTACTCTAGTGCTCCGAAAAGACACATGACCCACTAAATATATTCTTGCAATAATTCATTGGGTCATGTTCGCATGGTATAATGCTTGTAGAAAGTAGTAATTATACCCTTTGGGTACTTGTATTTGAACATAAAATTAGACAACTAATCAATGTAAGTTGTGTAAGGCCTAATTGTATTACATTTTTGGAACTAGATGAGAACCTATCCCCAAAAGGTATCAATGAGCTCTCTTAATTTTTGGTCCAAGGTTGCAAAAATCTTAAGACTTAATCCAATCTCCATTGTTTGTCATTCAATCCATAAAAATCAATATTAGTTCATCCATGTATGAGCTATGTGAAAAACGTGTAACTACTAATTGCAATTCCTTTTTGAAATCCTAACAAGATTGTCATGGTGTAATATTAAGATGAACCAAAGTGGGTCATTTAACTCAAAAACAATTCAAATTTGTCAATGGCGGCTTGTTGAGCTTGCAAAAGCAAGGTGTTGTTATAGCCCCTACCAAGGTTTAAGCCTCTCTAATGACATCTTGTGCTTGTGCTTGTAGCTCTTGCTCATGCTTCTATGCACTAGTACTTGGGATTGTGGTTGGGGCTAGATGCAAACCTAGTAGGACATTGAAGGAATAGATATCTCACACTCGCAACCTTTTGGCCAAAGGTTCTCAAATTGGACAACACCACTTGTATGTTTTAATGAAAATCATCTAGTCAAATAAATTATTAAAACTTAGTTTAATCTTTCAATAAACTATATTTGAGTTTACTCTAACTATATTTCCCCTCTCAATTTTTTTTCTTTTATATCTTTATTATTATTTCTTCGCATATCCCTTTCTTTCCTCATTCATTGCTAATTTCCAATGCCTGACCTTATGCAATTTTAAGAGCTCCTCATTTCTCTTTTTGAAAATTAAAATTATTTTGTCTTCTTATTTCTCTTCTTCTCCACTATTTCCTTCTATATTTTTTGTTTTATAAGGGTTTTGGACTGATCTAATTTCTATTTTGGTCTTGTTTTTCTTATGCTTGTTTTTAATTGTGCCAACCTCTTCAGTCCATCGTTGTTGGTTTCTTCTTTATGTTTTCATTATTTATTGGTTGACGAAAGCCTTCTCCAAAGTTTAATGTCTTCATGTCTTGATGATGAACCTAGCTATAGGATCGAAGCATCGACCTCGTTAAAACAATAGGGATCTCTTGAAGTTGTAATGGATATTCTAAATGACCATAGAAGCCTCAAACAAATAAGATAATTTTATTAATGACCACAAGTAGATCAATGGCACTACTAATAACAATAGTAACATACACTATGAAAGCTCAAAGGTCACTCCCATAAAAAACAAAACCAAATCTAAAATCTTATAGCTAGAGAAGAACATGCTATTGAAAATAAGGGGTGATGTATCAAATCCTAAGGGACAAGAGCCAAAAACTCCCTAGAGGGATGCCTCGAAGGGGGGTATAAGGGAAACCTTCGAACCCGATTGAACCTGTCAAACAATGAGGAAACACTGCATTGTCGGACATCCTCCTCTTTATAAGTATCACTCCTAGCATCATTGGTTGCAATGCAATCAGATCAAGAAGTGTTCAAAGGTCCCCAAAGTCCTATAGAATGCTAACCTGCTAATAAACCCTAAACACGCAATTTTGACCTTGAAAGTCACCAAATTGTTTTTTACCTAACCCTAAATAAAGGTTTACAAGTCACATGTCAGCCGTAAAGTGTTGACATAAAGAATAAGTGAAAATTGTGTACATTGAGAAACTTCTAACTGTCTTAATTTAGGACACTTTCAAAAACTTTTAAGGGCCATCTTTGTGGATTCCAATTGAGGTGAAATTATATTTGAAAGTGCATATTTTTTCAAGATATATTTAAATTTGCACTATAGAATATAAGATTTGGCACTCAAATGTAAACTTGTTTTTGGCATCATGAGGATCACAAATGAAAGTGTGCCAGTTTTTCATGGCGGAGGATATGTTAATTGGAGCAATGTTATCAAAACCATCTAACCAAACTAAAACAAGTCACTCTAGAGCAGTTCACATCAAACCTAGCTCGAAACGGCATCAGAACTAAACCAAAGGCCACCTTTGTCCCTAACTAGCCAATTGGTCCCAATTCAAACTAGCCCTCCACCAATTTGGGCTAACTTGTGCTATTGTTTGGGGAAAAACAATAAAAAATAAATGAAAAAGAGGTGGCCATCCTTCCCAAACCCTAATCCACTGTTATTTAAGTTACCGAATTCGGCCCTAGGCCTAACCGCACATGAATCAGATTCTTCAATAGATTCTTCCACCTCGTTTTGGCTAATCTAAAGCCTATTTACGTAGGATAAATGTAGGATAATTAGAGATGGTTAGGGTTACAGTTAGGGTTCTGAATCCTCGACTCCTAATTTTGGGTTGAGTGCAGCACCCATATTGGATTCTTCAAACGACTCTGATCGCACCCGCAGTTCTTGTAACCTTGACTGTTATTTAAAATAATGCTCCCCGCTCTATTTACCTCACGCATGTCTCATTAACCATTTGTGAGCATTTGGAGATTGTCAAGTTGTGGTGAAGAGAATTGACTCAAAGCAGGATTGGAGCAAATTTAAGACGAAATTGTTTTGACAGTATCATGAACCCAAAGAATGTGAAAGACCATACATGGAACCATTGCAATCAAGTTTATAAGAGAAAATGTTGTGAATATTGTAAGATGGAAATGAAAGGAGGGGGATTCATAGAGCGAAAGAACACTTGGCTAGCGTTCATGGAAATGTTTCATCATCTCCCTTTATCTTGAATGAGCTTAGAGACCAAATCCTAGAAAGAAAACACTCAAGCACGGTTATTTTTTATGTTATAGTTATTTGTTGTGGAATGATGTCTTTTGAACTTTAGAGGCCATTTTGAGCTTCAATATTTATATATTTTGTTTATAATATCTATCGCACTTGATGGCATTTTTCTATACTCACCCTATCATGCTATATACATGAGCAAACTTTGCATATTTAGTATTTAATGGTTTGGATTAATTCAATTAACTAGTTCTTTACTAGATTGTTGGTTTGTACATGAATATATGTTCTTCTTATTAAATTTTGCATATTTTACACATTTTTTAATTAACTAGTTCTTCACTTGATTTTTCAACCTATCTTGGTCTGATCCCAATTTGACCCTTAGTCAGTGCTCATCCCCTTTCCAATTCTAATAAATTTGAAATAGAGAACTTCTCTCATTGATGTTTTGAGGTCCAAGATCTTTGGAGGATGGTCAAAGAGATGTAAAAGAACATACAAATGACAAAGAGGGAATCGTGAAGGACCGAAAGTAAGAACTTAGAAGGCATGTGGTATAAATAATAAGTTGCCCCACATCTATGAAATGTTTAATAAAACTAGGAATAGAGCCTATGATATGAATAAAAATGCCCATGACCATGATTTTGATGACTAATACATTAAGTTGGTTGAGGACGAAGATAGGATGAATTAAATTAATCTAATTAGCTATAAATTATGGGTGTTTGTCTTATATTGGTGTGTGTTCACAAGGAGTGATGTCTAAAAAACAATATGTTCTTTGTCTACATTTTGTTCTAATGTATAAATGTACTTTAATGTTTTTTGTAGCTACACGTTGTGAGCATCTATGGTCTATGGTTTCATGTAATGTAGTTCAATGTCGTTTTCATTAGACAAGCCTATAATTCTCTTTGTTAGCAGAATTTATTTATACCCATGGAAAGTGATATGTGTTTCCCTAAATTTTTGGCCTTGTCTAACATTTAAGTAGTGTCCTTCCTCGTTGTTGGCATCTTCTATTGCATCTTCTCAAGCAAGGTCATATCTTTGTGCCTTCATTTTATTTATCTTGTTGCTAGTGTGTCACACATCAAGGAGTTCTAGCATAGGCCTCCTCGTCATTTTGTTTCATGTAAAAAATCTAAACATTACAATTGTCATTCCTGTCTCCACTCATAACCCTTAATTAAAACGGTATTGTATGAGAAACGTCGTGGATTCCTTCTAGGGCGTTTTTGCATAATCTTGCTCTTGTCTACAACTCGTGTTTGTTGATTGCTTGGTCCCTAGGTCATCCCTTATCAAGACAAAGGGTTATCTCTTTCAACATCTCATCTACTTTATCTTTTAAATCAAACTCTATAACTTTTAAAAATTAAACTTAGTCTTTGAATGCATATTTAAAGTGCCTTTTTTAATTTCATATCATAAAATACTAAAGTTGCTTCTCTATTGTCCAATGCTTTTGATTCTGTGTCTAGTGTGCCACCTATACACACTCAACAATGTTGAGTACAAACTTTAAATCTATCACAAGTTCCAATTCTATACGACTCAAACAACCATGTAAGATTTCTAGAGTTGTGCACACAATTAAAGGTGGACATTATCAAAGTTTAGTATTAATACTACATCAAATGCATTGCTCCCACACTCTATAGCATCTCACATCATACATTCATAGTGCAGCTTTGGATGATATCATGGTTTAACCACCTACCCTTCATAAAATACACTTTATATTTTCTTTTGATCACGTCATGACATTAAACATTAAACACATATTTATGTGTTAATATTCCTCCTGATACGCCTCCTTTTTTACCTCTCGAACCTCCTTTTGACCACCCTCGAACCTTCCTTTGGCCCCACAACCTCTCTTTTCATACATTCAACATCCCTCCAACTACAGTTCTTGTTTCTTTTTTCACCCTCTCAACATCACTCCAACTTCCATTCTCATTTTTTCATCCTCCCAATAGGAAGTTTGTGTGGTCACTCTCAAGGTTTTCCCATGGGCTCTAATTTACTCACCAATCAAGTGTGAAACTCATTCTCCCTCCTATTGTCGCCTAATTACCCTAAGCATACTTGCCCTTCGCCATTCTCTCACTTCCTAAACAAAGCAAAGGTGAAAATTCAAATAATTAGGGCTCATAAGTGTTAGTTAACCAACCTCCTTTTCACTCATGCTTTGGGTAGAGTTCGTGCCCCAACCTCTACAAGTTTGCATAATACCTAAAAAGGGCCCAACACACACTTGAACAAGTTCTCCCACAATATCCTCCCTCAAGAGATGCCCTTGCACTAACTCTTCAAACAAGACATCTCTACAAGTTGTTGTCACAAAGACCCTTATGAAGGACCTCGCATAGCACATTCTACAAACCCTCTCACAATCTCCCATGAGACCTTCTAAAACCTCTAGACTTTGACTCGATGTATTGCTTAACAATGAAGTTGCCTATCCCAACATTTAGTGCAACAACACATTTTTGACATGCTCATCTTCTGCTCAAATGATAGAATTTGAAAATACCCAAAAATTTTGGCAACCACTAGAACCTGAAGGAGCCATGTTGGTCATGTAACTATTGGTGCCCACCTAGGTTCTCCTATAAATTACTAACAATGCACTTAAACCTTACTTCCTCCCTTCGCTTTCAATATATCCTATATATCCTTTCCCTTGAGGCTAACCCTTTCTATCTAAACCAACATAGATACATTTTGCAAATGACACATTAACCTTAGATTTTGAAGGAAAACTCAATAGTTGACCTCAACAACTACCATCAACTTGACACCCACAAGTAAGTTAAGTTGTGATTCACAAAACCCTTTACCCTCATCAAATTCAACATTATTGCTTGTATAATTCAACAATGTCTACAGTTTGCTTCAAAATCGATGATTGGCCACATGTTCGATTGACTACCTACTTTAGTTTTGGTTGTTTAACCATTTTTTCTTTTGCTTGCAATTGATTTTTTTCTTTGAATTACTTGAAATGATTTTTTTATTGCTCCTTCCTTCCCCCTTCATGATTAATTTGTTGCTTGCTCGCATGCTTATAGCCTGTGTTCATTTGGCAAGCACAAAACCATGCCTTCACTACTTTGGCATGTTGCTTATGCCACAAGAGAAAATTTTATCACAAAAAAATAGATTGCCATGTAATAACCTCCATAGGATGACATTTTGAAGGTGTTCCAACCTTGCGCAATGGTCCACCCTTCCCTTTCAATCTCTTTTGCCATCATCTCAAGTTTAAATTAGTTATTTGGGCTCATCCTTTTGCACCTAGGCCTCATCAACCCTACATTCACATTAACCCAATATTCATGTGAGTATTACTAACCCAGGTCCTTCAACTAAGCCTACCATACAAGACCAATAGCAATGTCACCCTTTGATTACTTTATTAAAATAATCTAAGGATCCCTTGTCTCCATTTAGCCATGCCCATTTTATTAAAATAATCTAATTGAGGACCCCTTGTCTCCATTTAGCCTAAACTATTTGGCCTC
This sequence comes from Pseudotsuga menziesii, assembly GCA_001517045.1. Lineage (NCBI taxonomy): Eukaryota > Viridiplantae > Streptophyta > Pinopsida > Pinales > Pinaceae > Pseudotsuga > Pseudotsuga menziesii. Next base: position 725,479 of record LPNX011000646.1, on the reverse strand, counting down.
ACTTCATCCTTCTTCAATTACATGACCTCCTTAAGTGAGGTGCAAACTCACCCTTTTTTGCCTAGTCTTTATCAACAGCCCACTTCTCAATGGTGTCCATGTACCTTTCTTTCAAATTTTTAAGGGTTAAATCCCCATCCTTTGACCCCTTTGACTGCCTTTTCGTTTTTGGTTTTCCCTCCTTTGTGTTCTTCTAGAATTTTGTGAATTCATAGTCATGGTGCACATTTGCTCATGATGCAATTTTGTGCACATTTCAAGCATAATACATTCTGGATTCCACAAATTGCTGCACATATCCTTGTCACTTTCTTCTTATAATGTCTTTATCAATTGAAACTCGTATCTGTAGTTAAGTAGCCCCTCACAATGTTTTGTATATGTCAGTGTTTTAAAAATCGGTCTGACCGGTTTCGGAACCGGCCGGTTCACCGGTTCGGTACCAAACCGGTTCAAACCGACAGGCAAACCGGATCGGTGACTGGTTTGTAACCGAACCGGCCTGTTTGGTCACCAAACCGGTCCGGTTCGGTAACAAACCGGTCTGACCGGCCGAGTTCCGATCTTGACTGGCCGGTTATGACCCATCTCAACAATTTGCACAACCTCCACTAAAAAAATCATTTTTTAAGTAAAAAATTGCAAGGAGAGGGTTGGCCCCTCCTCCAAAACCCTAATCCCTCATTTGCCTAACACTCTCATGCACTCGAAAACACAGACAACTCTCATTTTTACCATTTCATTTCAAGCAGTGAAGGGAGAAACAGTGCAGCAGTGAAGGGATTTTGATGCTCTTCTCTAGCTGCAAATTTTGTGGAGAGCAATTGACAATGAAGTGGTGAAGTGGACAGCAGCCTTTGGTGAACAAAAATTCCATTGGAAGGATATGTTTCCAGCATTTTAAGAAATTTTCAGTGCTAAAATTACATTCCTAGATGATTGTTCAATGAGTCAATGTTGAACATGCATTGAGAATTCTGAATTTGAAAATAGATATCAAGATTATGAATGTTTTTGTTGTTACTTGCTGAAAATGATATTATGAACATTGTTGATTTACAGAAATACCAGTTATGTTTAAAAACAATGATTTTATAAATATTTTCATATATATCATAGATAAAATAATTATAATCGACAATTATTTAGAGTTCCCAAAATATCAAATTAGCAATAATCATGAAATAATCGGAAATAATTTGGAAAAATCAACAAGATCTAAAAGAACAAAAATATTCATATTTTTCATTTTTTTTAAATATAAAACAACAGCAACATCAAATAATCACATTGTCAAATATGAAAGAACCCTAATATATAAGATGTATAATGTCATGTCCCTAAAATTTAAATTTTAAATCCTTTGATTAAAATTATTAAATTTGGCTACAAGGTGTTTGATTAATTCATGCTGATTATTAATGCGTTATGAATGAGGCCAAATATTGATTATTTAATGCAAGAATTGGTTTAATTGGTGCAAGTCGGTGCCTCAGAGGCTAATGGGGGCCATATGAGATGTTTCTCTCATTAAAATGGGCATAAAGCAGGAAAAAGCTAAAAAAGCAAATAAAATGCAAATTCTAGATTTTTAACAAATAAGAGCTAATGGAGGAAAGAGAAACTGTCAAAGAAAGCTACAGAGGGGGCACTTAATGAAGAGGGGGAGCACTTGGCAATAAAATATAACCAAAAAATCATGTTTAATGATGATTTTTAAAAATTTAAATATTTTATGTATTTTTTAGCAAACCGATTCATTAAATTCAAATCGGCCGATTTATGACCGATTCATTACCGATTCCGATTCCGATTCCGACTCCGACTCCGATTTTTAAAACTATGGTATATGTTCAAAAGGCACCACTAACCAATTGGGACAAACTTACTATTACATCATTTCAATATTCCATAAAAAGTATTATATACCTAAATCTCGTGTGACTGGAACCAATTTTTCTCATTTTTCAACTAAAATATGTCAAAAAACCTTCATATGGGTTATACACACATTAGAAAATTCACCAAACCATGAAATAAGTTTATCTCTATGTAGCAAACTATTGTCCTTTGAGAATATTTGTTCCCACTCATGAACTTCATATTATACATGCAATTCATCACAAGTATATTTCTTGGTGCATCTCAAGTACATTTACAAGGCAAGACTTCAAATATCGAGTGCTACTATCTAATTTGTACTTCAAAAATTTCCCTCAAAATAGAAACTAATTCAAGCCTCCAAAAAAGACAAGGAATACATGGAACCAAGAAAGCACTTTCATGAAATCATAAGCTACAAAAAGTTGAAATATGGTATTAAATACAGTTAGACTCAACCTTGAATCTGAAGGCCTCATAAGTCCCAAAAACAGCACCTGCAATCAAAATCCATCAAACTAATGCTTTAACTTCCATGTCAAACAAATGACAACCACAATGTTTTTAGTTGGGACTGTTTGATTAACTCTAGATTCTTGAGCACCTGAAAAGATATGGACAATAAAAATCCTACTCTAAAATTTCACAACTATTCTTCTTGAGCTCAAAACAACATTTTACCTCAAAAGATAGGAATAAATGAAAGTAACATTACAAAAATTGGACACAATCAACAGCTAATAATGAATTGCATCTAATTCAAAATTTTAAAATGGAAAGCCCACTGCTACATTAAAGAATAAAGAAAGCACAATATTTGCTGAGTGGGCCTAATAGTTAAGAACATGTGTTTCCTCCTAGGAGGTCAGAGGTTCAAATCTAGAGGAGGGTAGGGTATGTACACTCAGACTTTAGCAGTCCAATCGCTCACTATCTTTTTTATAATTTGACAGTAGTTCTGCACTTTGATAATGCTGATTTGAGGTGAATTTAAGGCATATTTGGATTCCAAGGTAGAATTAATTATTTCCGTGCAAATCAACGGTGTAACTTTCTGTCCGGAGTTATTTCAAACAGATTTTACTTCTGATTTTTACGTATCAGCACGTTATTTTCATAGTTTGGAAGGATATTTTGTTTCCCAGGTTTACATTTTGTCTCCAGAGATCATATGAATCCCCCTTGAGGCTAACAAGCACTAACCCAAACTGCAAAGGGATTGTGCAAGTTGACATTGGCACCTTCCCTAATTACCTTTTAAATCTATAAGTTTCAAGCATAAACTCTCCCAAAGTATATATTGAAACCAAACGATTTTGTGTTAACAAGTCATTCCCCAAGCCAATTTGTCTTCCCCTCCACTTGGCTCTCCTCGTTTTGTATCAGCAATAGCAACACAAGCACCATCAACTCCAACTCTAGAGTCTACAAGCAGTCCTCCAATTATTTCATCCTCCAAGAATGCTTCTCCCTCAAAGTTATGTTTATTCAAAAACGAATAATGCTTCTCCCTCAAAAGTGATGTTTATTCAAAAACGTATTCAAAGCATCTAGCAATGTTCCTCACTCCTTGCACTACAAGTTCCATTAACAGGAAGCATTTTTGTGCAAAAGAAAAATCTTCTCCAACACACTACAAATCCCGTCTAAGGATATCCAAGCCATCATCAAGGAATGCAACAACAATGCTCTAATATGCAAGTTCAATGCTTTTGAACTAGTAGTACAACAGTTGTAAGACTAGGTTTATGGGAATTAGACAAAGGATTACACAATAAGTGACTGCTCAAAGGAAGCATTTTTGTGCAAAAGAAAAATCTTCTCCAACACACTACAAATCCCGTCTAAGGATATCCAAGCCATCATCAAGGAATGCAACAACAATGCTCTAATATGCAAGTTCAATGCTTTTGAACTAGTAGTACAACAGTTGTAAGACTAGGTTTATGGGAATTAGACAAAGGATTACACAATAAGTGACTGCTCAAAGGGTTTCTTTATAGTCTACTTTGATAATCCAAAAGACAATGATAAGCCATGGAAGATGGGGCTTGGTTCAAGGGTAGAGCAAACCTTTTCTAAAACATGGTTTCCATGACTTAAACTAACTATCACTTGTAGCTTGTCAAGTCAATGAAAGTGAGGTGTTGTTAATGCCCCCAGCGAGGTTCAAGGCTCTCTAATGACACGCTCATTCTTGTGCCAGTGTTAGTTGTACACCAGTACTTGTAATAACAACCGGGGCTAGGTGCACATCCTAGGCCTCTTGGTAAAACAAATAGTAAAAACCCTTTCTTGCAGCCTCATAACCAAAAGATTCTAGTTGGAATAGCATTGGTTGCACTCAATCCTATATTAGTTAGGCCTGCTAGTAGTATCGTGATGAGTGGAAGCCAACCAAACAAATAACAATTTAACCTAACGAAAATGACAATTTCATCCACCTTGGTTTCATGAAACATTCAAATCTCCCCAAATCTCCCCATTTACTTTCAAGAAGAGAAGATCCTAGATGTAATTGGCAATCCCAGATGTAGGCATATTAAAATTGATAAGAGGAGGGAAGAAGGAATCTTCACTTGTGCTAGAATGTGTAGAACTAGACCGAAGCAAAGGATTAACTAAAAATACTATCCTTAAACATGAAGGGCTTTAATGAACCTAGCAATTGGTTTACAAGAATGCAGGCAACAAGTGCAAACTTTGCCAAGAGAAGTATCGTCTAATAGATGCATGTCCAAAAAAGGCATGACAACAAGAAGAATTGAGGACCAAATGGAATCCTACAAGGGTGAGAGACAAAACCCTAAAATTCAAAGGAAGATTAAGGAGAAGAAGACCAAACGCTAACCAAGTTGGTGCAATTTAAAATTGAAAGACAGACTCTTGAATTAAGGTTCCACCAATGACTTCATTGCAAGATAAAGATTCAAAGAAGAAACCAAGCAAGGAGCAAGGATGAACCTCACAAGGTGGATCTCTTCTTAGCACAACTATCCTAAGACTCCATTTTGACTATTTTTAAAATTCAATCATACCATGATCTTGGATTTAGATAGTGTATTCATTATTGCACTAACTACCTACATGTATAGTTAGGGCAAATTGTACCTTTGTATCAATAATACAATTTTTTTTATTATGTAAATAAAACCGAAGCAATAAGCTCCTTTATATTGCTATGACACTAACCTGCTATGTGAATTTAAATTTATGTCACAAAGTTAGTCAATAGCTCTTACATCTTGAGACTAGTTCTGGAAAACAAAACAAGCTAGAGTTCAAGGTGTATATATGTTCTCTTGCAAGTTCATCATTGACATCTAATAGAGTTTAAGAATCATATTATCATGTGTAGAAAAATTAAAACATCCTACAAATAATATTGCAACACAAGCTTCTCAAAGGAACCAATTGATTAAAAGTACAATTTACAATTTTGACTATCACCTAACTAAATTTTGATCTCTGACTATTTCCTTTGTTTTTGAACTTGCAATTTTGAACCTATTAAGTGTGCAAAGACTTAGCATGAAAATGCTAATTCCTCCATCACCCTTTGCCCCCCTCAAATTAAAGTGATTATAAAATAAGCTTATTACTCAATTACATTTTATTTTAGTTACAAAAAATTGGTTTCGGTTGCAAGTAACAACTTTTGCAACACTTTTCTAATTTTATGCATGTCACTATTAACACAACAAATTGCTTGAAGGTCGAAGGCTGTGTTCATCAAGTCAAATTGATGTTGATGTTGAGTCACTAAATTGAGTAAGAGTTGACCAAGGTCTAGTTGTCAAATCACTAAACCAAATTGAAGTCAACTTGGGTGTTGAGTCAAATCATCCATGTCAATATTGAGTAGAGGATGACTTAGACCTTCCCCTTTTAAGGATGATGGTCAAGAATCATCTTATTAAGTCACCAAGACATCGATGTCAACTTTGGTATCAATTCAACTATGTTGAGTTTATGTCACGAGAAGCAACAATATAGGAATAAAGGGACTCGACCATGGCAACCAAACTCTCTGCACTGTACATTCCGCGTGCAAAATGCAGAAATGTGGAAATGTGGACATGTAGAAATGAGAAAAAACTCGAAATCTAGACTCCACAGTTCACGTTGGACGTTGGATGCAGGGAAGTGGGATAAATGATTAACAATATTATCAAGGGAAGCTCCACTTTCAAAATCATCAACAATGCTCTTGAGATCACTTTCATGCCTTGTCTACTTGAACTTTTTTGTAATTTTACCTCCTTGGAAAATATATATTTAAACCCAAAACAAAATTCAATGATTATAAAAAAAAACTATGATGAGTTCATGTTGACCTAGGGATGAATTAGGCAACACATTTCAAGGATAATGGCCCTCCAACATCTCATCCTTTAGATGTCAAAATTGGCTTTGTACATGTTTGATATGTCACAATACACTTGCTACAATCTTTGGGTATTGTTACTTATCTTCTTCCAACTAACTTACTATGGTATCTTCCTCAAGGTTGATCCAGTTCTGAGAACCAATCAATCAAGTCGGTGACTCTTACATCTCAAGACTAGTCCCAGTAGACGAATCAAGTCCAAGTTCAAAGTGTACGCATGTTCCCTTACAAGTTCATTCACATTAAATAATAAGAGTGTAACAAAATCATGTACAAAAAACACAAAACACCTACAAATTATATTACATCATGATGTATAATTACAGAGCATTTTTCCTTAATGACCAAAACTAATCAAATGAACCAACTTAAAAGGTAGGAATTATAATTTTGACTATCCTATTTTTCGAATTGGTAATTTTGAACCCCTTAAAAGTGTAGAGATCTTAAATGATAATGCCAATTCCTCGGTCACCCTTCATCTCTATCAAAGTAGGGTGCATTCTACAACCCATCTGCAAGTGGGGTGATCTAAGAACTCTATATGTGTGTTTGTGCACGTAGCAGTGTATTGAATCCATCCAAACAACTAACCTAAGCCCTTAGATTTCTGCCCTCCCTTGCACACTAATCATGAAGAAAACCCATCCATCTACTCAAGACCTAAAAGTAACTCCAATAACAATTATAACCATAATCAACCCGACCCCACTCCAGCAGTAGTAAACCTTTCTAACATTTATCTTGATGGATGCAACCTTCAATCTCTTAGAAAAGGGTCTAAATTTTGCCATAGCTCCCCGTCATCTTCCTTATAATGGCATCCTTTGCAATATATAAAATAAAAAATGCAATCCATTTTCTACACGCCCATAAATCTAAAGAAACCTACCAAGATTGCTCTGTAATATCAAATTGGTAAAACCTCCCAAACCTAACTTATATAATCAGAAATTTATCACCCTTGAACATCTCAACAATGATCCCAACATTGTTATTATTAAAGTCGACAAAAGGAATGCAACAACTATCATGAAAAAAGATTATTACAACTCCAAAATGATTGACCTTCTTAATATCAAAAACTAATCGAAGAATTAAACACGGCCATATCAATAAAAATTCCAACATGGTCAAGAAAACCATCAAAATCTCCTCCTTAGATGACGACATCAAGAAATGCCTCAAGCCCAAGAATTCCATTACTCCTAGAATATATGGCCAACGCAAAATCCATAAAAAAAGGTATTCCCCTTTGCCCTATAATCAAAAATATAAACTCTCTCACATATGAACTTTCACCCTTCTTATCCAAAACACTCTGACCCTTTGTGGAACAAACTTACTCCTTCATCAAAGACTCTTCACATTTCATGCAATTACTCCAAGATCTTAAAATAGATGATAATGACATTGTCATTAGTTTTCACATCATCTCTTTATTCACCCACCAAAGTCCCTATCAAAGAAGCCCTTAAGGTCACCTCTAACTTCGTTAATTCCAATATCACAAATCTCATCATAATTTGTCTTGAATCAACATTCTTCAGTTAGCAAGGCAAACTCTATGAACAAACTTTACAAACCACCAATGTGATCCTCACTTTTTCTTGTCATTGCAAATATATTCATGGAACACCTTGAGAAAAAGGCCGTAGAAAGTGCCCCTCTCAAACCAAAATGTTGGAAAAGATTTGTCAAGGACACCTTTGTCATCTAGTTCCATGGACTTAAAAAATATAAAACTATTTCTTGAATCTTAACCACCTCAATAACATTTTTAATGATATTCAATTCATTGTGGAAATTGAAAATAATCATTACCTTCCCTTTTAAGACATCTTAGTCACCTGCAACTCTAATGGATCCTTATCACACCAAATGTATAGAAAGAAAACCCATACAGCTTGATACCTCAATGCCAACTAGCATCACCTCCCAACTCTAAAATCCAATGTTCCCCCAAGGTTCCAGGACGGCGGGACGCGGGTTCGAGGAGAAGCACATTCGGGACGTGTGGAGACCACCCCCATATTTTAGAGAAATTCAGCTGAGACGGCGGGACGCTATAGTCATAAAAAAATTTAAAATATGAAAAATATAAATCCCAACAATAACGAACATTCATCATTCTGGAATCTGCAATCATGCAATGTAAATGCAAAATTCAAAGTTCAAACACATTACAAGATTCATCAAGATTATCATTATATTAATAATAATTTATAAATATATTATATATCAATATGAATCTATGATTAACATGCACATCATATTTGATAATCTTCATATTTGACTTTTAAGTGATTGAAAAAATGAATCAATGATACTAGATAGTATGATACTGTATTTGTTTCACGGCCATTGATAGTTTAGAATTATATAATATACTTTAGGTTAGACATTGTAAGTTAGATTTAGTTTTTATTATTTAGTTTTTAATATTTAGCTTTTAATATTTTTGTTTATGTTTTAAATTTAAAATTTTATTATTATTTAGTTTTTAATATATTTTTTTATGTATTAAATTTAAAATTTTAATATATAAGTTTATAGCTTTATAATTAATAAAATTTTAAGTTTTCTTAAAGGTTTTAATTTTTTTTAATGATTTTTTTTAAATTAAGAAGAACAAAAAATCGGAGTTTCGGGGCGGGACGCCCTCAAGTCTCAGCGAGGTTTCGGAGTTTCAGTCGGGATGCCAAGAAGTCCCCCCAAGTTTCGCTAAGTTTCGCCGCCCACCGAAACGTTTCGGTCCGCGTCTCGCCAAGTTTCGCCAAAAGGGGGACGTCCTAAAACATTTCGTATGGAGTTTCGGAATCCCCGAGACGCAAGAAACGCCGAAACGCGTCCCCGACCCTTCGGGACGCGTCCCCGTGTAACACTGCTAAAATCTAGTGTCTTTAATACATTGGTTACCCATACCCTCTACATCCCCAACCATAACCACATTAATACCAAAAAACACCATCTAAAACTAGTTTTATGAAACAAAGTCTATATCAACTAGAAAATCAGCAAAGCCTTCCATAAAGCTAGCCAACCCAAAACCCAACCTTCCAATTCCTAAAATACAAGCCTTTCTCCTCTTCTTCCAAATTACCATCAACAAAATTTCCAAAATACACAAAAAATATCATAATATTCTTCAAATCCTTAAAACCCCTAGAATACTCTTTCACCTCTATCAAAGATCAAATAATCCCTCTCCACCAACAAGGTGCCTATGAAATCCCCTACTCCTATGGCACCTCCTATATTGGCCAAGCAGGTCATTCTATTGAAATCGGACTCAACAAACACATTGTCTACACTAATCACTCTCATGTAGTGAAATTTGTTATTATTAAACATTCCCTTCACACCAAACACCACCTATCCTTTGACCAAACAAAAACCCTTAGTAGAGACCACCACTATTCTACCCACCTAATAAGAAGCCATTGAAATTGAAAAGCATCCTAACAATATGAATAAAGAAGACAATTAATCAGGGGCTCCTATCATTAATCATATCCAAAACACATACCCTTCCTACTAACTTTCATCCTTGCCATCTTTTGATCCCCTTAATCTTGATTTCTCTATCTTCCCCTTAAGCTTGCTCATTATCATTGTTCTTTTCATAATCTCGTTTCAATCTTCCTTTCTAATTCCTTTCCTTCCCTTCTTCAATGTCTTATTTTTATGTGTCAAGTCTCACTAGCGCGGTTGGTATTCGAGGGGTTATGTTTGGTAGGAAGCCCACGGTTTGAAACTTAGCGGTGGTGGGAAGAAACACCCAAAAAATTTCAGCCATGATAAGGGTTGGTCTTGCCCAGGCCAGGTGTGATCCCCAGGTGATTTTGATAGCTCAGATGCCCCCGAGTCATGGTTTCTTAGACCAAAAGTCGATTCCGCGAGTTAGGGACATTCAAGCAAACAAAAGAAAAATCTCTTCTTTTTATGTTTTTATTCCACCTTTGTATTTTTATTTTATTTCATGTGTATTCTATACCATTTAATCACTTTCTTTGCCCTTCCTATTTTGCTATTTATTTAGTTCATCTTACCCCTAACATCTTCTAAGTTTCTTATCACTCCTTCATTATAATCACTGGTACTTATTAATTAAATCTTCTCTACTTACAATATCTTTAAACAAACATTCCCACATAATTAAAAATTGCTCACTCCATTAAACATATTAATAAACTGCATTGAATCACTTTATCGGCACACTTTTGTTTATCCTTGATAATGAACAGAATTTCTGGTAGAAAGATGGGAGTTAAATAAACCCATTTTATAGAACAATTGCAAATTGTAATACAACCTTTGCTCATTTGACATGTACAACATTTCATTTTAAAAAATGCATTTAAAATATCTTGTTCAAAGAAAAAATGCATTTAAAATATCTTGTTCAGAGAAAAAATGCCTAGTAGTTACCAATTGCAGTTTGGTAGGTTAAATGTCAACTAAATAATGCCCTGTGGGGACGGTCATGTTTTTGAGGGTTTTGCAGCTGGGAAATGAAGTTGAAGAACCCAGCAAAATAATGGGAAACACTTACTTTATAAGTGCATATGGCTAATAGACAAATACAAAGATGTCCTTGTTTGCACAAAGATATTCCATATTTGGAATGAAATTGGTTTTTCAACTCAGTACTGCAATCATGAAATTGATGTGTTTTGAAATATTGTAACTTCGAATAATATTCTATTGTATTTTATTGTAATTTATTCGGAGATATTTTATTCCTCCGTCGAGATGTTATTATTGTATTTGGTCATCATAGAGAACCTCCCTTGTAAGTCAGGTCGATAGAACACTCCAAAAGTAATATTATATTGGTTTGAGTCTTCCTAGGTAAGTCGGTCGGGTTAAGTTTGTTGGGTCTGGCCTAGTTAGTGAAAAAGTCAAGTGTAAGATAAAGTATAAATAGGAGTGATGTGCTCCTCATTTGGACACACACTCACTTGTGTAATTCACATTGGTGAGATAGAGAGAGAGAGAGATATCTGCGAGGAGAAAGAGCACTTGTTTGGGGTTTTGTTTTTGTACTTTTGATCATTTATATTGAGGAAGTTTTGTTGAGTTTTCTTCCCCTAGAGGGTTTCCCAGAATAAATCTGTTTATCTTGTGATTGTGTTTTTTTAAGTGATCCTATATATGCTATTGTTGTGAAATTGAATTGAATACTTATGTTATCTATCTTAGCATATTGAATGTTAACATGGTATCAGAGCTAGCCTGAATAGGACAACTTTCACAAGGTGAAACTCTCTTCTCCCTCCAACAAGAAATTAGGGTTTCTGTCAAAGTTGGAAGTTTGGAAATCTGATTACATAGAAAGTTGTGCCTCCTTAGGGCGCATCTATTGAGCCCTAGATCGAAATTTTTGAGTGGGTAGATCTCCGGCAAAGTCAAACCATAGTTTGACTTTGGACCAAAAAACTGCAGAAACTGCAAATCATAATTTCGCAAGTCAATTTTGAGAAGTGAAATTTTGGAATCTCTAGAAACTAAGTGTACCAGTCAATTCACCTTAGTCAAGCGCACCTCCTGGTAAGGTCAGTTTCGTATTTTGAGAAATTTCATTTTTTGGTGACCTCGTTGATAAGATGGTCCCAAGCACTAAGCTTGAGGATAAGCTAGAAGGCATAGAGAATTTTTGAGCAAGGAAATATAGGATTGGCCTCATTCTTGAAGAGAATAATCTTGCCAAATACATCAAGGAAGAAGTTGCAAAACCTGAAGAGGATGAAGCTAAAGAAAGCCACAAGGGGTCTCAACCTCCCAAGAAGTTCCAAAGGACAAGAGTAAACAATCCAAGAAGAAACTAATCCAACTTTCAATGTTTCAATTGTGACAAGCTAGGACACATTGCCAGAAATTGTCCATTGAAGAAAGAAGAATACAAGAAGAGGAACAACAACAAAAGACATCATGCACACCTAGTTGAACATGAAGATGAAGAAGAAGAGGAAGGAAGTAGAACCTCGAAGAAAACAAGCAAAAGAAGAAGATGCAGAAGAGTATGCATTATTCTCTCCACTCTTTGGGTCTGTGACACCTGGAAAAGATACATGGCTTATTGGTAGTGGTGCTTCAAAGTTCAAAGCACATGACAAGACAAAAGAAAACCCTGTCAAAACTTGAAGAGAAGAACTCTCCTCATAAGGTATCATTAGGAGATGACTATCAATATCCTATCAAAGGAATTGGTGAAGCAAGCTACAAGCTTGATTCTGGAATCCCCATGAAGATGAAGAAAGTCTTATATGTACCAGGTTTGAAGAAGAACTTACTTTCTATCTCATCATTAGATAAGAAAGAATATAGGACTGCATTCATAAATGGACAAGTACTTATGTGGCCCAAAGGAAAATCAATTGAAGATGCAATGGTCATTGGTGAAGAAGAAAGAGGCTTATGTAAACTCAAGGGACATCCAGAAACAACCCTTGTTCATGAGGCCACTAGCCCAAGTGAATTATGGCATACGAGGCTTACTCACATCAACAACAAAGTACTAGCCCATGTGAGCAAAGTAGTGACAAGATTACCAGAATTGAAGATCGATCATGAAGGCATTTGGAAAGGATGTGCAAAAGGAAAGAATATCAAGAATCCATTTCCGAAGAGTGAGACAAAGACTAAAGGTGCGTTAGAATTAATCCATTCAAATGTATGTGGTTCAATGTCCTCCACATCTTTGAGTGGTTATGAATATTGTGTTACATTTATTGACGACTATTCAAGAAAGACATGGATATATTTCTTGAAAGCAAAGAATGAAGTATTTGGAAAATTCAAGGAATTCAAAGCCTTGATAAAGAATCATTCAAAAAGAAGAATCAAGACACAGAACAGACAATGGTGGAGAATATACTTCAAAAGATTTTGAAGGCTTTTGTAAAGAAGCTGGAATCAAGAGGGAACTAATTACTCCCTACAATCCTCAACAGAATGGTGTTGCAGAAAGAAAGAATAGGACCATTATGGAAGTAGTGGAGGCAATGATACATGATCAAGATCTTCCAATGTATCTATGGGTTGAAGCAGCAAGGAAGGCAGTTTATGTACATAATAGATTACCCATAGTGCACTTGGATTCAAGACTCCAGAAGAAATGTTCATATGAAAGAAGCCTGAAGTGAGCCACCTCAAGATATTTGGTTGCCCAGTATATGTTCACATACCAAAAGAAAAGAGAACCAAGTTGGACCCTTCTGAAAAGAAGGGAATATTTGTTGGATACTGTGAAGTCTCCAAAGCCTTCAGAATATACATTCCAGGATTCCATCACATAGAGATTAGTAGAGATGTAACATTTGACAAAGAAGCAGCTCTCAAGAGATCTAGAAAGTGCCAGCATGAAGAAGTATATGAAGAAGATGTACCTCCCAGAAATGTAGAAGCTGAACCCTCCCCCGAAGATGAAACCCCAGAAGACCATGATATGTTAGAACCTCAAGAACCTCCCACTATGAAAATGTCATGAAAGAGATCCTACTTGGGCAAGAGAAATTATACAAGAAGCAAAGAAGTATGGAGCTTTAAAAGGCTCCACAAGAGTAAGAAAGAAGCCAAAGCCATTTTCCAGTTATGTGGTTTTGATGTGTGATCTTGTAGCTCAAGAACCTACCAGTTATGAAGAAGTTATACAAAAGAAAGAATGGGTAGAAGCAATGACAGAAGAATACCAATCAATAATGAAGAATGATGTTTGGGGTATAGTTCCCAAACCAGAAGGCAAAAGTGTGGTATATTCCAAGTGGATCTACAAGATAAAGCATGCAACTGATGGAAGTATTGAAAAATACAAGGCAATGTTTGTGGGTAGAGGATTCTCTCAGAAAGAAGGAATTGATTATGAAGAGACATTTGCACCAGTAGCAAGGCACACTTCCATTAAAACCATCATGGCACTTGCATCCATGATGAAGTGGAGTTTACACCAGATGGATGTGAAGACAGCTTTCCTGAATGGTGTTATTGAGGAAGAAGTGTACATAGAATACCCACAGGGATTTGAAGTTGAAGACAGATAGACTCACGTATGCAAGTTGAAGAAGGCTCTGTATAGATTAAAGCAAGCTCATAGAGCTTGGTATGGAAGGATAGATAGTTTTTTTACAAGCTTGGGCTTTACCAAAAGTAAAGCTTACCCTAACCTTTACTTTAAGATTATGGACGAGTCATATTATTGATGTATGTGGATGATTTATTTCTGACAGGAAATGAGAAACAGATTGTAGAGTGCAAAAAGAAGCTCGCTGAAGAATTTGAGATGAAAGACCTTGGATTGATGCACTATTTTTTAAGTCTGGAAGTATGACAGAACCCAGAAGGAATCTTTCTCAACCAGGGAAATTATGCTGTGGAAATCCTAAAAAGATTTGATATGTTGGAATGTAAAGCCATAGCCACACCCATGGATACCAACCTGAAGTTATTAGTTGATGAATCGTCAAAGTTAGTGGATGTAACTCAGTACAAACAAATCATTGGGTTGTTGATGTATCTGACGAATACCAGGCCAAATATATGCTTTGCTGTGAACACCCTGATTCAGTATCTAGTTGATACTAGACGTGTTCACCTGGAAGCTGCAAAGCATGTGATGAGGTACCTAAAAGGTACAATAGACTTTGATCTATACTATGTTGGAGATCATGAATACAGATTGTATGGTTATACAGATGCAGATTGGGCTGAAAGTGTCTCAAACAAGAAGAGCACCTCAGGTGGATATTATTGTCTGGGATCCGCCATGATCTCATGGTTTAGCAGGAAGCAGTCCAGTGTTGCTCTCAGCACAGCTAAAGCAAAGTATATAGCAACTTGTTCTACTAGTTTTGAAGCCATATGGCTTCGAAAATTGATGTCATGTCTATTTGACTTGGAGTTGGATACCATAGTGATTCTATGTGACAACCAAAGTTGTATAAAGATGGCAGAGAACCCAGTGTTCCATGACAAGTCAAAGCACATAGAAATCCGGTATTTTTACATACGAGATATCGTACAAAATGGAGCTATAAAGCCCCAATATGTGAGCACTGATGAGCAAATTGCTAATGTGTTGATTAAGCCTCTGTCTTGAGTGAAGTTTGAATACTTCCATGACAAGCTTGGTGTGGTTCGAAAGGACCTTCCTCGAAAGGGGGAGCAGTGATGATGATGTTGCAGTAGGATTATATCATCCTTGGACATTAGTCCTAAAGTGATCTACAAACTTTTGTCTCTGTGATGTGGTTGGGATTGTATCATCCCTAGACATTAGTTCTAAAGTGATCTGCAGACTTTTGTCTCTGTGATGTGGTTGGGATTGTATCATCCCTGGACATTAGTCCTAAAGTGATCCGCAAACTTTTGTCTCCATGATGTGGTTGGGATTGTATCATCCCAAAACATTAGTCCTAAAGTGATCTGCAGACTTTTGTCTCCGTGATGTGGTTGAGATTGTATCATCCTTGGACATTAGTCCTAAAGTGATCCTCAAACTTTTGTCTCAGTGATGTGGTTAGGATTGCATCATCCTTGGACTTATGTCCTAAAGTGAGAGGGATTGATCATCCCGTAATTGGATCATGTGTGTTGCAGGTTATGTTGCTGCAGATGATGTTGTTGATCATCGAAAGATCAAGTGTTGCTATAGACGATCGAGTGCTGCAGAAGATGAAGATCAAAGATGAAGACTCAATGATGTAGAAGATGATGCTCCATTACTGAAGATGTTGAAGATGTTCCAGTCATTCTTTCAGTTGCTAATGTTGTTGAAGAAAACTCCCAATGATTTATAAATGTATCACCTTGATGTTGTTGATGATGCTCTCTCTCCTTGCTCCTACAATTGATGTTGTTGTTGTCAGTAGAATACCCTTCTCGTTAAGGGGGAGTGTTGAAATACTGTAACTTCGAAGTATATTATAATGTATTTTATTATTGTAATTTATTCGGAGATGTTTCATTCCTCCGTCGGGATGTTATTATTGTATTTGGTCATCATAGAGCCATGAGGTAAAACCTTCCTTGTAAATCAAGTCGATAGAACCCTTCAAAAAGTAATATTGTTTTGAGTCTTCCTAGGTAAGTCGGCCCAATTAAGTTTGTTGAGGCCAACCTAGTTAGTGAAAAAGTCAAGTGGAAGATAAAGTATAAATAGGAGTGATGTGTTCCTCATTTGGACACGCACTCACTTGTGTAATTCACATATGAGAGGGAGAGAGAGAGAGAGAGATCTGCAAGGAGAAGGAGCACTTGTTTGGGGTTTTGTCTTTGTACTTTTGATCATCTATATTGAGGAATTTTTGCTGGGTTTTCTTCCCCTAGAGGATTTCCCAGGATAAATCTGTGTCCATCTTGTGATTGTGTTTCTTTCAATGATCTTGTATATGCTATTGTTGTGAAATTGAATTGAATACTAATGTTATCTATCTTAGCATATTGAATGTTAACAATGTGATAAGGGGTAACTGCAACTTTTCTAACACATAGAACAAATCATCAAATTGTGTATACTTCTCAGGTAACTGTGTTAATGTGTTCCTCTTTTGGAATTCAAAAGAAAACTGTTGTGTTGTCAATAGTCATCCCAACATATTAAGATCAGAACATTGTTACTGTTAATAATTAGATATCTCATTTTAGCTGAAATTATTTATGAAACAACCATGTGTTGGCATGCAGGTGAATGCAAAAAAAGCTATGTGCTATATACTTATTTTGGTAATATGATGGTTTTCATAAATACCCATTCTGCAACAGTGTGAAAATAGGATAATTGAAAAACCTTATTTCTACTGTTCTACACTACTCGCTAGATAAACTGCAGACAGATACTTTTTCCTATACGTACTAAAGGTTAAGGACTGGAACTTAACTTTTTCCTATACGTACTAAAGGTTAAGGACTGGAACTTAAAATGGGTATTGCTTCATACAAAAGATGCTTCATCTGAAAAATAACTATCTATTGCTACCAAGTGAACCTGATTTGGAGTAGTGATGGGATTGATCTGTTTCTGCTTTTCCCTGTATAGTTCAATCATATTACCAGAATCAGCAATAAGAGAAAGAAAGAAAAAAATTACATTTTTATTGCTCAGTGGTATTTTGGTGAATTTCTTATTGGTGTACAATTTTTAGCCAATTTTTTCAGACCCTTGCTGAGTTATTTCCGTACACAAATTTTGCAAGGCCAGGAATTAGTAAAAAGTCTCTGTTGGTATATAATCCAGCAACAGTGGACGGAATCACCCCTGCCAAAGGACAAACTAACACAGAGCCGTCTAAATTCGGGTTTGATATGCATCTCGAGATTGCAAAGCTCAAGATTACATATTGTGAGTTCCAATATTTGATAAATGGGCTATTCAGTGTAACTCGAGATATGCATCCTCCAATTTCGCAACTTTAAGGTGCACATCAGATCAGTCCTCAACATTCAATGCACCCAATGCACTTAGATTCAATGCACCCAATGCACTTAGATTCAATGCACTGCTACATGCACATATACACATATAGAGTTGATAAATCACCCACCTGCACACGGGCTGTAGATGCAACTCCTTTCTTTTGGTGCGAAATTTTTACTAGGCAGCTAATCTGCGTATGTTAATAATGCTTCATCTATCAACCAGTCGGTTTCATAATTGTCCGACCAAGAAGTGAAGTTACAAAGAAATACCATGCAGACATCTTTACCATGATTCTATAATATAGAATTACTATACCCATAATCCATTGCAGATTTTCTTTAGGATAGAATTTCCGTAAATCTATTCTGTTACTGTTCAATTGTTAAAAGTGCTTAAGCTAACCAACCTTTGGAACATGAACGTGGAGACAGCTTATAAGGAGGATTAAAACTAGCCTGTTAGGTTTACAACCGAATCCAGTTTTCACAAAATATAGGGTTGTCTATCAATCCTCTACATCGGAAACAAACTGCCAGAAAACCCAAACAAAACAGAAAAAACAAAAGAAAATATAGGGCTTCCAATGATTTATAACATACAGAATGGAAGGAGAATGAGAATATAAAATATAAATTACCGATGGCACCGCCAACTGCACCACCCACTGCAGCTCCAGTAGTGACTCGAGCTAGGCAGCTATCCCTTGCCATTAGAGATGAATCGAACCCCTTAAACCCTCGCAACCGGAAACCTAAACCCTTGCAGGAGAATGTCGGGCCTTCTGCTATGCTTTCCCTTGATCACAATGTGATGCCTAGTCCCGTTAGGTAGATTTATTTACGTTCAGTATATGTTTGCTAAACCACAATGTGATGTCTAATTCCGCCGAGTAGGGTTATTCATGTTCTATGTTTGCGGATCATCCAGTCCGGCAGCGTTATTTCTGCCGCGTATGGTTTTCCTTGTAAAGTGTCCTATCAAATGCAGATTTGATTAAAATAAAAATATATATAAAGATGATAAATGTGGTTGTTGGATAAAGCCCCGAGGCTGTAATCCTTGTTTATGAATTGACTATAAAGAAATACGTTAGGAGATTTATGCTTGGTCAAAGTTCTATATCTCATAGGGATGAAATCACTTTTTAATAAAGACTAGTATGAATCATATAAATGAAATCATCTTTCAAAGGTAGAACTTTGGCTTATAACATTTACAAAGAGACAACCTCGTAGTAAGACACGATTGTAAGCTTGTCCTATCGTTTATTTATTTTTTATATTTATTCTTAAACTAGGAAAATGTCAAAAGAATATTTTATGAATATATAATATTAGATAATAATAATCTATTTTTAAGGTCACACTGAAGTTAGATATCAAATTGAAGTATGAGATCTTTTGTTTGTGGGACAAGGGATCCCCTTTTTATAGTAATTTGGTTGTTAAAGTTTACAGAGGTGTACATACCCTACCCCCTTCAGATTGAACTCTTGATCTCTTATGAGGAAGCACATGTTCTTAACTAGTAGGCCCACTCAAGCCATGTATCTAGTTCAAGGAGTAGTCCAATGTATTATTTATAATGTTGTTGGGTATATAGTTAGTTCTCTACTAGTAAATTCCTAAGTTTAATCACTCTAGGTGAAGTGCACTAGTCCATGTCGACAATGTTACAAGGGATGTCATCCACAAAACTAGGGAAGCATCCCTTAAGTTTCCTCGGAAGGTTTCCTTGAAAAAACACACACATACATATAGGAAAGATGATAAATATAGTGAGAGGATAAAGTGTTGAGGTTTTAATCCTTGTTTAGAAAATCGTTGCTTTTTATATAAGATTATAACTATGACTAGTCAGACTTCATGGACCATATATATGAATCATCGTCTAATGGTGGAGCTTTGATTTATAATAGTTATGCAAAGTATATAGATTAAAACACCCTTTAGTTGCATAACTTTTACCCTTGGCTATCATGTAGAGATAGTGACAAGGGAATTTTACAATCGCAACACTAGCTAATGTGCAAGTCAACCACGATCAATGATCACTATCCTCACCTTATTAAAAGTGTTTCACTTTAAACTCAATAAATATTATTATTTGGGATGAAACAATTACATAAGCACTTTTTTTTGGATGAGTTGTCGTGACAAATGTTACAAAATGGAGCCAATATCCAGATCTCCAATACCCTCCTTGTAGAGATCTTGACTAGGTCCAAGCACTACTCATATGCGTCAAGTGTGCAGGGGGTAGAGGAGTATTAAAAGCCATTAGTTCACCTACCATGTCACTAGCTTCAACATCCTTATATATCATCATTCCAAATCATCAACACCATTTTTCCATCTCATTCCATCTTATGACCTTGGGGAAGGGATAAAAAACCAAAAAATTGAAGGTCAAATCGGAATTGACCACCATGGAAGGAGGTCGCGGGTTTCTGTTAGAAAAACATGATCGCAAAGCAATAATAGTTATACAATTAAATAATTAAACAAGATGTAAATATCAAACACATTACAAGAGAGACACAGATATAGCGTGGTTCGCCCAAGATGGGCTACGTCCACACAGAAATTGTCAATCCTTTATTATTATAGCATCCAGCAAAATGAAGGGATACAACTTGCAGCAACCCCACTGCACTTCCTCTTCACACTCAGTCTCTCTTACACAATCACAGAGATTGTTTACAATGTTACAATACAATACACAGTCGTATTACAGTGCTTTCCTTTTAAAGGGGAATTACCATGGCAAAATACTACGGGTCACCCAATACCATGGGTCTGCAAACTATTGGCCAACAAACATCCCAAAAAAATCTTTCAGGGGCTTTGCCCTCGAACCCCCCAACTGAGGGAGGATGGGCCCCCTCGCACCCCCTAGCTGGGACGAGAATAGAGTAAAACTGGGGTACAAACACAGCTGAACAATAACATCTCTAAATCTAGAAGATCGGGCTCTACAACCAACAATCTCCCACTTGGAGATTGATCACAACAACTCCACCAATGTTGCACTTATTGGACTATGCTCTAGACCTTAGACTTGGAAAATTTCTCATTTTCACCTTCATGCTTGAAGGCCAACAGAAACCAAGCAGGAACTCAATTTCTCTCTAGTTACTACCTTTGTCAACATGTCTCCAAGATTTTGGCTAGTATGTATCTTTTCCAACTTTAACAGTTCATCTTCTATAACAGACCTTATGAAATGGTACTTGAGTTGTATATGTTTAGTCTTCGAATGAAAGGATGATTTCTTTGCAAGATGAATGGCACTCTCGTTGTCATCATATAATATGTTATTCTCCTGTTGGCTTACCTAGTTCCTCCATGAACCTTTGCAACCAAATCATCTCTTTACTAGCCTCTGTAGCAACAACATACTCTGCTTCTGTTGTTGAAAGTGCAACAACCTTTTGCAGTTTCAAAATCCAACTTACTGTTGTTCCACCCACAGTAAAGACATACCATGTGGTGATCCTCCTTTTATCTTTATCACCTGCCATATATGCATCAACATATCTCTATAGAATAGTGTATGAACCTCCAAAACATAACGCATGAGAAGTGGTACCTCTCAAATACCCAAGAATCCATTGTATTTCCATCCAATTCTCTTTACTTGGATTGTTCATATACTTACTCACAACTCCCACTGCATGTGCAATATCTAGTCTTGTGCACACCATGGCATACATCAAGCTTCCCACTATTGATGAATAGGGAACCTTGGAGATGTATTATATATCTTCATGTGTCTTGGGACACATCTCCTTACTTAGTTTGAAATGGCTAGCCAAAGGTGTACTAACTGGTTTTGCATTATGCATTCTAAACCTCTCCAACACCTTTTCTATGTACTCACCTTGAGACAATGTCAATTTGTGATTTTTCTTGTCTATTGTTATTCTCATACCAAGGATTTGCTTTACAGCACCCAGATCCTTCATCGCAAATGATTTAGCTAGTTTTCTTTTGAGCACATTTATATCTTGCATGTTAGACCCTACAACAAACATGACATCCACATACAATAACAAGATAATATATCTTCCATTATCCAGCCTCTTGAAGTAAACACAATGGTCGGAATGGCATCTATTATAACCCTGTTCTGTCATAAACTTATCAAATTTTAAATACCACTGCCTTGGAGCTTGCTTCATTCATACAAGGTCTTCTTCAACCTGCAAACCAAATTCGCATTCCCTCTGACCTCATACCCCTGTGGTTGTTGCATATAAATCTCTTCCTCCAAATCCCCATGGAGAAAGGTTGTTTTTACATTTAACTATTCAAGATGCAAATCTTCTACCTCCACTAGACTTAAAATAGTCTTAATTGAAGTCATTTTAACAACAGGAGAAAATATTTCATCAAAGTCTATACATTTCTTTTATGCAAACCCCTTTACAACAAGTCTAGCCTTGTACTATTTATTGCCTCCATCTTCTTCCTTCAACCTGTAAACCCATTATTTCTGCAGTGCTCTTTTTCCTATAGGCAACTCAACCAAATCCCAACTTTGGTTTCTTACCAATGAGTCCATCTCCTCATCCAATCTTTTTCTTTTTAGTTTCTACTTGCATTGCCTCTTCATAACATTATGGTTCACCAAAATCAATCATTAATAAATAATATAGTGAAGGAGAAAATCGTTCAGGGGGTTTACTTAACCTAGTAGATCTTCTTACATTTGCGGGAGTTTGAGGTACCTGTTGTTGCTCTTGATTTTCTGGTGCCTTTGGAACTTCATTTTCTTTTATTTTATCAAGCACTGTGTACTCTGTGTTTTCCTTTTCCTCTTTCTTTCCCTGCAACTGATCTTTGTACATAACCTTTTCATTGAATACTACATCTCTACTCCTAATGATTTTGTGATCTTCATAATCCCATAAGCGATAACCAAAATCATCAACCTCATATCCAATAAAGATACATTTCTTGGATTTAAGCTCAAGCTTTGTTCTATTTTTTTCATCAATATGGACAAATGCTTCATAAACAAAAGTTCTCAAAAATGAGTATTTTTCCTTTTTTCTGTCCATGCCTCCTCTAGAATTCCACCATCCAAAGCGATTGAAAGCCCTATGTTTACTAAATAAACAATAGTATCTACAGCATCATCCCAAAACTATAAGGGAAACCCTCCATGCAATCACATACACCTTGCACGCTCCATGATCATTCTATTCATCCTTTCTGACACACCATTTCTCGTGGTGTTCCAGGGACTGTCTTCTCTCTATGAATCCCATTGTATGAATAGTAACTATCAAACTCCTTGCTACAAAATTCACATCCATTATCATATCTGACACATTTCAACTTTTTTTTCTGTCACATTCTCAACCAAAGCTTTACACTTCTTAAAAGTAGCAAACACATCATATTTTTTTTAATGCAATAAACCCCAAGTTTTTTTAGTTGCGTCATCAATAGAAGTAACATAATAACGAGAGCCACTAAGATATTGTACCTGAGTCAATCCTCATACATCTGTATGCACAAGCTCTAACTTTTCACTCTTATTTTGTTTCCCAACCCTGAGAAATCTCACTCTCTTATGTTTTCCATAAACACAGTTCTCATAGAATTCCGAACTTACCTGCTTCAGATCTGGTAGCAATTTCATTGAGTGGAGAATTTGCATCCCCTTCTCACTGATGTGGCCAAGCCTATGATGCCACAATGTTGCACATGTTTATGTGGAAGCTACAGAGATAGAATAATCAATATTATGAGGACATAAATACAACGTACCTATCCTATCTCCTTTTGCTATTACCAGTGCTCCTTTAGTGATCCTCCACCACGTTTTTCCAAACGTAGAAAAATAGTCATCGTCTCCCAACTGTCGTGTTGAGATCAAATTTCTTTTCATAGAAAGAATATGCCTTACATCTTTTAACAACCATTCATTTCCATTATTTAACTTAATCCGTACCTTACCCATTCCAACAATTTTACATGGTTCATCATCCCCCAATAAAACATGTCCAAAATCACCTAGAACATAATCATGAAAGAATTTCCTATTAGGTGTATCATGACATGAAGCCCCTGAATCTACTACCTGTTAAATTTTCATATGCTAAGCTAGATCATTAGTAATTCATTTTGATTTCATAACAAAAGCATATAAACAGGATCACTGAAAGATAGACAAGCACAACCATACAAAAGGAGAACACAAAGATTTATCTTGGGAAAACCCTAAAGGGAAAAACCCAGCAAAAGCTTCCTCAATATAGATGCCCCAAAAGATAAAAGATAAAACCAACAAGGAGATCAAAGCCTGATCCTCCTCCTTCTCCAGCTACTTCTCTTCTCCACTAATGCGCTACACAAGTGAGAGTGTGTGTGTCTCAAATGAGGAGCACCACACCTCTATTTATATTCATCCGTTCACTTGAATTAACTCATCCGACATGTAGGCTCGAGTTAATCATGTAGGCTCGAGTTACACATGTAGGCTCAAGTAACCACATTGGGGTGCTAATGACCCACCTTTACGAATAGAGGGGACAACCTCATGACTCTTATTAGTTCTTTCGATTAGAAGCATCGGGGTACAAGATAATACAAGTGGTTCTCTCGGTAGGACCATCGGGGACCACAAAAGATACATATAGAATATTCTTCGACGTTACAATATTTCAACACTCCCCCTTAATGAGAAGGGTATTCTACAACAACATCAACAACAACAATAGTAGGAGAGGACATCATCAACATCATCAGGGTAACACATCTATAAATCATTGGAAGCTTTTCAACATCATATAGTCTTCGTCTTCAATATTTGATGACAACAATTCTTTAATCAACATCAACATCTTTTGACCTTTTGATCAGCAACATCTTCAACACTTTGATCTTTCGATCAGCAACATCTTCAGCACTTAGACCTCTCGATCAGCAGCAACATCTTCAGCACTTTGACCTTTTGATCAGCAACATCTTCGACACTTTGACCTTTCGATCAGCAACATCTTCAACACTTTGACCTTTCGATCAGCAGCAACATCTTCAGCACTTTGATCTTTCGATCAGTACATCATCATCATCAAAACATCAACATGATCCTTCCTTTCGGAATTACGGGATCAACATGTCTGTGGTACTCAGACGATCCTTCCTGTCAGAATTACAGGATTTAGGTCTTTACGGAGTTACTAACGATCCTTCCTTTCGGAATTACGGGATCAACACATCTATGGAGCTCAGATGATCCTTCCTTTCAGAATTACGAGATCAAGTCTTTACGGAGCCACTAACGATCCTTCCTTTCGGAATTACGGGATTTAGGTATTTACGGAGTTGCTAACGATCCTTCCTTTCAGAATTACGGGATCAACACATTTGTGGAACTCAGACAATCCTTCCTATTGGAATTACGGGATCAACACATATATGGAGCTCAGACGATCCTTCCTTTCGGAATTACGGGATCAAGTCTTTACGGAGCTACTAACGATCCTTCCTTTCGGAATTACGGGATTTAGGTCTTTACGGAGTTGCTAACGATCCTTCCTTTCGGAATTACGGGATCAAGTCTTTACGGAGCTACTAACGATCCTTCCTTTCGGAATTACGGGATTTAGGTCTTTACGGAGTTGCTAACGATCCTTCCTTTCGGAATTACGGGATCAACACACTTGTGGAACTCAGACAATCCTTCCTATTGGAATTATGAGATCGACACATCTGTGGAACTCAGACAATCCTTCCTGTTGGAATTACGGGATCAAGTCTTTATGGAGCTACCAACGATCCTTCCTTTCAGAATTACGGGATTTAGGTCTTTACGGAGTTACTAACGATCCTTCCTTTCAGAATTACGGGATTTAGGTCTTTACGGAGTTACTAACGATCCTTCCTTTCAGAATTACGGGATCAACACATCTGTGGAACTCAGACAATCCTTCCTATTGGAATTACAGGATCAAGTCTTTACGAAGCTACCAACGATCCTTCCTTTCGGAATTACGGGATTTAGGTCTTTACGGAGTTACTAACAATCCTTCCTTTCGGAATTACAGGATCAACACATATGTGGAACTCAGACAATCCTTCCTATTGGAATTACGGGAACAATTCAATGATCATTCCTTTCGGAATTACGGGATTTAGGTCTTTACGGAGTTACTAATGATCCTTCCTTTCGGAATTACGGGATCAACACAGTTGTGGAACTCAGACAATCCTTCCTATTGGAATTACGGGATCAACACACGTTCTCGAGTACCGAAGTCACCGGATCTATTATGATCTGAGGTTCAAGGATGATACAATCCTACTACCTTCTCGATGACCGAAGTTCACCGGATCCATTCTGAACCAAAGTTCAAGGATGACACAATCCTGCCACCTTCGCGATGACCAAAGTTCACCGGATCTATTCTGAATCGAAGTCCAAGGATGATACAATCCTACCACCTTCTCGACGACCGAAGTTCATCGGATCCATTCTGAACCGAAGTTCAAGGATGATACAATCCTGCTACATTCTCGATGACTGAGGTCACCAGATCACTTTTGGACATATGTCCCAGGATGATACAATCCCTCTTCATTCTCGAAGACCGAGGTCTCTGGATCACTTCTGGACATATGTCCCAGGATGATACAATCCCATTGCAACATCACTACTCCCCCTTTCAAGGAAGGTCTTTCCAAACCACACCAAGCTTGTCTTGAAAGTGTTCGAACTTTACTCGGGACAGAGGCTTCATCAGCACATCACCATCTAAACCATCATCATCTACATCTTCAGTATGTGAATACTGAACTATCACCATCTGTATCTCCAATATGTGAATACTGAAAGCATCATCTATATCTTCAGTATGGGAATACTGAAACATCATCATCTGCATCTTTATCTTGTATGTAGAAATATCAGATTTCTATGTGTTACGACGGAACACAGGGTTCTCTGTTATCACAACTCTCGTTATCACATAGAATCAATGTAGTATCCATCTTCAGGTCAAGGAGACCTGATATCAGCTTCCGAAGCCATATGGCTCCACAACTTAGCAGAGCAATCTGCTATGTATTCTGCTTTTGTTGTTCTAAGAGAAACATTGGGCTATTTCCTGCTAAACAATGAACTCGTAGCAGACCCCAAACAAAAGCATCTACCTGATGTGCTTTTCCTGTCTGAGATACTTCCAACCCAATCTGCATCTGTATAGCCATACAATCTGTAGTCATGGCTACCATCATAGTATAGACCAAGGTCTATAGTCCCTTTCAGATATCTCATCACATGTTTTGCAGCTACTAGGTGAACCCATCTTGGTTGAACAAGATATTGACTTAAGGTGTTAACAACAAAACAAATGTCTGGTCTGGTATTTGTTAAGTACATCAATGACCCAATGATCTGTCTGTAATGACTCCCATCTACTAACTCTAATGAGTCATCGTCTAACAGTTTCAGGTTGGAGTCCATGGGTGTGGCCATGGCTTTGCATTCCAACATATTTAATCTCTTCAATATCTCTACCGCATACTTTCCCTGGTTGAGAAATATTTCTTCTGAACTTTGTCATATTTCCAGACCTAGGAAATAGTGCATTAACCCAAGGTCTTTCATCTCAAATTCTTCTGCTAGTTTCTTCTTGCTTTCCATGATCTGTTTCTCCTTCCCTGTCAAGAATAAGTCATCCACATATAATAACAAGATGACAGGTTCATCTTCTACAACCTTGAGATAAAGGTTAGGATCAACTTTACTCTTGGTAAAACCCATAATTGACAAGAAACTGCCATACTAAGCTCTGGGAGCTTGCTTCATGCCATAGAGGCCCTTCTTCAACTTACATATATGAGTCCATCTGTCTTCAACTTCAAATCCTTTCGATGTAAAACTCTTCCCCAATCATACCATTAAGGAAGGATTGTCTTTACTTCATCATGGAAGCAACTACCATCATAGTTCTGAAGGAAGTGTACCTTGCTTCCTGGAGTAAGTGTCTCTCAAAATTAATTCCCTCTTTCTTATAGAAACCTCTAGCCACAAGTCTTTCCTTACTTCTATCAGCGACATATTTTATCTTGCAAATCCATTTGTAAAATACCACATGCTTGCTTTCTGGTTTGAGTACTAAATCCCAAACATCATCATAACATCTTCCATGAGTTTTTCTTGTCAGATCATCAACATATCCTAGTCTTCTGCATTCAACTTTGAAGGTTGGAACCCACTTTACTCTTGGTAAAGTCTCGATCCATCAGGAAGTTGTCCATCATGTCGTACCATGTCGAACTCAGATATCTTCTGTATTCACTCCCCCTGAAGTGGAGTATTATCTTCCTTCTTCATTCTGTATAGGTGATTCTATGCTTGATATATACTAGTCAATAGAGTATGTCATGTCATAGTCTATTCTTTCTGAGGCAAATCACGATTCTTGCTTTGTACACTTGTTCTTGCAGATCCATATGGAAGATACTACATACTTCCCTTTATGTCTCGAAATCATATAATATACATCATTCCCCATAATCAACTGTTATTCTTTGATCATAGCTTCTTCATAGCATTTTTTTCTTCATCTTGAGTTATCTCTCATACCCATGGTGGTCTTCATCCTTCGAGGTGGATCTACCACTCTTTGAAGCTCTTTCTTTCGTCATGGTGTCTCTGACCCTGGGAGCTTCATATTCATGTTTATTGAATTATCATCACTTGTTCTTCGGAACAAGTCTCATGCTTCTTTTCTTTTAGGAGGTTGTACAGGACCTTTCCTACAATTCAAATGCACCAGTTGCATGGTTAGAACTACATATGCATAACGAAAAATTCTTATGCATCATGCAACTATTTAGCCAATACAACATTCACCCATATGTCACAGAAACTTTCTATATGCCTTCCATCTCTACCATGCATGCAAACAACACATCAACCAAA
>LPNX011000646.1:591203-696668 GCA_001517045.1 Pseudotsuga menziesii | reverse complement strand
AAGCTTATCATCAAGCTGATGTGATAGATCACTTTGAAATGAGAACCTCAAATGCAAATAACAAAAGATTAGATCTTACCGATTTGAGGTGTTCGTCCTGCTTCCGGAGCTGGCTGATCTAGGGTTTGTCAGAGAAACCCTAATTTTCAAAAATTTGAATCTTTCAAATTTTATTGGATAGAAAGATAGATCTCTTCAAATGGAGCTTTCCAATGTACTCCTTTTCTGAAAACAATGGAGGGAAGCTCCCGGAACAGGAAGCCCTAGTTTTCCAATTTCTTCTGCAGAAATGCCTGTTACTGTTTCTGTGATATCTCTGAAATTACTGCTCCCCTATGTCTGAAATATCTCACTGAGGTAACCTCGTATGTCCCTAGTTCAAAACCATAGGTTTCATCAGAATTGGTTTCACCAATTGGGATTTATGATCATTTGCCCAAGGTGACCTGTTACAGGACTGTTCAGAACATTGAAATTGTACGGCATGCCACATGTCACTGGTTCATCTTCAGGTTCAGAAATTTGGACCACAGAAAGTATTGTCTGTTCTCTTTCTAGAACATCTTCAGGAATTCCATTTGGACCTTTGTATCCCACACTACAACAATTCTCCCCAGGTGTCCTGTTTAGGGATGAATTCTGGAAGAGGCTGGAACCCTAACATGGAGGGATCATATCTCCCAGAATATAGCGAATCTGAGGTTGAATTTTGGACACAATGTAAATCAGGATTTTATCTTCGGCCTCTACAATTTTAAACTCCTGAGCCTTTGCCAATCTCAGGATATAGCGAATGTACCAAAACTTAGTAGTTTTAGTATTTAGGGTTTTTCCAGATCGGGGTCAAACTAGGGTTTGACTTTCCCGGAGTTTCACCCAACCAAATTTATTGATCCAGGTCTCTAAACTTTGATTTTGATGAGGAGAACAATCCTATGCTGGGCTCACTCAAAAATTCTTCTTCTGTAGAAAGCCCTAATTTTGCGCATTAAAACTGAAAATGCTTGAAATCAAATTCTGCTTCGACAGAAAGATGCGTCAATGGAGAGTCAGTCTAGCCTTCTTTTGCTGATCGATCATGGATAGAGACCCAAAAAATAAGAAGCCTTAGATTATTTAGCTGCACAATTTCTTCTTTCAGGGTGGCTCTGATACCGTGTTAAATTTTCATATGCTAAGCTAGATCATTAGTAATTCATTTCGATTTCATAACAAAAGCATATAAACAGGATCATTGAAATATAGACAAGCACAACCATACAAAAGGAGAACACAAAGATTTATCCTGGGAAAAACCCAGCAAAAGCTTCCTCAATATAGATGCCCCAAAAGATAAAAGATAAAACCAACAAGGAGATCAAAGCCTGATCCTCCTCCTTCTCTAGCTACTTCTCTTCTCCACTAATGCGCTACACAAGTGAGAGTGTGTGTGTCTCAAATGAGGAGCACCACACCTCTATTTATATTCATCCGTTCACTTGAATTAACTCATCCGACATGTAGGCTCGAGTTAATCATGTAGGCTCGAGTTAGACATGTAGGCTTAAGTAACCACACTGGGGTGCTAATGACCCACCTTTACAAATAGAGGGGACAACCTCATGACTCTTATTAGTTCTTCCGATTAGAAGCATCGGGGTACAAGATAATACAAGTGGTTCTCCCGGTAGGACCATCGGGGACCACAAAATATACATATAGAATATTCTTCGAAGTTACAATATTTCAACACTACCCAGTAATCACTAGTATTATCTAATGAAAGAATCAAAGCATCTTGTAGCACATCGCCTGCTACATTTGTTTCCTTAGTAGTCTCTTGTTGTTTGTCCCCTTTCTTCTCTGGAGCTCTGCAGCCTTTCTTCAGATGTCCTTTCTTACCACAGCTCCAACACTCTATCTTTCCAAATATGGACTTGGATCTGCCCTTTCTTTACTTGTTGCGATTACCTGGGCTCCTTCCTCTCTCCTTTTGTCTCCCCCTGCTCTCCATCGTCAACACATTACCTGATGTCTTACCTGTGCTTTTCTTCGCATTTCCTTGCTAAGAATAAAACCAACAACATCATCAAATTTAAGAGTGTTTGAACTAGGGTAAAAGTTACTTACAACCATGACTAAGCTATTACAGCTTTCTGGGAGTGAGCACAAGATTAGAAGAGCCCTAACCTCATCATCAAAGTTAACTTTTACAGAAGTTAGACGACTAGTAAGCATATTAAATCCATTTAAATGGTCAGCAATAGATCCACCTTCTGACATCTTCATTTTAAATAAACGCTTCATTAAAAATACCTTGTTGGAAGCCGAGGGTTTTTCATAGAGCTTAGCTAATGAAATCATTACACCCTATGTTGTATTTTCTTTTGAGCTATTGAAAGTCGTTGGCGAATCCATGCATAGTTGTATTGTTCCCAGTGTATTTCTGTCAAGAACCTCCCATACTTCATCTTCATAGTCGCCAACTGTTTTGTTTTTTCGCCCAACGATAGGTATAGATAGCCCTCCATTTGTATCTTCCATAACTGGTAGTTTTGGTCAATAAATTTTTCGACCCTAAACTTTCCTTCTTCTGCCATTGCTTCCACTCAAACCATGAACCCTTCATTCCTGTGAGTTTACCAGCCAAATAGACCTTTTGGCTTTGATACCAATTGTTATAAAACCAGGATCGCAGAGCAATAACAGTCATACAATTAAATAATTAAATAAGATGCAAATCTTAAACACATTACAAGAGACACACATGTATAACTTGGTTCACCTAAGATGGGCTATGTCCACATAGAAATTGCCAGTCCTTTATTATTATACCATCTAACAAAATGAAGGGATACAACCTGTAGCAACCCTGTTGCACTTCCTCTTCACACTCTCACAGTCTCTCTTACACAATCACATAGATTGTTTACAATGCTACATTACAATACACAGTCGTATTACAATGCTTTCCTTTTATAGGGGAATTATCATGAGAAAATACTATGGGTCAACCAATACCTCAGGTACGCAAACTGTTGGTCAACAAACATCTCATAAATTTTCTTTTGGGGGCTTCGCCCCCACACCCCCCAACTGGGACAAGTGTACAATAAAACTGGGGTACAAACACAACTGAACAATTATAAGATCAAGCTCCACAACCAACATTTTCCCTCTAAATCAGTGGCCTGGGTCTCAACTTTTCCCCCAATAAGCACCACTTAGTCCCAATTCTTGATTTTCATCAATATTTTGTTGTTTCCTGCCTTCATCATGAAGAAAGGCCAAAAGTGGACACAAACCTTGACGTGGTCAAAGTTAGTTAATGGATCTAGGACCTCAAACCTAATTTTTCCACTAAGATTTTAAGGAAATGGAGAATGTTCACATTGCTTCTAGATCCATCTCTTGGCCACTCTTATGCCTATAAAAAATTCCTCAAGGTCCCCATTCCACACATAATTTCCATTTCTCACTCATACTCTCATGGTGCCCAAATTATCCTAATACTAGGATAAAGTTGTATCTTACTTTCTACTCCACCTAAATGAGATGATCATTGTGACAATTGGCTGGAAGTTGAAAAGATGCAAAGGACACAAATGGACCTTCCCTTGGACAACTGTAGAGGCTCCTCTTCCTCTTCAATATACCAAGGTGCTCATTTATGTACCACTTCTTTATGATAGTAAAAAAAACATTATTTGATTCATTATGCATTGTCTTTGCACACTTTATGAGTGATATGATTGAAGAATGGTGAGATCTTATTAGTTTTGTTTTGTTGTTTTTCTTTTTTCCTTATTCTGAATCTATACCAAAGTTACACAACCCTTCGGTATGTTCCTTTTGCACATGTGGGTGATTATTCATACCATAGAAGGAGGGGCCTTCAGGGGTGGATCCCCTGCGACAAAAAATTATACGACCTGCTAGTGTATTTTGATTCCTTCTAGAACCGTCATATGTGTTATATAAAAGGGGACTGACCCCATGAAATTCTAACACAAAGGTGATAAATGAAATCATTGTAAGTTTTTTTGTGGTTTTACCCATGTATAACATGGTTTCCATGTAAATCGCATGTTATATTATTATTGTTTGCTTTTGCTTACACACACACACACACGCACACCTTTGCACTTTGTAAGGTCATTCCCCATGTCAAAGATTGGTGGGAGACTTAGTGTGAACAAAATGCTACATAGAAGTCCACATTGTTTGGGACTGAACCCACTTGGGCATGCTCGTGTACTGGTTATCATAGCAATACTACCTTGTTGGAAGCTATGATAACCAATACATGAGATGGATGACTTTGCGTCGGGAGAGGGTCTAAACAATGATGGAGTTCACTAACATCTTCCATACCTTACGCACAAAATTGGGTATTACAAACTCCAAGCGACACTTGGTTCTAAAGTAACACAATGTCCTGCACAGGTACATCCATATGGATTTCTTGGACACATCCTCACTTGGAGTTGCTTATCGATATGCTACCAAAATGAGTAGAAATTTAAGAAGAGGAATAAGGAGTTTGGTTTGCAATTCCATAGCAACAAAATCATGGTAAAGGTGGTCTAATACACATAACAAAGGACAGAATAGAGACAGCTAGTCCAAAGCGCAACCAAAGAATGAAAAATGGAAGTTGAAGGACACTAGAAAGTGGCGTGAAATCCATAAAATCCCTTGGAAAAACATTGATGGAATGTCGCTCGAAACAGTCATTAATGTCCGAGCTAAAATAAAAATAACCAGACTCTGACTCAAACTCTAATTTGGAGCTAGATGAGGAAAAGCATATCATTGATGTAGAAACCAACTCTACTATTACAACTGCAAAGACCCGACTAGAGGATCCAATAGAGCCTGAAGAAGGGTAGCGCCTCTTCCACTCACAGATATGGGTGAAGTGGACTCCACTACATTTCGTTGTTGACAACAACAACCATAATACCATGATATCAACCAAGGTCATCAAGAACTTGAAGCTATCGACAATGCCACATCCCCATCCATACACCATCGGTTGGTTGAGCCAAGGATGAGACATCTACATCATCCATCAATGTCGCTTGTCTTACAACATCATGCCCTTCAAAGATGGAGTACTATGTGATGTTGCCCCACTCTAAGTTTGTGATGTTATTTTAGGTCAGCCCTATATGTGGAAATGTCATGGTATTTATGAGTTCAGGACTTGTAGTGTCATTGTTGCTTTAGAAGGACAACTCTACAGGGTGCCAGAGGTAGTTTCAATAACTGTCATTTCCTTAATCTTGACAAAGTATTGTTGAAAAGGTAATCTCTCAAAATTAAAAATTTGGCCTCTTCATGGTTTAGTCAAAAGGTGAACAGAAGGTGTTGGGTGTAGTATATCAGACCCAAGGTTCAGCTTATACGGCCAAAAAAATCCCCATAGGCACCAAAATTTTCAATACTTTACGAACAGAGTAAGGTCCGATTTAGGATTTATATGGGAACGAAATGAAATAACAAAGATAACATCATAAACACATACATTTTGCAAAGTTAACAAATATATAGTAAACACATATTCTATTAAATGATGGAAATAGAACAGACTGTAATACAATTGCTAGAATAGTGGTAGCTATCTCTAAGAAGAGATGTGGCTTCTACGCTCATCCATGCCAAGATGAATACAAAATGAGGCCAAAGGGGCCTATTTATAATAAGGATGAGGGCGAGAACCCCAAAAGTCCAAAACATAACCCTAGAAGATGAACCATCATAAAACTTGTGGCCCCAAGGTGGTAAGTTGAGCAGTCAACTTCCCGAGGCCATAACTTTTGCATACGATCTCGAATTTGGGTGCGCGATAGCTCATTGAAAAGATCTATATGAGATTTACAACTTTCAAATGTGGTAAAATAAGTGTCAACCATAGCCATTTGGCCACCCGAATTGCCAAAAAACATCGTTTAGGACCTCAAAAAAGCCCCAGAAGTTTGGGACCCAAAAAACCGTAGAAAAATAACTAAGAAATTGCCACAATGGACAATTGTTTTGAGCCAGTGGAATAGGTGGGTGGGCACCGATCTCCATATGGATCAATCCTCCCTCCTTAGGAAGCAATGATCTCCATTACGTCGAATCCCGTATCATATCTCGAACTGTGTGTTTAGTTGATCTCCTGATGCAACATTTTCTGAAGTGAAGAGGCTACTTTTCTTTGGCATCTCGAGAGGGTTGTAATTGTTGTGTCGATGATTTATATTTGGAAGAGCACCTTGATTGTGTGGCCTTGCATCGTAGAGGTACTTGGATGGATGAGGAAACAATGACTCTATTTTCTTCTTGTGTCTGATGAGCATACATACCCTGTGCTGAGGGTGTGGAGGTAATATGAAGTTCTCCTTCAGACACAATGGTGAAGAGGAATAATTTTGTGATGTGGGAGCTTATCTTCCTACTTTGCGAGACTGTGTTAGGTGCAACTGTTTCTGGTATCTGGTAGAGTTTTCCTCCCAAAGTAATAATGACACTACGAGGTCGTGACTCATATACATCACGACGCTTCCACATATATGGTTGTCCTAAAAGAACATCACAGACTTCAAGTCAGGCCACAACACACAGTACGTTGTCTTTGAAAGGCTTGATGCCATATGGTAGGAGGCATTGTTGAGTAATGTAGATACCTCATCCTTGTCTTAGCCAACCGAATTTGTAGGGTTGCGGGTGTGGTGTTGTCGGAATCTCCAATCTCTTAACAACTTTTGCTAAGATCATGTTCTTTTGGTTGCCATT
Source organism: Pseudotsuga menziesii (assembly GCA_001517045.1). Classification (NCBI taxonomy): domain Eukaryota; kingdom Viridiplantae; phylum Streptophyta; class Pinopsida; order Pinales; family Pinaceae; genus Pseudotsuga; species Pseudotsuga menziesii. The sequence continues at coordinate 689,906 of LPNX011000646.1, read as the reverse complement.
GTAAACAACGAAATGTAGTGGGATTCCCTTCACCCACATCTGCGAGTGGAAGAAGCGCTCCTTTGCCTCTAACTCTTCAGGCTCCTCTAGTTGAATCTATGCGGTAGCAATAGTGGCAGTGGGGTTTGTATGATTGATCGGCCTCCCATTGTCTGTGGTTGTGGCATTGGGTTCAGAATCAGGATCTGATTCTGAAGATTTGATCTCGACCACTAATGACTACTTTGAGTGGCATTCATTAGTGTTGTGCCAAGGGATTTTATGAAATTCACACTACTTCTCGGTGTCCTTCTTTGTCTTCCATCCCCTTTCTTTTCTTGTGGTGGGGACTGGTTGTCCTTTCCTTTTCCTGCGTTTTGTGGGCCAGGGTTTCTCCTGCATTCCTTCTATGGTGGATTCACAGGTCCAGAGTCTTGCTTGTTCTTCTGTCGAAATTTCTACTCGATTTTGACAGCATATCTATAGACATATCCAAGTGAAGAGATGTAGAGGAATTCCATCTCAGTTCAGATGTACTGATGTAAACCATTACGATATTTCAACATCAGGTGTCGCTCGAAGTCCTTGATACCCAGCTTTGTGCGCAAGGTATGAAAGTTGTTGGTGTACTCTGACGCCATTTGGTCCCTTTCTTGACAAGATCTATTCGAGATTTAAAAATTACGAATATGCCCAAATGAATGCCAAAATTAATCATTTGGACACCCAAATTGCCAAAAAAATGTCGTTTAGGGCCTCAAAACAGCCCCAAAATTTTGGGACCCAAAAAACCATAGAAAAATAACTAGGAAACTGCCACAATGGACAATTGTTTTGAGCTAGTGGAATAGGTGGGAGGCCAGCGATCTCCATCTGGATCAATCCTCCCTCCTTAGGAAGCAATGGTCTCCATTGTGTTGAATCTCGTATCATATCTTGAACTGTGTGTTGAGTTTATCTCCTCGTGCGACATTTGCTGAAGTGAAGAGGTTGCTTTTCTTTGGCATCTCGAGAGGGTTGTAATTGCTATGTGGATGATTTGTTTTTGGAGGAGCACCTTGAATACATGGCCTTGCATCTTAGAGGTTCTTGAATGGATGAGGAAAAAATGAATCTGTTTTCTTCTTGTGTCTTATAAGCATAGATACCTTGTGTTGAGGGTGTGGAGGTAATTTGATGTTCTCCTTCAGACACAATGGTGAAGATGATTAATTTTCTAATGTGGGAGCTTATCTTCCTACCTTGCGAGACTGTGTTAGGTGCAACTATCTCTGGTATCCAACAGAGTTTTCCTCCCAAAGTAACAATGACACTGTGAGGCCGTGACTCATATACAACATGACGCTTCCACATATATGGCTGTCCTAAAAGAACATTAAAGACTTCAAGTGGGGCCACATCACACAGTACCTCGTCTTTAAAAGGATTGATGCCATATGGTGGGAGGAATTGTTGAGTAATGTGGATACCTCGTCCTTGGCTTAGCCAACTAATTTTGTAGGGTTGCGGGTGTGGTGTTCTTGGAAGCTCCAATGTCTTGACGACTTCTGCTGAGATTAGGTTCTTTTGGCTTCCATTGTCAACAACGAAATGTAGTGGGATTTCCTTCACCCACATTTGCGAGTGTAAGAGGCGCTACTTTGCCTCTGATTCTTTAGGCTCCTCTAGTAGAATCTCTGCGGTAGCAATAGTGGCAGTGGGGTCTGCACGAATGATCTGCCTCCCATTGTCTGCGGCTATGGAATTGGGTTCAAAATCCGAATCAGGATATGATTATGAAGATTTGATCTCGGTCGCTCATGACTGCTTTGAGTGACATTCATAAGTGTTGTGCCAAGGGATTTTATGAAATTCACACCACTTCCCAGTGTCTTCTTTGTCTTTCCATCCCCTTCTTTTCTTGTGGCATGGACTGGTTTTCCTTTCCTTTTCTAGTGTTCTGCGAGCCAGGGTTTCCCTTGCCTTGCTTCTACGGTGGATTCACAAGTCCAGAGTCTCGCTTGTTCTTCTGTCGAAATTTATCTTTGATTTTGACAACATACTGATAGGCAAATCCAAGTGAAGAGATTGTGAGGAAGTCCATCTTAGTTTGGATGTACCGATGTAGACCACTGCGATATTTCAGAATGAGGTGTCGCTCGGAGTCCTTGATACCCAACTTTGTGCGCAAGGTATGAAAGTCATTGGTCTACTCCCACACTGTATGGTCCCTTTCTTGACGCATAATGGTCCATTTTTTGTACTGGTCATCATAGTTTCCCACAGGGTAATATTGTTCCCTGATGACATCTATGAAAGAGGCCCAAGTGGGATTTGCTCAAACATTTCAAACTCATCTCATGAGTTTTGCTCACAATAAGTACCTCACCAATTTTGGACATGGGGACTGCCTTAAGGACAGCAAAGGTGATCTTTTCCCTGTCGGAGAAATTGTGGATAGAGAAATACCCTTCTAGAACATTCAACCAATTATTTAGGGCATCTGCATCAATATGGCCTTCAAATACAAGAATATCAAAGTTAACTTGTACCTTGAAGGGAGTTCCATCCCCGAACCAGTTGCTCATTGAAGATACACTTACCGCTGCCGCCATTTGTAGAAGGATTTGGGCGAAACTATCCATCATATCGTTTCTCTGTCGCGCGAGGGCTTCCTGGAGCAGGGACTTGATAGGATCTCCTTCTCTGTCGTCTCTCTTTTCTTCCGCCATGGGAAGTCACTTGGGATGGTGAGAGTGATCAAGTGAAACTAGTTCGAGACCAAACTCTTTATACTTGGACCTCGTTGGGGACATGCACCAAGAAACAATCAAAGAGCAGATTACTCTAATACAATTGATTTGGATTTATGTGGGAATGAAATGAAATAACAGAGATAGCATCATAAACACATACTTTTTGCAAAGATAATAGAGATACAGTAAACACATATTATATTAAATGGCAAAAATAGAACAAACTGTAATACAATTGCTAGAATGGTGGTAGCTATCTCTGAGAAGAGATGTGCTTGCTATGCTCATCTGTGCCAAGCTAAATACAAAATGAGGCAAAAGGGGCCTATTTATAATAAGGATGAGGGCAAGAACCCCAAAATTCCAAAACATAACCCTAGAAGATGAATCGTCATAAAGTTTGCGACCCCAAGGTTTTAAGTTAAGCAGTCAACTTCTCGGGGTCATAACTTTTGCATACGATCTCCGATTTGGGCGCTCGATAGCTCGTTGGAAATATCTATCCGAGATTTACAACTTTTGACTGCGCCCTAATAAATGGCAAAATTGTTTACTACACCACCTAAATTTCCCAAAAAACATCGTTTAGGGCCTCAAAACGGCCCCGAAAGTTTGGGACCCAAAAAACTATAGAAAATAACTAGGAAACTGCCACAATGAACAATTGTTTTGAGCCATTGGAATAGGTGGGTGGCCACCGATATCCATATGGATCAATCCTCTCTCCTTAGGAAGCAATGGTCTCCATTGCGTAGAATCTCGTATCATATCTCGAACTGTGTGTTGAGTTGATCTCCCGGTGTGACATTTACTGAAGTGAAGAGGCTGTTTTTCTTTGGCATCCCGAGAGGGATGTAATTGCTATGTGGATGATTTGTTTTTGGAGGAGGACGTTGAATGCATGGCCTTACATTGTAGATGTACTCGGATGGATGAGGAAACAATGACTCTGTTTTCTTCTTGTGTCTGATGAGCATATATACCCTATGCTGAGGGTGTGGAGGTAATCTGATGTTTTCCTTCAAACACAATTTTATGTTGTGGGAGCTTATCTTCCTACCTTGCGAGACTGTGTTAGGTGGAACTGTCTCTGGTATTCGATAGATTTTTCCTCCCAAACTAACAATGACACTGCGAGGCCGTGACTCATATACATCATGACGCTTCTACATATATGGTTGTCCTAAAAGAACATCACAAACTTCAAGTGGGGCCACATCACATAGTACCTCGTCTTTGAAAGGCTTAGTTCCATGTGGTAGGAGGCATTATTTAATAATGTGGATATCTCATCCTTGGATTAGACAACTGATTTTGTAGGGTTCCGGGTGTGGTGTTGTCAGAAGCTCCAATCTCTTGACGACTTCTATTGAGATCAGGTTCTTTTGGCTACCATTGTCAACAACGAAATGTAGTGGGATTCCCTTCACCCACATCTGTGAGTGGAAGAGGCACTCCTCTGCCTCTGACTCTTCATGCTCCTCTAGTTGAATCTGTGCAGTAGCAACAGCAGCAGTGGGGTCTGCATTAGTGATGTGCTTCCCATTGTCTGCAGCTGTGGCATTGTGTTCAGAATCGGAGTAAAGTTCTGTCTTTGAATATTTGACCTCGACCACTGATGATCTGCTTTGTGCCAAGGGATTTTATGAAATTCACACCACTTCCAAGTGTCCTTCTTTGTATTTCCATCCCCCTTCTTTGCTTGTGGCAGGGACTAGTTGTCCTTTCCTTTTCCTGTGTTCTGCGGGCCATGGTTTCCCTTGCCTTGCTTCTGCAGTGGATTCGTAGGTCCAGAGTCTCGCTTGTTTTTTTGTTGAAATTTCTCCTCGATTTTGACAGCATATCGATAGGAAAATCCAAGTGAAGACATGTCGATGAAGTCCATCTCAGTTCGGATGTACCGATGTAGACCATTGCGATATTTCAGAATCGGGTGTTGCTCGCAGTCCTGTATACCTAGCGTTGTGCGCAAGGTATGAAAGTTGTTGGTGTGCTCCAACACTGTCTGGTCCCTTTATTGACATAGAATGGTCCATTTTGTGTACTAAACATCATAGTTTCCCACCGCAAGTGGGATTTGTCTCAAACATTCCAGACTCGTCTGATGAGTTTTGATCACAATAAATACCCACCAATTTTGGACATGGGGGATTTCCTTAATGAGAGAAAATGTGATCTATTCCCTGTCGGAGAAACTATGGACAAATAAATACCCTTCTAGAACATTCAACCAATTATCTAAGGCATCTCCATCGATATGGTTTTTAAATAAAGGAATATCATAGATAACTTGTACCTTGAAGGAAGTTGCATCCCCTAACCGACTGCTCGTTGAAGATGCACTTGCCGCTGTCGGCATTTGCAGAAGGATTTGGGCAAAACTATCCATCATCTTGTCCCTCTGTCGTGTGAGGTCATCCTCGAGCAACGACTTGATATGATCTCCCACTCCGTCGTCTCTCTTTTGTTCCTCCATGGGAGTTCGTTTGGGACGATGAGAGTGATTAAGTGAAACTAGTTCGATACCAAACTCTCTATACTGGACGTCGTTGAGGACATGTGTCGAGAAACAATCAAAGAGCAGATTGCTCTGATAACACTTATGCGGATTTATGTGGGGACAAAATGATATAACATAGATATCATCATAAACAAATACATTTTGCAAAGATAACAAAGATATAGTAAACACATATTCTATTAAATGGGGGAAATAGAACAGATTGTAATACAATTGCTAGAATGGTGGTAGTTATCTCTGAGAAGAGATGTGGCTGCTATGCTCATCTGTGCCAAGCTTAATACAAAATGAGGCCAAAGGGGCCTGTTTATAATAAGGATGAGCGCGAGAACCCCAAAAGTCCAAAACATAACCCTAGAAGATGAATCGTCATAAAGTTTGCGGCCATAAGGTGGTAAGTTTAGCAGTCAACTTCCCGGGGTCATAAATTTTGCATACGATCTTCGATTTGAGCACTTGATAGCTCATTGGAAATATCTATCCAAGATTTACAACTTTCGAGTGCAGTGAAATGAATGCTGAACAAGACTATTTGGCCACCCGAATTTATAAAAAACGTCATTTAGGGCCTCAAAATAACCCCAAAAGTTTGGGACCCCAAAAACCGTAGAAAAATAACTAGGAAACTACCACAATGGACAATTGTTTTGAGCCAGTGGAATAGGTGGGTGGCCACCGATATCCATATGGATCAATCCTCCCTCCTTAGGAAGCAATGGTCTCCATTGCGACGAATCCTATATCATATCTCGAACTGTGTGTTGAGTTGATCTCCTGATGCGACATTTGCTTAAGTGAAGAGGCTACTTTTCTTTGGCATCCCCAAAGGGCTGTAATTGATGTGTGGATGATTTGTTTTTGGAGGAGCACCTTGAATGTGTGGCCTTGCATCGTAGAGGTACTCAGATGGATGAGGAAACAATGAATTTGTTTTTTATTATGTCTGATAAGTATAGATACCTTGTGCTAAGGGTGTGGGGGTAATATGATGTTCTCCTTCAGACACAACGGTGAAGAGGAATAATTTTTTGATGTGGGAGCTTATCTTCCTACCTTGCGAGACTTTTTTAGGTGCAATTATATTTGGTATACGATAGATTTTTCCTCCAAAAGTAACAATGACACTGCGAGGCTATGACTCATATACATCATGACGCTTCCACATATATGGTTATCCTAAAACAACATCACAGACTTCAGGTGGGGCCACATCACACAGTACCTCATATTTGAAAGGATTGATTCCATATGGTAGGAGGCATTATTGAGTAATGTGGATACCTCGCCCTTCGCTTAGCCAACCAATTTTGTAGGGTTGCGGGTGTGGTGTTGTCGAAAACTCCAATCTCTTGATGAATCCTACTGAGATCAGGTTCTTTTGTCTTCCATTGTTAACAACGAAACATAGTGGGATTCCCTTCACCCACATCTGTGAGTGGAAGAGGCGATCCTCTGCCTCTGACTCTTCATGCTCCCCTAGTTGAATATGTGTGATAGCAATAATGGCAGTGTGGTTTGTATCATTGATCGACCTCCCATTGTCTGTGGCTGTGGCATTGGGTTCAAAATCAAAATCATGATCTAATTCCTGAAGATTTGATCTCGACCAGTAATGACTACTATGAGTGACATTCATCAGTGTTGTGCCAAGGGGTTTTATGAAATTCACACCACTTCCCAATGGAGTAATCTTGATGAATTCGAATGGATGTGTAAAATATTGATGATTTATGAATGAATGGACTGTAATTAAATAATATTATGGGTGTGGCCATTGGGTCGAATTACATAACCATTGGAGCAAACTACACCTCATTTCCCCAAGGATCCAAAAAATTTTTTAAAAAAAAATCTGATTGAAAGAAGTGATAACAGCCATGGGAGGTCGATTGGTTATGCATATGAGTCTCTGATAATGTCTTCTACACATAAAATGCTTCAATTTCATAGTTTGAGTGGGTTTCTGCACATCTGGGAAGCCATTTCTACCACTTACCTTGGGGGGGATTTGAGCCCAAAATTGCCAATAAAATCCTCTATCTTGTTCATAATTTAGTACAAACTTGCAGAAGTGTTTGGAGGGCCATAATACATCCCTAAAAATAATAATTAAGTTATTATATCATTCATACACCTTCTTTGAATATTTGGAAGCAATTGGGCTGATTTGGAGACCAAGACACTAAAACTGGTCAAGAGTCAAAATTGTGAAAAATTGGGCATTTTGGTAAAAAATTAAAAAAATGGTCATTACAAAGGTCTCCTATCTTATGACATTTGTAGCATTGATACTTTGAGTAACATTTCTTCTGATTGTTTACTCTTTTCTTTTGAAACTTTTTCTTTGAAGGTTTATGACTACCTTTCTTGAAGTTTGATTGCTTTTTTTCCTTTAGTATGGGTGGCTAGAGCTTGACCATCTTCTCCGAGTAGAGCTTCTCTGTTGGCTACTCTATCTTCTTCTTGAATGCAATCTTCCCATATTATGTCAAACTTCATACTTTCTTTTATGACACACAGAGTCTGTATGAATGAATCCCAAGGTCTAGTGAGATCATTAAGATCAGTCATAACTAGTTCATCCTCATCAAGGGTGTTTTCAATAGCACTTAATTGTTCCCTAAAGTAGGAGACCCTTGTGAAGTAATCTTGAACTGATTCTCCTTTGCTCATCTTGGTGCCCTTCAGTTGAGCTCTCAAATTCATCTTTTTGTTGATGTTCCTTCCCTCATACATTCTGGAAAGTGCATCATACATTTGCTTTGGTGTCTTCTTAGATTGCACTCGAGGGATCAAGAGATATTTGATAGAATCAACAACGATCCTCATTGCCTTGATTAGGTCTTATTCATGTTTCTCCTTAACTTCTTATTTTGGTTCTACAACTTCATCATTGATGTACTTCTCTAGGCCATTCTCTTTAAGAAAGAGACCAATCCTATACTTCCATGCTAGGAACTTTTCTATGCCTTCCAGTTTATCCTCAAGCTTAGTGCTCGGGGCCATACTGTCTAGGAGGTCACTAAAAATTGAAATTTCTCGAAATGAAAATCCGACCTTACTAGGAGATGCACTTGTATGAGGAAATTTTGTTGGTCCAACTGATTTCTAGGGATCCCAAATATTCACCCTTCAAATCTTACTTGCGAGGTTCCAATTTCTGCAGAAATTCTTGTTCTGGTTTTCTGCAGTTTTTTGGTTCAGGGCCAAACTAGGGTTTGGCTTTCCCGGAGATTCAAACACCCAAAAACTTTGATCTTGGGTTCAATAGATGCGCTCTAGGGAGGCACAAATTTCTATGTAAGGAGATCTTCCAAATTACAAATTTTGCAGAAACCCCAATTTCTTCCGGAGGGAGAGGAGAGAGAGTTTCACCTTGTAAAAGTTGTCCTATTCAGGCTAGCTATGAAACCATGTTAAGATTTCATATGCTAGACTAGATATCAGTAGTGTTTAATCAAAATTCACAATAGTAGCATATGCAAAATCACTGAAAGAAACACAATCACAAGATAGACATAGTATTTATCCTGGGAAACCCTCAAGGGGAAGAAAACCCAACAAAACATCCTCTGTATAAGATGTATATTATAAAACCCCAAAATAGGTATTCTCCTCCTTGTTGATCTCTCTCTCTCTCTCTCTCTCTCTCTCTCTCTCTCTCTCTCTCTATGTGTTACTCAAGTGAGTGAGTCTGTGTTATAATGAGGAACACAACTCCTCTATTCATACACATTATGTCAACTGACTTTTACCCTAAACAAGTCGACCCCACTAAACTGTCTGGGCCAACTTCACCTAGGAAGACTCAAACAATATTTTATTATATTCGTTGGGGTACTAATGAACCGAATTACAATGGATGCTTTACTTTATGACTCTATGATGACCAATTACAATAGTAACATCCCGATGGAGGAATAATAACATCTCCCTTGGGGTACATCAATAAAATACATTTAGAATATCCTTTGAAGTTACAATATTTCAACAGAGGGGGAAAGCTTGAGTTTTTAAGTGTCTAGTGCATAGCCATACGTTTTGCATACCACTTCATATTCGAAATGGAAAGTACCAAGGTCTTCTATGGGTAATACCACGAAAATGAGGGACATTAGCATGATTAATTTTTTTCATTCTTGATTCCCAATCTATCTCCCTAGTAGGAAACTCAAAAATCTTAGGTTGATATTCTCCTTCTCCTTCCATGGTATGATGGGATGAAGCTTATTCACTATGTTTTGATTATTGATCTGTAAAATGATTTTCATAATCAGCCAAAGGATTTATAAAAATGCCACCCCTATTTTAAATTTTTTCTCAAAGTATCATTCAAGCTCTTCTTCAGAGTCCTCCTGGTCTGTGGCATACTTTAGTTACAAGAGTAGTTTTTTTTGGATAAAAACCCACCACACACACACACACACATATGACGATGTATACAATCAAATTCTCGATAATATGTAGGTGTGTTAATTATATTTGTAAAGCGGCCCTATAAGATGGTTTGAGGAGAAATGGTGTTGGCAAAGGAAGTTTAGATTGAAACATTGTACAAGTTGATGGGAAGCATTGTGATTTATGAATGTAATAACATTTTTGTTTGTGAGGTGAACAAATATGCAAACATGACCCTTACTATCCTTGTAGAGAAGGCAATACTTTAGGATAGTAGATTGGGACTTGTTTGAGAGAAGGGAGAGAAGGACTACTGATTGTTCCACAATAAAGGTATACTTTATTGAATTTTTAAATGATGTTTCAATTTCAATTTTTGTGAGCATTCTATTTATGGTAAAAAGAATCAAGTGAAAAAGTTCTAGTCTCTTTTGAAAAACTAGACATAAAAGAAGAGAAAGGTGTTCATAACAAATAACGATGGACAAATGTAACTCAGTCCCCGGAAACTGGTTTNNAAAAAAAAAAAAAAAAAAAAACAAATAACGATGGACAATTATGTTGACGTGAATTCAATTAGTTCTATAAGTAGTGTGGAATATCAAGGAAAAATATGATTCCTTACACCACTCAACATAATGGAGTTGCAAAAAGAATGAACAAGACATTGATATAAAATGCAAGAAGTATGCTTAGTGGTGCAAGGTTACCACAACAATTATGGACATAGATAGTGGATATTGCATATTATCTAGTATACAATCAATCATCTACATTGGTGTTGGTTGAAACATATCTAGACGAGGTGTGGTATCATAAGAAACCCTCTCTTGAATGCCTCATCCTTTTTGGTTGTGTTGCTTATGTGTGTTTTCTAAAGTAGAAAAGAAGTACTTTGAATAACAAATCAGGAAAGTTTATCTTCATTGGTGTAAAAGGATGCAAGCTTTTGAACTAAGTAACAAAACAAACGATTTATAGTAGGGACATAATATCTAGATAAGTTTAAAATGCTCCTAAATGTGAATAACAACAAAGTGAATAAGAACCATAAAAAATCCAATTTGAGTTGGAGGATGAAGAATTTGACTCAAAACAAGAGGATGAACCAAAAGAGGAAGAACCTCACACGTTAATCTTGAGGAGATTGGTTAGAGAAAGAAGAAAAACAAAAATGCATACTGCACACTATTTTCATTATCCCTTTGTTTTATTTTCTATTAATGATAATCCTGGGACTATCAAGGAGGAGTCAATTTAGAAGATCACAAACTTTTTAAGAAGCCAAGGTTGAAGAAATGAAGGCCTTGGAAAAAAGTGATGCAAGTGATATGATTGAGTTTCTAGGCTTCAAGAAAACTTGCCAGTAACCAAATGGGCGTTCAAGAAGAAGTCCAATCCAAAACATAAAGTGGAGAAGTACAAATCTTGCTTTGGAGAAAGGGGGTATTCCCAAGTGGAGGGAATTGATATTGGCGAGACTTTTTATCCTATTTCTAAGTTAACTTACATTAGATTTCTTTTGTTGAACACTATTGCATATGATATTGAATTAGAGAAGATGGACGTGAAGACACCATTCCTACATGGGGATCTTACAGAATAAATCTAACTGAAACGACCAAAAGATTTTACAATGAATGAAAATAAGGATTTGGCTTGTGAGCTGAGCAAGTCACTCTATGGATTAAAACAATCTCTAAGAACACAAGTATCCAACGTTTCACACCTATATATTTGGACTTGAATTTTTAGGAAAAAAAAAGTGGATCACGGTGTGTATTCAAAGCAGGTTGGTGTTCCTTTTGTTTATCCGGTATTAAATGTTGATGATATGTTGCTAATCGGAAACAACAAGAAAATAATCAAGGATATTAAATATTAGATTCCCTCTAAGTTTGATATGAATGATGCTAGTATGACAATTTTATTTTGGGCATGTGAATTAAAAGAGATAGTGTAAAAAAACCTTTGTTGGACTCAAAGGAAATATGTTGAGACAATATTGTAGAGGTTTGATTTGCAAGATTGTAAAATAGCCAAGGTTCCTATTCCTATATGGATAAAGTTATTTGCAGAACAATGTCTCAAGAAATCAGAAGAGATGGATGATATGTTTCATGCTTCATATGTGAGTGATGTTGGAAGTTTGATGTATGCTATACTTTATCTAGAGAAAGCATTGCCCATGTAGTGGCAATTTTAAGTAGATATATGACAAAACAAGGGAAAGAATATTGGTCAATTGTAAAGAGGGTCTTCAAATATTAGCATCACACTTCAAATTATGCAATTTGCTACAAAGAAGGACTAGATCCAACTTAGTATTGGATATACAAGGTTTTCTTAATGTAGATTGGGACGAAGATCTTAGTTGTTGAAGATTCACAAGTTGTTATGCTTTACTATGTTTGGTAGAACAATCAACTAGATAAGCAAGAGATAGGCTATTGCCCCGGTAGTTAAGCCCCATACCTATGATATTTTGTTATTAATGTGACTATGGACTTATGATCTTTGTTTATTAATGTGACTTTGGACTCATGATCTTTTGTTTGTTAATGTGACTATGGACTTGGCATTACTATGAATACTATTGTTATTAGTGTTGATTGTTGTGTTATTAATTAAATAAACAATTGTCTCAATGAAGACAATTGAAAGAGTATGAGAGACAATGTATTCCACACTATGAGGGGGGGTGGGGATATTTCTAGCACTTTATAACTTTTTGGATTAAGTTTGTCCATCCTAGTTCATGCTTGTACCTTCGTAATGTTATTAGTTGTTGATCACCCAAACACTATACATCAGACCCTATTTTTTATTTTTATGGACTATGGAGTCCGTATTGCACCTTATGCATACGTTAGTGCCTCCCCCTTTCCTAGTGCACCCTCCTTGAATGAAATATGTTCTTTTGTGGGCCCCATTTGCACTAAGGCGCCCTCTCCCTGGTTTTTAGGCACTGTAAGCTAGATTTTATCTTCCACAAGCTAGAATTCAGCCTCCATCTCCACAAGTGCGCCCCACTCCTCTATTCACAGATATACTCCCTATTTTCATGCTTTGATGCTATTTATGGTCCTATTGGATCCACTCTCTCACCTCCCTTGAATAGTGCACCCTCCTTGAGATATTCCTAGCCTCCACTCCTTAGTTTTTGGTAACTCATCCTCATGGTGCTAATCCGGGAAAGGGAATCTCCTAACTAAGCCACCACTCCACTAATTTGAGTTAAGTCTCCATGATGAAGCCTAACCTTACCTCTCTCTAATTTCAGTTGACCCCCTTGGGTTATAGTTAACCTCCTTGTGCTATAAATTCATATGCTCTCTCCTTGTTGAAGCTAATCCTGAGCTTTGGATCACTTGTCGTGTGTTATCTCATTGTGATGTGAGTGCTGTAAATATTGAGATTGTGCTGAGATTGAGTGTTTGTTGCAAGACCCTTTGAGAAGAGTAGTCTGTTTTTCCATTTCAGAGAGTTAGTCTAGTGGATTTTTTCCCCTTGCTTTCGTTATATCACTCTACTAGTCCAGGTTCTCACACATGATGCCAATAAATGGGATGGTGATATCCTAGGGGATGAGTTAGCTGAAGGGAGTCACATCCCATAGGTAGTGGAGACATACATGAAAGTAGTAGTGGGAAGCATTATGGTTCTCAGAAGAGGTAGTTCCGAGAGTTGCTAGACTGAGTGTGCCTCTACTTGTGGATATGTGGTCTCAACTCGGGGGTGACATGTTCAATTGAGTTAGACTTAACCATGTCTACAACTAGGAGGAAAGTTGTCTTGTTGAATCTAGTTTCCCATTTGAAGACAAGTATTTGTTCATATGCTTATTTATGTTATTTTATTATGTTTATGTGCCATTGAGGTTGAATTGTATCTGGGTTATGTTTATGGTTTATGTGCCAGGAATTGTATTCAATATGGTTGGATTTTGTAGTTTAAATCTCTGAATAGTTATGAACCTCCTCTACCACCTATTTCTTTCTCTTCTCCTTTGTGGCTTACAATTGTGGCTCTCATGGTGTTAAGAGGGGCGCAACCATCTGTTCCAATTTACCTATTTTCGCTCATTTTTTGGGTTGTGAGACCCATTCCATTGTGTCTGAAGCGACATTTCCAGTAAGGAACACCTATTTTTTTTAGTGGAAAATATTTCGTATGATGAAGTTATGACCGTTTTGGCCTGACAGTGTTTTTAATGCTGAAAGGGACACATCTCGTCTTTTGATTAAGAGTATCTTTATATGTAGATCTATTCTATTGTTGCAGATATGATTATATGATTATATTATTGTAGATATGTTATAGGTATGGTTATATTATTGTAGATATGAGTTGTATTGGTGATTGATGGCTGGAGGGAGGGCTGACGTACAATCTAAATCATAATAGTGAAAGATGGATGTAGGGGATAACCACATGATCTGATTTTTTTAGAGGTTGTGTTTGGAAGCCCGTGTTTATGTTTTCTATGGTTATGTGGTTGTAAAAGGAAGCATGTGGATATGTTCTTAATGCTGTTACAACTTACTATCCAACCACTTAAATCGACACACACAAAATTCACCAATAAAGCAACCGCATACCAATGTGACACACGTAAATGATAAATATTTACAATACTTACTATCATGGACATGAGCTAACTAAATGTTCTTAATCATAAGGATACTAGATAAACCAATTATTTGTGTATATTCAATGTTTATAGATACATTTAGTAGTATGCACAACGGGGAAATGTTATGCTTGGTTTTCATGCTTTTCATAAGGCTAAAAGTTTTAATTTACTGGTTGTGTGGCTTGTTGGCATGACCTTTGATAACCTTAATCTAATGTGTAATACTTGAGTTAGTCTTTTTTTGAGATCTCCTAGTACCCCTGGCCTTAGTTTGGAGCCAGGGACACTACAAGATAGGCTATAGTTTCACTATCAACTACATATGTTGAGTACATGGCAATCACTCATGTGTGTAAAGAAAAAATATGGCTACAAAAGCTATGTTTAAATGCTGGGATCCTATAGAAAGCTATAAGGATAGATTTCGATGGTGAAAGTGCAATAATTTTGGAAAAAAACCTTGCTTATCATTCTAAGATAACACATATTTTTTTGCAGTACCATTTTGATGGAGACACGGTTGAAGATAAGAAGCTATTACTGGAGAAAGTTGACACCTTGAGAAATGTTGTAAATTCATTAATGAAATTTGTGAGCATCGAGAATTTTTCTTATTGCAAGGAATCGATGGGCTTAGCTACCCCAAGCAATTGTTTTTGTGACTGTGTAGGCCTCATTACAAAGTATTCAATACGCAAGAGATTATTGTATTTGTTGTATTCTTTGTAGGTATATACACACATCTTGACATGTTTTCATGGGGCCAGGGTTGCCACCTAGAGATTTTATTTGGGGGCTTTTTATTTTTTGGAGGCCAATTTTGCACTTACCTAATATAACATTACAAAAAATATAAGTAGTTAAAAAAATAAAATCAAGTTTGCTCATAAAATAAAAAAATTAAAACCAAATGAAAAGTAATTAAAAAATCCACGTTGACTTATAAAACAAAAAAAATTAAAACCAACATAAATTCACCTATACTTAGGTGTAAATTTTTCTAAAATGTAAAAAAACTAAGATAAAAAGATTTACACCTCAAAAAATTGGATCCCTCTCCATGATGGACCTATTATGGGTCTTTTTAGGGTGGTTTCAACCAATGGTTTAATATCCATGGTAATTTAATCTTACTAAAAAAATAAGTATTGTAATCTAATATTGGTTAACAAATCAATGTTAATTGCTACAATACCTAAATATTGTATTGTAAATGGTTAAATTAATACATGAGATACAAAGGTATGGTTTAGACTTTATTTTTAGTTGAGGGTAGTGTGATTTGCTAAGGTTTTCTTTGTTTTAAGAGTCTGCAAGTATATTAACATATTAACATGTTTATGAACCTTTTCAAATGGTAACAAAGTTTTGAAACATGGGTTAATTGGGGAAACACAAAAAAAATTCAAATATCAAAGTGCAGAATGGGAGAAAAAATGAGGATAGAAGGGAATAAGCACTATTGTAAAACTAAATTATACCATTTAAATATGTTATTGTACTAAGATAGCTTGTAAAATAATAATAATAATAATAACTCCTTATTTGCCAGATAAAGGATCTTCTTGACCTTATGATTTAGTATGAGGAAACACATGTTTTTGACCATTAAACCCATTACAAATAAATAAGAAAAACAGAATACAAATAAAAAATAACATTTTTTAAATACATTTAATAAAATAATATTTTCAAACCTTAGTAATCATTTTATAACCATTCTAGAATTACATAATGAGCTAGAATGTTAGGTAGCCACAAAGAATGTACCATTCTTGGAAATAAGATCATGCTTTTTTTTTAAAGAAAGTATGATTATGTTAATTTTTTTTTCAAATGAAAAAGTATCTTAATTTATTATAAAAATAAATCTTATGATTATGTTAAGTTTCTATTTGAATAGTAGATTTATGACATTCATTAATATACAATTATTAATGTGAAAAATTCAAACTGTTTTTATAAAGCAACAACATAATATGTGAAATTATTGGTTTTTAAAGTAAATCAAGTATTTTCTTTTTGAAGTTCTATAAACCAAAGTTGGTCTAGTTAATCATCATCATCAATATCACTATAATTACTATTTAATCTTGAAAACACTAAACATAGGAACAACAACCAAATTTAAATTATCTTCCAATGAATCAGCAAAAAAAATTCAAACCCCTTCACTACACAAAAAAAAAAAAAAGAAAAAGAAAAAAGCCATTAAAAATAAGGAATGAAAAAATATTTAAAAATAAATGATATCATACATCATGTCTTTTAGGATTGCTCCCACCATTAACCGAACAAAACTAGTGCTGCATGTTAAATCGTCCAAAAATATGGCAAGTCTAAATCTAAATTGAATAACGAAATTGTAGCCAAGTATGCTACACTTCATGTTTTAAATCCTACACTTGATGTTTTAAATCTTCTCGGAAAGAGAATCCGCGGACATAAGAAGTGCCAAAGGCAGGGACGGAGAAATGTATATGGTAGCAGTAGCATCGTCCCCATCAGCATCAGGATTGGAAGTGCTTGATGTTGATGCACAGCTTGCAGAGGTCGAAGCTGAAGTTGAGGCCAAAGGAATTGCAGAAACGGAAGTAGAAAAACTATCTGATGATGATGCATTAGCCCAGTCATCAAAACTAATTGTTCCATTTCTTGCTTCTCTGCTCTCAAGTGATGAAGCACTTTCATTATCTTTGCATAACATGGTAACCTTCTCCTCCTCTTGTAGCTTCTGCTTCTGATTTTTTCCATTACTGTGTTGTTCAAAAGGACCAACCTGCATCAAACTGAGGGCATGTTCACATCTATCAATGGCCATAAGCTGTTGCCAGCGTTTGGAATGTGAGTTCTGCTGGTTATTAGCCTTAGATTCATCAAACATGTCATTCTCTGAAGATATTATAATGGCATCACCCCAATAAGGATCATAGAGAATATTCGAATGGACGTCCAAATCCTGGTCTTGCTCTAGGTCTAGGTCCAGGTCCCCTCCCTTGAGGCTTAGGCAATGTGTCTTGTTCCTGGCCCTCTTGTGGAGCCTAGCAAGTCCCTTTCTATTGCTGGTCTCGTTGAAAGAGGTTAGGCGCGATGGGTTATCCCTTAGGCTTAAACCCCTGATAAACCTCAATGACGATGACAAGGAGCAGGAACCCCAACTGCTCCACTCCCTCTTTTGTTCTAAGTGCATGCTGGATTTTGTTGTTTCCTCAGCAGAGACAATTGAGGTAATTTGGCCACCCACTGCTTCAGAAGATGGATACCTCTTCCTTTTTCTTCTCAAGGTTCTTTCCTTTAGTCTCCTGGATTTGACCTCAGATGGTAGTGGCAGCCTGTGTTGGGAAAATGAGGATCCCCTGCTTTGGCAGCCTACGGGAAGGATGGAGGTGGACTGAAACCAGTTATGGGCTTCTCGTTCATAAGATGAATTCAAGGTGTTAACTCTGCTAGAATCTGAGCTACCCTCATGGTAGTTGCCCATGAAAAGATTTTGGTCAAGCATTTCGAATTCTTCTTTCTGAAAGACCCTGCCCATTACATAGTGTCTTAACCAAACTGCTGTGAGAAGGAACAGGGGGAAAATCAAAGCCGCCTTAGTGCAACTTACTGCAAAAATGGCTGCTACACAGGCTATCTGAGTGATGATATACACCCTGATAGTTATTAGTGATGGTCCGTCAAAATTGCTCTTGAAGATGGCAGTGCTCAGATGTTTTCTGAGCCCGAGGCCTTTGAAGCATAGCACGCCCATCTGAAAACATTAGCCAACAATATAAGGAAGACAGGACAGCAAGATTATATTGATAAAACAAAACAAACTTCAAGCATTTCCTCATTTAAGAACGCGTTCGTATGTATCTTATACCCTATTCTGCTAATCCCCTGTAATGCTACTCCAAACAGAGGATACTCGTTTCAAGAATCAAGAACCCAAGGTAATGTAATGCTTGTCTTCTCTTCGTAGAACACAGAAATTATTTAATGGGCTTTTACAATTCACCCCAGCATCCTTTAAAGGAATTCTGCTAACAAATTCAGTCACAAAGCACAACCTTCGAGGGTACCCTAATAGCTACTGAGGTTTTCTCACGCACAGACTCATAATTTTCTTGGAAAGTACTAAGGAAATGTAAACTGCTCATCCAGTGAGATTGATAGATTGCAGCTAATACCAAATCACCAATAGAAGTATGCCAATTCCCACGAGGTAACTTGTTCAAATTCCTTTGTCTGTTCCAAAGAAGGGCTTCATATGCATTCCTACAAGAACCCTATTGACAGTTTTCTAACTCTCATATCATTTTTCCTTTTGATAGCTTGTCCGTAATTGGAAGTAACCTCATGACATCATTTACCTATACGGACAAACAAATGGAAGAAAATAGATGGAGAGTGTATGTGCTGACTTGCAACCAAGAAGAAATCGTTTTTTTATGGTCCAATGTAGAAGCAAATTGGACTACAGCACTTGACAAAAAAGTATGAGGAACTTGCTATTGAACTTCCCTTCTGAACAATTAGGCAGTTACATGAAGGGGGTATAATAGAATGCAGGAATATCCATTGCAGATGATATAGATAGGAGAGGATTGAGAGGATTTTGGTGACATTGTACAGTTGTTTTTCTGTCTTGTAATATGAGAGTTTGAGAATGGAAGAAATACTTATGGCTACTTGAGCTGCAACAAGAAACAAATTGTACATTTGTATATGTTTTCTTTACACTCATCCCATAGCTCGCACAAGGTCCATAGATCGCGATTTCACTGTCATCAAAGGTTTTATGGAATCCAACTGGCTTGTGTTAACAGTTTGGAGGTCCCATTTCCTTCTCTGTGTAGGTCAATGACGTCAAGAGTTCCTTTCTAACAAAATAATTTTAGTTCAATAACATAGAAACTTGGTCATATTTCTGGCAGATAATTTCAGTCCAATAACATAAAAACTTGGTCATATTTCTGGCAGATAATTCCAGTCCAATAACCTAAAAACTTGGTCATATATCTGGCAGTTATTTACCTGTAGACAGTAACCCAAAATAATAGATTGGGGAACTTTCTTCAGAAGCCATGCCACTTTAGGAAGAAGAGGAATTCCAATAGTCAGTGAAACAAGAAGACTAGATACTCGTTGAACTCGAACTTTGCCTCTGAAATCCTCAGAGCTGAAAATAGAATCCTCCTGGCTTTCCAAATCTGAGCTTAAGATGGACCGCTTAGAGGTGAGTGCAACAATATGCCTTATACTCTGCACAGATGCAGTATACTAATGAATTAAATTCATAAAACTGACAATGTGAAAAATATCATTAGTAATTGTATTTAGAGAAGTTTTGTATTAAACTCATAAACCTGACATTGTGAAAAATATCATTAGTAATTGTACATAGAGAAGTTCTGTGGAGTGGGTAGGATAGATGCATGAAGTAAAAATGATATTATTTATTTGATTTACTCAAAGATTAAACTTAATTAGTACTGGATATGGATTTTTAATTAAAATGTCAAATCATGTTATTAAACAATGTCCCACTTCATTAGTAGAAAGTCAAATCCATGTATAGTATATTATTTCCCATATACAAATCAGAGGCTCCAGTTTGATACAGGGAAAAAAGAAATGATAAATATAAACTTTAAAGTATTCAGAATTTTTTATTTATCGTTATTGATACCCAGTTTATTCAGAGTTAATATGGATCGGTAAGCAACCGTTAATATCTCCATTAAAATTGAATAATAATAATATGATGAGAGAAGACATCAAAACCTGTGGGAAAAGGCCGTAGCAGATTGGCAAACCCAGCAGTCCACTCAAGATGAAATTCGCTGCAAGTATGAGCAAATCGCGGCGTTTGTATGTAAGATTTTGTTCCTTCAATTCGCCTGTATCCTGGATTTCATATCATTGAGAGTCTGTCACAACCGAGTTCATTCAAGTTGAGATATCGAGATGATCCATGAGTTAGACTTACCCTCGATGTTAGAAAACTCGAAGTACAGTCGTGGTCAATGAGGACCAGTGCTACCAGCAGAACCCCAAGGATCAGTGCAAGAAAAATTGCCCATAAAGGCACCGCTTTTAATCTTACAAGTGTTCCAAGTTTTGTAAAATTATCAGAATGGTATCCACTTCTTGGCATATCTAATCGAGAAAGTGATATTTTGGATAATTTCGGTATCTCAGACAGTGCTGCACAGAGAAAAATTCATGAAGTCACCACAAGATTTAGACATGATAGAAAGGGAATTTTCAAAGGCACTTTTTTTCAAATCAAAAGCAAGGGAATTTTCAAGGCACTTTTTTTCAAATCAAAAGCAAGTCCATGTGTAAAAAGTGACAAATGCATGTGGAAAAAATGACAAATGCACATGTCTATTGCTAAGTTCTCTCTGCTGAGAATGTGTATTTTTGAAATCAAAATAGATTGTACATGTTATAAAACTTCATAGATTCTCCACAATGGACATATCTATCCATATAATAATTTAAAAGATGTGTTTAATATTGAAGTGATCTATCAGTACCTCTATTACCAATGTAGTCTCATCTTAATGAAGATGGAACCTATTCTTCATGTATGGTTCCCTATTGAAACAATTTCATGTGGTCAACCAATAATTGGAAACCAACTTACCTATAAGAGCCAAAACGATGAATGCAGGTCCAAAATCTGCTACCATTTGTCTGAATTTCCAGGAGAGACACTTCGACATGCGTATAGAGCCATCAATCAGAGTTCCTAACAGGAAAGAACTAGTCACCAGCCACAGAGAGAGCAGAGCTGAAGCATTTGAAGCACGCCCCATGAAAAAATGGATGGTTTCTTCAACTCCATGCCGCATAAAAGTCAATCCCACAAACATTTGCACAATCTCCCAAGTGAATTGAGTAAACTGGTGAGCCGGAGGCATTGCCCACGGCTTACAACTAGCTATAAAGGCTATCAGCACACCGGCCCATATAACAATCCATCCCATCCATGGTAGAAAATCCAGAGAAAGAAGGTCGGCAGTGCTACAAACAGCGGAAACAAAGACCAAAAATGGCACACTCACTCCCACTATCAAAACTGGTTGGCTCCCCAGGACTGCAAACATTGTACCGCTTATAAATGTGGACAGAAACACCTCTGCTGTACCCATCTTGTCACCTGTGCTACTGGCTAACCATGACCCAAGTGCTAGAACCCACACAAAATTCATTACGGTCACCAAGAATGCAGGGAATGCAATGCTGGGGTGCAACCCATTTGCCCAGTGTTGCCAATAGGATGGAAGCTGATCATGTGTCTGTGAGCTCATGGACATATTCATATTGTTGGATTCTTCTAAGGCAGGTTGCCCAGGTACTGGCCCAATTGGAATATCTTCATTAATATTACATCCAGGATTTGTGCTTATACCATTATCTACTTCATGGGATGTTGCCATGTCCTGTATACAACAAGTAAAATTTTGATAAGAATTTATGGTTATGGTTATCATATTAAAGATGTTTTAAATTTCAAAAGTGTCTATTGACACAGAACAGAGCAGGTAGATATATGGTTGAAGCAACTGGGAAATACTAAAATGGGAAGCAGCTGGGACAGGCTAAAATGGAAATTTTCGCATTGTAAGTGATAGTATTTGTTTCATTCTTTTCATTTAGGGAAATTATTCATCATAAAACAACACCTATTTTAACCATTCTATCCAGATTCATCAACATTTCTTTTTAGTAATGATTTGCATTTTAATTTTATGAATACCTGCTAAAATGGCAATTTTGATTACAGAAATAGATTCAACTTCTTGAAACATCTTAAAAATGCTAAAACTGCCATGCCATTTCAATAATTTCAGCCAATTTTTAGCCCAAAAAAAATTGCAAATCCTAAATTTTTTGCTTACATTGTTTTATACAAAATGTATTAATACATTACTTTGTTTGTTACTACAACAGTTGAGAGTTCTTACAGGACTGAACTTGCAGGGCTGCTGCACCTGGTGAATGGCCTCATCTTTGCTCTGTGCAGTGGACGGCACATAAATTACTCTCTTGTAAAGAGTGGGTTCTCCCTGCTTGTCCTGATCATATTGTGGAGTAGGATCAAAAGATTCTGGACAAGCCTCAACCACTTCATGTTCAAGTGATTCATCCACCAATTCGATTTCCACAGAGGGATGACGCCTCCTGCATTCATCGCTTAAGCCTTGATTCACACTGCATTCATCGCTCAAGCCTTGATTCACACTTGCTTCCATTGATTATGCCAATGAAATGCAGTTATACCAATCACACTTCCCAATGTGATATGAACAATATCAGTGCCATCTATCTACGAGTTTTGCTATTGAAAACAAGTTATTGTAACTATTCTTGGGCATATAGTTGATACCTAATGGAATCCCCATTTCCCCCACAAGATTCAAAAAAACAAAATAATTATTTATATCATACTGAAGGCGTTTGGCCATCTGCAATTGGCTTTCACCCACGCCCATATTATCTATACCAACTAATTATCTCAAGATTCCAACGAAAGAGACTCTGGATCTAACTGGATGCATGCAATCTACATTGGGTGCAATAAATTGTGGAGGATAGTAAACGTGTATGTTGATCTGTGTCTGACTGTAAAAACGCGCGCTTCTCTGAAATGATAAAGAGATAAAGTTTTGGTATTAAGAAAAAGATGGATGGCCATGGCCCTTCCATCATAATGTGAAGCTTAAGTCTTTGATTGTTGCTGTCAATCAACTTCCCACGACGGCAATGCTCGTGAGTTCATTAATCTGTTGCAGATACAGTTGCCCGACCGAGGCCCACCACACTCAGATCATAGCGGTCACGTGGTTCTTGGAGGAAATAAAAATGATTTCTTAAAATCAGAGTACGTCTCTGTTTCTGTTGTCGTTTCCTTAATTGTGAAACGAGCTGTGTAAACAGGGGACCATTTTCTCTGGTTTTTATCAGCTTTTTGGTCGTGAATCTTTACTGAATTCTCAAACATTGCTAGATTTTACAATGTAGGTGTGAGATGGTGATTTTATTTTTGCAACAAATAACAATCGCTAAACAAATAATAGAAATTACAATGTAAGTGTGAGGCGGATTTCATTTTTGCAATAAATAATAATTGCTCAATAACAACAGAAATTACAAATTTTATACATTAAATTCACCTAATTACAGAAAAATACTAACCGAGAAATCAAAATCGTACTCTGGTTAAACGACTCCACGACTCCAATGTGAAAAGTCCATACATGTGGTTTACTTCAAAGCAGCCATATCAAAATTGAGATTAGCAGTAGCACCATATAATAGATAACCAGCAATTTATCAATCTTCTGCTCTGGTATACCGTATACCTCAAATGATTTTATACTTCTCGACAGTACAGTGATCGGAATATTGCTCTGCTGCTTATAATACTGTCGTGTTGGGAAGAGAACATTCTTGTTTTAAGAATTCTCTGAACATATATGTTAACACCGTTAGCCCTTTCCCCTTCTACCCATTGTTGGCCGGTCTTAATTTTAGTCAGAATGGTATATATTCATGCAGAAATCAGAAGGAGAAATCATGTTATAGGGTATATATTCATGCAGAAATCAGAAGGAGAAATCATGTTATCATATGAATTATGGGTATGGGGACTGTTACTTGCTGAATTATTAGTAGTTTAGGGCTTGCTTGCTGAATTATTAGTAGTTTAGGGCTTGCTATGGTTTGCAAGACTAGAGGTTTATTTGATTTAAAGCTTTGTGGTGATTCCAAAGTTATTATTGAATGGCTTAACCATAAAAGCAATTGCAATTTGCAATTGGTCTCTTTTTCTCATTGAATGCAGCAGGTTCGGGCAGAGAGGCTTCTACTTGAACATATTTCCTTTTTTCTTATCTTCAACTCTTTCGATATTAATAATAAAGCTGATTCGTTGTCACAAATGACTATCTAAGAAATGAATGGAGTTATTTTTGTGAATATTTGGACCAGTTTCGTATGGACTCTCGTTCTTATCAGGTTTTTTTTTTATATATTGTAATATTTTGGATGAGGCTTTTTATAGGTTTTTTGGGTTTGCTGTGCTATCAGAGTTTTTGCTCATAGGAGAGGGTTTGGGAGTCTCTTTTATTTTGTTTATATGCTCTATGCGGAGGTTTTATATATCATGGGTTTAGTTTATTAGCTTTGGAGTTATAGGGTAGCCTATGGTATCATCATGTATTGTTTATGTAATTTTGATTTCAGTTATGAATAACAAGTTACATGTTTTCTCTTTCCGAAAATAAAGTTTTGAAAAAATTAACATTTCCATTGATAATAATAAATTAACTATACATTTTATAAATAATGGGCTAAACCATTCAAACACTCCAAAGCTATAACAGACTGCTACAAATAATAGAAAGTAGAAAGACAAGATGGGCATTGGAAAATTAGCAATGGGGAATGAGAGTTAGACAAGTTGGGCACTTGCAATGGGGATTGAGGGTTTGGGGAAGGTAAATCAAACAAGAAAGAAAAAGAATGAGACTTTCCTAGGATACATTTTTCATCTTCATAATTAAGATCTTTATAGCAATCTAATAGTTTAAATCTTTGGGATTTCTTATCCATTAAAACATCTTTTATAGATGTGAAATAATTCAATATGGCTGTATCAACGAGGGTGTCAAACATAATTATTAAGACAACATAAATAGATAAAAAACACTAATTGCACAAATAGTAGCGATGTGCTCTATAGTCCATTATGAGAGAGATGTTGTAACAATGAATGTTACCTAAAAATAAAAAATTATAAAAAAAATTGAATCTTGACTAATAAAATAAAAAATTAAAACCAACATAGATCCATCTTAAGTGCAGATCTATCAAGCATAGAGAGGGATCAAATTTCTTGTGATGTGAATTTTTTTCTTGATGTGTACAAAAATAAATAAAAAATAGGATCCTTCTCCATGCTTGATAAATTCGGGTTTAAGATGGATCTAAGCTAATGCATCTATCTTCCCTTTTAATTGATATTATAGACAAGGGAGCGACATGAGCTAAATGTAGAGACCATTGCTTCAAATACAATTAAAACGAGCTAGCAAAGTATTTCACAACCCAAATGGCCTACCATATCATCATCTCTACGTCAGCTTATAAATCATGGTATCAATCTAGAGGTTGATGCATATACAATGTATAATACCCAGGCCTCCCAGATGAGTTTTGTGGCATAATTAATGGAAGATATTGGAGTATGTACGTAAAACTAAGAAATTGGGGGCGACTTGGCTAGACACTCTTACACTAACTTGCCAATTACTAGCTACCATAATTAATTTTTGAAGGAAAATCAATAACATAATCCTTTTTATAAAATTTTAATATAACCTGTACATTGTTTTTTAAATGTCAAAAATTAAAATTAGTTTTTTTTTAATGTCGACTAATTTTTTAACAACACTTTTGGGACGTACTGGAATCCCTTCGACATGCTATGACATGCTCAATTTTGATCCATGCTTCTACCACTCATAGGCTATTATGTAAACATAAAAATTGGAAAATGAAGGTACGAGAATGCCAACTTTGTCCTAAATGCTATTAATTTTTTCATTAAATTTTAGGGTTTTTCAAAGATATTTATCCGTGTGCTAGCCATATGATTGCAAATACCAAATGCATGATGAAATTTCACAGCGACTAGTCTAAAGATCAAAGATCAGATAATTTTCATCTCATTTTTGTTTGCTTTTTGATATTTTTTCTACAATGACATCCAAATTATATATATAAAGTGTTGAGAATATAGAATTGGGATGGAACAATTATTTTTGAATCTATTTTTGCAATAAAAATGGATTTTGAATAATGAAAAGTTACAATAAATCCAAAGATTAGATTGTTAGATTTCATCAATAATAAATAATAACGAAAAAATCAAATTTATCTAATCTTTAAAGAGCATCCATTTCATAAGGTCTTCTCTATGTTTAATTATTAGCATAAATACATCTTAAACTTGGATCTATCAAGCACCCAGAGGGATCCAATTTCTCGAGGTGTAATATTTTTTTAATTTAAATTTTCTACACATCCAAAAAAATTACACTTTCATGAGTTTGATTCCTCTTGATGTTTGATAGATCCAGGTTTAAGATGGATTTATATTTGTCTTATTTTTTATTATTTTACCACTAGACATGGAAATTTTTAATTACTTTTCATTTGGTTTTAATTTTTAATTTTATGAATTGACATGAATTTCTTTAATTACTTTTTATTTTTGGTAACATAACGCTAAGTTATGTGATACCATCTTCTCTAGATTGGATTGTAAAGCACTTTGCTCCTCTAGGTGCAATCACACAATATAGCTATCTACAAAATGTAACAATAAAGAATTCCAAATTTTTTCCAACTAAAAATTCCCACACAAATAGAAAAACAATCTACCCACCAAAAAGATATTATCACCACAACTTTGATCCTCACCCGCAAGCCTCCAAACTAAATCAATAATAATTTTTAAAATCAATAATAATTTTTACATTAAAAAATTTCATAGACGATTTTTAAATTAAAAAAAATTCACTTTACAAATACGATATTTTGACATACAAAATTACAACATATAAATCATCGTAAACGCAAAGGTAAACAACTACACTTACATCATATATATTTTGAAAACCTAGTGCATTACATATCTCATCATAAAGGTAGAAACTATACATACAACGATATTTCAAATAACTTAATGCATCATTATTTCAATTTAAGGGAAGGAAGTTGTATTATAATGAAAATACACTTAAATATTGCATTTGTTACATTTGAATGTTTTACAAATTGATAACCACTTTTCAAAACTATAAAAATGTTTAAGGTGTACAATAAACAAATTATAGAAAAGAGGGAAAGATCTTTACCTTAGCAAAATTAAGAGGTGTTAAATTTAAACTACATTCACAAATCAATTCATAGGATGATGTTGTTGTGGTAGCAATTAACATAACACTATGTTGGTTTTGCTAGTGCTTATCCCATAAGTGATTCTATTTTCTTTATACATGGGCTTGTTGTAGTATTTTTTTGGGTACAAATCTCTAAGAGATAATCCTTTACATTTTGTAATTCATTGTCTTGTTTATTTATAGTTTTATATAAGTTTGCAATAACAACAACATTTGTTAGCCAATTCTAAATGTTGATATCCTCAATTTCTTCTTTGCTTGCATAAACCATAGAAAAATTCATCTTCCATTGACTAGCAACAACATCAAACTCATTATTATCATGTAACTTCCCTCCACTCAACATAGATGGGCAAGTCAAGCAAGCGACACTCCTATTCTAATTAGATATTAAAAATTAACGCTCCTCTTCTCTTGGGCCTCACAATCAATAATTAATTGCTTAATGAACTCTAACATATATTCCCACCCATGTCCGATCTCCAACAATTTCTAATGAATAAACAAGTGTTGAGCTCCTCTTTCGAGCTCTTCCACAATAGTAGTTTTCACGCACCCATCTGCCTTTCAAGGAGGAGGGTCAATTCTTTTGTCTCTTCCATTGAACTTAATCCTTTAGGGTATATAAATTTATTTAAGGTAGAAAGCTAACTTTGTTGCATGGGTTGAAAGACCACATGCAAACTTCTCTTATGCCCCTATAGGGTCAATTCAAAGGAACATACTACTCCACACATGATCCAAAATGGATCTACATAGGTACCATATGAATTTATTGATGCTCTATATGGGTGATATTAGAATTTAGGGCATCACAAAATGGTGTATATTTTGTCAAATTTAGGTCATGCACTTTCGATGCATTTTTTTAGGCTTTGCACAATGTTTCTAGGCCATGCACCATGCAATTTTTAATCCTTGATGATAACATTTATTCTTCTCATAAGGACCTTTCCAATGAGATATCATGCAACTAAAACAACATAGTTCATATGAGAAAGTTTGGACCCCAATCCAAATATTCCCCACATGTCCAAGTGGGACTACAAGGAAAATGCCATATTGCGGAGGTTTTTAGTGTTACAAGATTGTCCAAAATTGTAAAAAAAAATTCCGCTACAATCTCCGTAAATGGTATCAGATGTTTTAGCGAAGTTTTTTTACGGAAATGTATAATTATAACTAAAAAACACTCGACGACTGAAGGCTTTTACAGTTTTTTTCCGGTGCGCTTTATTGGATGGAACACACCTATGATAACTAACATAACAAATACTTGTGCATTTTAAAGAAGTAACATCACTGATGTGCATAAAAACAATAAGCATCGGTGCTTAATAATACAAATAACACCGGTGTGCATAAAATTTTAACAGAAACCGGTGCTTTATAACAATATATGCATTGATACTTAGGACCTATTAAACCACACCAGTAATATATAACAACATAAGCATCATTGCGTTATATCAAAAGTAGCACCGATGCTTACAAATTATTAAAAAACACTGGTGCTCTCTAAATATTACAAAGCACCAGTGCCACATCGAAAGGAAAACACATTGGTAAAGTTGACTCTGAAGTTAATGCTCACTATATTTTTAAAATTTACCTGTGTAGTTAAGAAAAAGTCGCGCATGAGGGCGTAGTAATAGAAAAATCCCCGGGGCATGTGATGAGTATAATGTTGCTCCGAGACTGTTGTTTTAAGCTCCTCGGTGCAACACTTAACGAAACACACTGATGCTGCATTGTATAAAATACACCAGTGCTATCANTTTTATTTAAATACATTATTCATAAAAAATTGAGATTTTTTTATAGTAGTATTCATTTGAATTTTTATTATTGTGTTTGGATATGATGTTTGTATTAATTTCTTATATCATAAATTTTTGCATCTATTGTAATATTTAATCATCCATATATTAAATTAATGATTTAACATTTCATGACATTGGAGAAAGCAATAGAATACAAATATTCATTTTATTATTTATCAATAAGAGGCCCTTTGTCATACATAATGGGACAACATAGAGTCCACAATAATCAAAATATCATCATGCATGTGATTGCTACACTTATTGATAATCTGTCTTCTTTCAATTGGGACACTTTGTCCACTACATTATACATTAAAATGTTTGATTTTAACATACAATAAGTTTCAAAATATACAGTAGCTTGCATTAACATCCAAAATATATGGATCACCATTATTCGCTGGTACTGTTGTCAATGCTAAAGCCACTTGCATGACTTGGGTTATTTAGCCAAATGTTTGTTGATTGCCTCGATTGTTTTCCTCTTCTTAAGCTTCCATCTACAAACATAAAAATAAAGTGTAATGAGTGTCTAATATACGCAATGAAAATTAAAATACATAATATACATTAATGTAAATTGAAAAGCAACGTACCATAGAAATAATTGAGTCTTGAATGATACACATTATTTCAAAACCAAATCTCATGCCTTCTTTCAACAAGTCTTCTATTGGCTCCACTCCATACTAATTTGTTTCCTGCAAGTTTTATACCAGCCCGTATTTTCTTATGTTGAGATTCCCTTCTAATGCTGTCAATCCTTGCATAACATTCAACATATGTGAATGATATTGTTTAAAAATTAGTACTGAATATTCTTAAGTACAATTACTCTAAATTCAAGAAAAAATCATATTGATTTCTTTTTTATTCACCCGATTCATCCCTCTGCAACTTTTCCATCAAGGTTTTACGCTCTCCGCACTTAGATTGAAAATAATCTTATTGTGATATATTAACCAACACACATTAGTTAAATTTATAAATAATTCAAACATATTAATTTAATACAAAAATTACAAAGAACTCGCCTTCTTTATGACTTTGGATGTGCTCCCATCATGCCAAATATAATTGTTCTTTGAAATCTTATCATGTATTTCCTATCAATAAACAACCTAGACCATTAAATAAAGAATCTATTAAATATATTATACAAAAAATTACACATCTTAAAAAATATATTGTCATTTTGGTGCGTTTCAACATACGAATTGCACCGGTACTTCTAATATATGATTGCATTGGATCACCATAATTGAACGCATTGTTAACCACAACAAAATAAAAATCATCATATACACATTTTTCTGTGTGATTTATTTATTATAAAGCATTGATAATCAAGAAGACACACTTTCACTATTAACACACTGGTGCTTTAGAACAACTAAAATGCACTGAAAACAGCGTAAGTTTTTTTAAATTAAAAAACACAGTAGACATGACCAATGCATTATTACTATAAATGCACTGGTGCTTTTGGACAAATCAAACACATTGAAAACCGCATAAGCCTTTTTCTTAAAAGAATTAAAAAGAATGAAAAGGTCTACAAGGTTTAAGATTTGACGCAATAAGTGGTCCTGTCGCTCCCAACAACTTATGTATAAAAATACAAAGACATTAAATATAAAATCCCTAAAACTAAAAATCTTAATTGTGAAATAATATAGGCATTTAAAATGTAATGTAATATTTTCTAGTCACACAAAATGAAAGGAAGGAACACGAAAGTCTAAATAGGAAAATAATAGTAATAATTTGCATACTTGAAATTTCTATTATGCAAGGATTTATTTGATTCAACATACCTTACAAATTTTGATCTTTCGAATAATCTGGTTGCTCCAAATTGTCCCTGATAACTCTCTCCCAACACTCTCCCCTCAAAATTTCAACACAATAATGAAACAATGATATATTTTTTTTAATAACACACTTATAGAATTAGTTTTTAAAATTAAAATTCCCACGCATTTTTTAGGTGGGAAAACAATTTGTCGTCTTTTTTATTTTATATTTTTCGGACATCGATGCGCTCTTTAAATAGATTTAGCAGTGTGTACTAACTTGAAACACATCGTTTATAAACATTTTAATTTTTTTTTGGAATATCGGTACGCCAACCAGATATGAAGGCCTCAATGTCGTTTGTTTTTCACGATGCATTGTATTGACAACCAAAGAAAAATAAAAAAAAACATACTACAGTAAGTAAAAGAACTTCGATTGTATCGGTGCGTATGTATATAGTAAGTGCACAGTTGTCAACAATATTGAAAATAAAATATATAACTATTTGCTATAAAATATAGCAAATAGTTTCTTTTACGGTTTTTTTTGCGGATGTTCCACTGTGGTGCATATGTGGTTTAGATGCAGTGGTGCATTCATTTTCTCAAGATGCAATGGCGCGGTTTGTTATTACGGTGTGTTGTGTAATTTAAAAAGTGTTATTGTAAGATTGCATTCCTTATTTATGAAGCTCTAAGAAGATATTATTCCAATTTAGAAAGCTCAAATTTGAAGATAATGATTGATAATTACCGATCGACAAAACCGTGGGTTGCGGTCATTATTGTGTGTAAAATAAATGGGATGTTATTTTGACTCTCAATGATGAGAAAATAATTGATAACAGTCACAGTGTTTAATGATAGACACCATTTCTATGATATGAAATTTCATTGGCTGGGTCGTTGAGTCAGATGGCACCACTTATAGAACCCAAGTATATACAAATCTTCCCTACTTTAGATAACAACAGAGTACGATTTGGGTCTTTGGGTGTCTAGGATTTAGGATTTGTACACAAACTACATTAGTTATAATTTTAACATTGTTGAAATTCAATAGTACTTCATACTCCTTTTTTTCAAGTGATATTTTTATTCATGATTTGTGTCCCTAGTGGCCCTCAACAAGCTATGTTGACCATTTTAAATAATGATAGTTGAAGCTAATCCCTTGAGAACACCCAAGAGACCTTTCATGACATGTGAAATATAATGTACACGAATTTCAAAGATTATAGACAATTCAATTAATAGTCAAGGAACATAAACAATTGGATCTATAAGAAGAGGAGCAATACAAGGAAAGTATATATGTAAGTTATAGGAGGATGCGAATAAATAGTAAATAATTAAGGAGTAGGGGTTAGGTTGGGTTTGGTACTTGAAGTTATTGAGAATAAGTTTGTTAGAGAAATAATTGTTTAAACACAACACTTTGCAATTTTGTTGATAGTTTAATATGCAAAATTATGAACCCCATGAAATCATCAGGTTGGAGAATACCTTACAATGAAAGAATTAGGAAGAAAGATCAATTGTAGCATAAAAATTGAAAAAAATGCACCATGAAATTAATCATGGAAGAAACACCAA
The DNA here is from genome assembly GCA_001517045.1 of Pseudotsuga menziesii. Classification (NCBI taxonomy): domain Eukaryota; kingdom Viridiplantae; phylum Streptophyta; class Pinopsida; order Pinales; family Pinaceae; genus Pseudotsuga; species Pseudotsuga menziesii. The sequence continues at coordinate 657,451 of LPNX011000646.1, read as the reverse complement.
TTGGAAGCAATAAGTTGGTAATAATATTCATTAATATGTGTATGAACAATTACATAGTACAAAGGAGAAAATTCTAACACCCCAAGAGTGATTCAAATCCTTGATTGTAGACATGACTAGCATAGGAAAAGCACCACTGTAGACATCACTAGTGCAAATCCAGACAACTGAATCAGTTGACTGAGTTTGGTAGGTAAGCATGGGCGCCTTTATCCTTAAATCATACAAATCCCATGCAAATGTGGCACATTAGTAGACTTGGCTAGCTAAAAGTGGTCATCGAAGCTTGACTCAACTCAGATAAAGGTTAACTAAAGGTGAGACTTCCAGAACTCTGCGTGGGATCCTAAAATCTAGGGATTGGTCTCCATAGTTTCTAAACTCATGCATGAGGGTGCATCAAGTGGCTAGTGGGACCCATATAACTTTTGCATAACATTATGAAAGTGATAACATCATCCTAAACTAGGAAAATGACAAAATGACTAAGGTGGACAAGGGAGGATTTTAAATAATCCTAACACCCCTCCTTAATCAAAACTTGGACAACCTGGGCCCTGGAAAATGAGACCAAAGGTCACCCATACAATAATAATGAAAAAATAACTACTCATGAAACTAAGGAAACGAGGAAAACCTCATGGGAACCCACCCCCCCTAAAAAATGAATAGTCAAGGAACTCAATCAACCTTCACTCAACCTTCACACCAAGCAGAGATATGAGATAGACATATATATTTTGAGTGAAAGAATTTGGGAAAATGTGTGCAACCTGCTCCTCTATAGGGCAGTAATGTAGTGTGATGGTCTTGTTGTGCACTAGTTCCCTGGTATAGTGCATATGAACCTCTATGTGTTTGGTCTGTTGCTTTTGTACTAAATCACTGGAAATCTTAATTGCACTTTGATTATAACATAAAATTTCTATTGAAGGAGAAGTGTGAATTCCAAACTCTGTCAAAATCCCATGTAACCAAACCCCATGAATGATAACATTCACAACCCCCGTTTACTCTGCTTCAGCTAAAAAGAGTGCAAGAGCTACTTGCTTCTTTCTTGACGAACATATTGGTCATGATCCCAACATGAACACATATACTCAAGTATATTTTTTGTTAGTACCGTATCCATCCCAATTTGAGTAAGTAAAACCAACCAAATCTAACTGAGCACTAGCAGAATAATGAATCCCAAACTCTCTAGTACCCTACACATAGTGCAATATTCACTTTGCTGCCTTCCAATGCAGCTCATGTGGCTCTTGCATACACATTACAACAACACTAAAACATAAGATAAATCTCGTCTTGAATGTTTCAAGTACAGTAAGCTACTAATAAGCTATCTGTATAGTGTGCTATCAACTAAGGGAGTAGAACCACCTTTTTCCAATCTGATGACCAATAGGAAAGGAGAAGTTGTTGCTTTGCAATCAGTCATGTGGAATCTTTTGAGCAAGTAGGCTACATATTTGGACTATGAAACCAAGATCCTTGATTCTTTTTGAGTTACTTCAAGGCCAATAAATTGCCTTAGTAGCCCTAGATCTATCATGGAGAAAGATTTTCTCAAAGCTTATTTTATGTTCCTCAATCTAGTAGATGAACCACTAGTGATGAGAAAGTCATCCACATACAATACAATCAACATTAAGAAACCTCCCTTCTGTTGCATATAGAAATTGCAGTCAGACTTGTACCTTTTGAACCTCTGTGACAATAAGAAGGAATCCATTTTGGCATACCATGCCCTTGGGGCTTACTTGAGTCCATACAATGATTTCCTTAGCCTACATACCAAGGAAGGATCATTAGTGTACCCCTCAGGCTATTTTATGTAGATCTCTTCTTCCAAGTCACCATGTAGGAAGGCACTCTTCGCATCCATGTGATGTACCTCCCACTCTTTAGAAGTTGCAATGGCTAAAAAAAACTTGATTGAGTCCATTCTTGTAACAAGTGCAAATATCTCATTATATTCCAACCCATGAACTTGAGAGGACCCCTTTGCAACTGAACGAGCCTTGTAATTGGTTGTAGAATCATCGGATGCAAGTTTTGTTTTGTATATTCTTAACACTAAAAATTGTTCACCTATCTCTCTATGGTCTAGACCATAATCATACATCATATTCCCACCATTATTTCCTTCATTTTGACCTTCACAATTGTATTTACACTAAATATGGTCCAAAACATCATTATTCCTTCCCCATAAATGAAGGGAAGATGAGCATTTATTGTGATTTATCCCCACTTTCTCTAAAAAGGACCAAAAAACCCTAAAACTAATAATGGGTCAAAATACCATAGATAAATACCATGGACAATAAAATACCATGGGTCAAAACCCTTGGACCATACTATAAATACATTGTGAAGGAATCCTCCAAAACACTTTTTGCCAATTTCTCTCAGTCACATCGTACTCTTTTCTCCATTATTCCATATTTTTCCATGCCATTCCCATTGTGTATGTTGAGCTTACTCTGTACCCATTTGGATCCATTCCCCCATCCGACAACTAGATGTGGAGGAGACTGGAGACCAAAACCGTGGAGCTGCGGGACCATTTACTGGGACGACTACGGTGGGCCAACTTCAAAAGAAAGGTGTGTTCATTGTTATTTCTTGCATTAGTTAGTATTATATGTTGAAAATTCTAAAAAATATTATTATCTTGTTGTTTTTATGTCCTAATGTTATCATTGAACTCTTCCTTATGCTATGTATGAGCAAAGGTTGGTGCTTTTGCACGTAGATGGGGAGAAATCCCCACTAAAGTTTTGTTGAATCCACTTGGTCGATCCATACAAATCTTTGCTTTCATAGGTTTTGCTACTTTTTTTTTCTCCTTTGCTGCCCTCAACCGTCATAGATCTGACCCCCTTACGGCAGATTCGAACCAGTATTGCTTAAGTGCCTGCCCTCCCAACCTTATCTGATAGCCATTTTTGAAATTTTTTCTAGTTTGGGCCGATTCGCACCTATCCGACCGAAAGTTGCGACCTAGCTGCACATTTTTTTCTCGATAAGCGCAACCCAGGTCGTTCCTTTTGCCTTGATAAGTGCGACCAAGATTAAAAATCCAGATCGCACATGTCTTGGCTTTCAGAGAGACCCTAGTCGCTACTATGACTTAGTTTTGAGGGAGATGTCGTGCTTAACCTTATGTTTTGTGCGACTTGGTTCTTTTGACTATTTTTATGCCCCAATCACGATTGTTTCTCAATTCTGTGTGACCTAGATCGCACATGTTCTGTCAACAAGTGTGACATGCAGTTTTTCAGTCTGTTTTGGTGTTTGAGATCCTTGTTCCAGACCCCCTGTCTGTGTTTTACCCCTTCCTGATCTGCTTCTTTTAAGATCTAATCCATTACATCCCCTTTGGTTTGTTTTGAGGTCCTCTCTGCCTTGTTTGTGAGCTTCTTGTGTCGAGCTTTGTAGTCAAGGCCACCTGTGTGTTTCCTACACCTTGGCAAGTTCCTTAGACGTTCATTTACTTGTGTTTATTTTATGTTCTAAAAGAATTAGTTGTGATTTTGCATGATATTTACTGTTATGTACTGCTATTTATCTACATTTTCTTTTATGCATCCCGGCAGTGATATCGTTGCATCTTCATTATAGGATTGCTGGGGCTTATACACACCATTTGCACACATCTCACACCCTAAAAATAAAAATGCTTGGTTCATGACCCAAAGATAGCCTTGCAAATAACTTAATACAACCAACATTGTAACCTCATTTGAGGAAAAAACAATATTGTAGTTAAGTTATGAAATTAGGGATAGGCATCCAAACAACACCCCTTTGTCACTCACATCTTGAGACATAGTTGTTTTCCATTAGGGGACCAAAATCCTCTTGTAATTGTTGACACAGTCAAGGCCAGTCCGTTGGCCCCCCCATGCTCAGCAGGAGTAAGACACAAAGAATGGGTTTTGGGGGTCAGGGTGGAATACCGCACTCCATCTTCCATCGAAGGCTAAACCTTCACAGTCCTCCTTGTATCACCCAGCCGGGGGTCGGGGGCCAAAGGGATTAAGTGCTCAGAAACCAACCAGACCTGTCATGGATGAGGTAGCCTAGTTGCCATTCTTTCTAGGGCTCTTTTATCCAGAGGTCATTCTCAGTAGTGGGATTCTCTTAGCCTATTGTTCTTCCATTTTGTATTGTCTGACTGAGATTTCATCACCCTATTGAGAATACGATTTGTGAGGGGATTTCAGCTTGTAGTTAGGAGTTTGCTTGCACTTTTATCCCATAGATTAATGCATCCCTTTATTTATAGGTAGTATTGTTGGTTGGATTTCTGGTCACTTTGTTGTAGACTCTCCTTGTTATAACCCGCTGTTGTAGTTCACTTTTAGAGATTGTTGTTGGCCTGTGAGTTGCCTTTTATACGCTCTCCATCTACACACTCTGTTGTAGTTGGGTTTTTGAGCCTGTGATTGATACTCTTGAGTTTTCATTAATTACACAGTACTACTTCATCACATCATCATAACTCCACCACGTTACTCGCATAGGCTTAGGGGGCACACCCATCAATTCATTTCTTTAAACCATCACTGTCGAACCCATATTTGACATCGTTCACCACCCATGGAGCCATGCACGCCCTTTGAGTATGATTCAGAATCCTATCAATCCAACCCTACCTTGCTCACTGCCCCATCTAGTCCCATGGTTGGTGCACATCCTGTCCCGTTTGAAGGGGGGATGGTTGGTAGTGGAATTATGTCCATTCAACCCATCATTATGGGTATCCCTTCCACTGAACTGATAGTTTTTGGTCCTAGTGGGTCATTTTCCACTACACACACTGCTGCTGGTCTGCTACCCATTAGTGGTGGCCACACTCCAGCCACCGTGGTTCCTACCATTCCATCATTTATACCTAGGGGCAATGGCCCTTCCACGTCTATTCCAGCTATTCCTACTATACCAGTGACTATTCCTATCGTCGAAAGTCAACTTTACCCACCCCCTGTTACACATGGGAACTACACTCCCGAGGTCGCCGACACCATTACTGGACCTTCTCAATCCACTTTAGGTTCTAATCTATATTTTATGGCTAGTATCATCCTTCCCGACTTGGCACGGTTGACCAATGACCCCATTCATCATAAACCACAATGGCCTCCTATTCCTACCAAACTTCCCTAAGACATCCCTAAGTTTGAGGGTAAGGCGAGAGAGGACCCCAAAACCATATCATGTCACTCCACTTATGGTGTTAATATAAATCATAATGGATGATTCTATCCGATTGCGGTTGTTCCAATGCACACTCACTAGTGTTGTGGCCAAGTGGTACATTGAACTACCACATGCCACTTACCCATACTTCTTCTAGTTAGCTTCGATGTTTCTACAATACTTCCAGTTACCTGTTTAGTATGATGAGCATGTGGAAATTCTATTATACTGTAGACAAAACACAACTACCCATATCATGGATCATATCCATGAATGGCGACATCGTCGTAGTTTGTGTAATATCTAGTTAGATGATATAATATTCCTAGATTGGTTCCTCAAAACCTTACTCCCCCCCATCACCAAGGATGTTGCATCTAAGTGCCCACAAACCGAGGAGGAAGCCATCCTGAAGGCTCAATAGTTCGATCTTATATACGCTCAGTTGGGTTACTTATACACCATTATACTCGATGCTCCCCGTGCTGACACCTTACGTCGAGACATGCCAGGGGCATCTATACATCCTCATTTTTATTCGACCTCTCCCATGATTCCACCCCATCCCAGTAACACCCATAGTGTTTCCCAAACAAGTTACGCCCCTGATCTTTCACGCATAACGACCCAGTTCAGAGCTACACCCTCCTATGTGCCTCTAGGACATGCCCCTGATATTTCATGTGTAATAGATTAGTCCAAGCCCCATTTTCCTATGCGCTTCCTACACAAATCCCTCACATTCATAGACCGATTTCTTTTGCACACTCATGTAATGGCCAAATGGTTGGCTTCACAACCCCACTATCTGCTCCTACTTATTACCCACCACTAGTGCAACCTACTTTGGCTCCATCCCCAAATCCTCTTTCTCCTCTAGGATAGGTCTACGCATAGTAGAACCTCCCTAACCAAACCACCCCCAATAATCAACAAGGGTAGGGAAGGAAAAAGAGATATAGGAATCAGGGCAACAACCAGCCTCAAGGAGGTGGCCAACCAGCCAACCCTTCGAACAATAACAGAGCCAAACCAAATGCACAAAATCCCCAACATTCCACTAGACCTGGGAAGAACCCATAGTTGTGGACTAACCATCCGTGTGCTATCTGCAACACTTACGGACATTATACCCATCAATGTCCTCACTTGACTCGCGTCCACCACTTACTGTGAAACAATAGTCAACATGACCCCAACATGGCTTCTCTGGCTCTGCCAAACCCAGCACCACCGGTTCCTCCACCTATGGTGCTCCAAAACCACCTACCACACCAAGGGATGGTTGTAACCCAACCCTTGGCCCCACAAACTCCCGCAACTGCTTATGCGGCTCAACCCATTGATCTTGGTGTCCATCATCTCATGACATTATCATCTGATGTCAACCTCTAGACTCGACGAAACTAGTGTGGTTCCACCACAAAAATTGTTGAACCATCTGCGACATATACCTCCACCACTCCAGATATGTCTTTGCATTTTCTGAGACCCCCTATGGATGGGACTACCAAAGCCTCATGGTTCCCTTTGTGTCGCATCGCAAACAGCGACACTGCTAGAGATGCGCTTAACTACAGTATCATTGATGACTTGGCCGAGTCTCCCACAACCATGTCTACTCTGGAGGTTCTAAAAAATTGTCCGTCACAACGTAAACCGTTGTTATCCACGTTAGGTGTTGTTGATCCCTGTAACGTCCCGGTTTTGACCCCGTTTGCATGATGTATATAATGTAATTAATCGTGGTGAGGAGATCAAGGCAAAATCCCCACCATTGATTTGGTTGTGTATGTCTCAGCAATGGGGATAGTTGCCAATGGTATGTCGTGCTATCCGGCACATTATAATGTGGCATCATGTAAATACGCACATCAAATAAAATAAGCCACAACCAGCTACGGCAGTGCAACGTTGAATGAAAAGGGCATGATTGCAAAGGATAAGGGGTGGGGGATGTCAAACCTTGGCCTATGGGGGAAAAACCCATGTTTTATTGCCTTTGTTTGTTTGCCACCTTTCATGTTCACCAACCTCTTTAACGTCTTGGTTTTGTTGTTGGGGGGCAGTTATGACTGGTAGTTGAGGCAGTTATGGTGGTGGGTGTGGCAGGATGTCAGCCTTTGCCCACGCGCCCACTCCACCCATGACTGCATTCAATTCCTCCATATTCTCCACGATGCCACTTCTCTCGGGTCTGTTCGTTCTCTCTGGCCTACTCACTCTCACGCAGAGGTCGGTTCATTCCTCATGCAAAGGCCGTTGTTTGGTTGCTCTCACGGCCGGTCTTGACCTTCACGAGTGTGGTCTAGGGGTCGGTTTGCTCTCACGCAGGGGCGCACAGAGAGACGTTCTGTTCTTCCTCACACACTAGTCGGAGGATTCTTCATTGTTTTCCTCATGCAGAGGGATGGTCGCACTCTTATCCTCACGCAGAGGGACGGTCGCACTCTTATCCTCACGCAGAGGGACGGTCGCACTCTTATCCTCACGCACAGGAATTCTGGGTTGTGTTTTCCTTCTGTCCATGTCGAGAGTCTGTTTTCACTCCATGGTCGGATTGTGTAATTTTCTACTATTTCATTGTGGGATGGGAGCTGTCATTTTCCCCACGTTTTTTTGTTGGCTGTGGTGTCCAATTGCATTCTGGGATGTTTTTTGCTGTGGTATGCATTGAGTTCCCATGGCTATGCTGGGAATGCAGTTTATTTATCCATTGTAGACTGTGATTGGTTGCCATCATTCATTGAGAAATTGTGGTGGTTGATGTACCCTAGTTTTGGGTTGCAACTGAGTTGTTTTGGCCATGCGAGGGCCAAGAACAACTCTGAGTTGTCTCATGGCTTGAGTTGTGTTTCACCTGTTGGTTGGGACTGTCACCTGCTGGTTGGTTTTCCTTCTTCATAGAGCTGTGAAGGGATTGTGTTGTTGCATGTATGCAGTGGTTGGTCTTCGGACTGTGCTGGCTTGGCCGGTTTGTTGATGGCCTGATAAACCCAGCTGTGTTGGTTTGCTGATTGTGTCCCTTCACTATGTATGAGCCTGCATTGACCCTTATCCTTGGAGGAATCATGCCTAGCTCGGGGGTGGCAGCGCTGCTGAGAGATTTATGAGCACGCTGGCCTATGGTTGGGTGGAATGTTGCAGCGATGTAGCTGGTTGCGGGACAGGCTCTTCATTAAAAGATAAGTATTGTTGTTATCCTATTTCTGCAATTATATTGATGTCAAATGAGTAAGACATGAACATGTGAATGCTGGGAATGTATACGTTTGCTTCCGCTGTATGATTGAGGAGTTAGGCATCTGTGTATGCTTGTATGTTAATGCATCTTTGTATGCATTCTGTTAAGTAATTTCAATTCAGCATTGATGGATCATGCATCTGGTTATGTATCTCTTTCATGGATTATGTTTAAGCTTTTAATTTCCACACTGATTTATCCCTGTTTATGTTCATGGGGCTATTGCCTGTTTTCCTGGTTTGTATGTGGTGTTCGTCGCGTCCTCTTTGCCGGTCTGAGGGTCGGGGACATGACAATCCCTCTGATTATAGGTTGATCACCTTTGACTTGGATCAAGGAGAACCCTAGATTCCATCATCCGTTGCCTTACAAGTTCTAGTTACGATTCAAAATTTGGTTATTCATCGATGCATCATTGATGAGGGGGCGTCCACCTATGTTATGTCAACCTTTGTTTGGTAGAAACTCAGATCCCAAACCCTTCAACCTTCCACCACTGCTCTTTGCACCTATGATGGCCGCTCTGCTCAACCCCAAGGCGTTCTCATGAATGTCCCCATTGAGTTAGCAGGAAAACCAATGTTGATTGAAATTGAGGTTGTCAACTCCCAACTCGATTACAACCTCCTCCTAGGATGTAGTTACATGTATGAAAAGCGAGCCGTTTTCTCTACTGTCTTTCGACTCTTCATATTACCTCATGATGGGAAGATCATGACCATCGACCAACTGAAATAATATGATATAAAGGGGTCAACCACATGAGAACACATCTGTCCCACTATTGACAGTGTGTCCATACCATCCCTATCTGTTGTTGGAAAAGGCTTGTTTGCCAACGTTCCTACGACAGACACCTTTTTGTCCTTACAACCTCCTCCTTTGCTAACTGATATACCAGATTTGTGCATTATCACATCCAGTAGTGTTTCAACCTCCTCGCAACCTCAGTTGCAACCTCAATTATAGTTCTCTGGGAATTATTGGGGTTCACTTCCTGTCCACACGATTCCCTTCATTTTTACACCATCCGACATCGTGAGAAATCCCGTCATGGCTACTCTCAACCTACCTAGTTTCACCTTGGGTATTCCTGTGTGGTACCTCGATCCACCTAACCCACCCCGATTCCACAAGTCGTGGTGACTCCCATCCAACCTATTGAGACAATGTCACACCCACCTCCTGGAACACCAAAGATTACTCCTACCCCTCCCCTCCTCCTGCCCCTCCTCCTCTGAAGAAGGTTGGGGGAAAGGCGACCAAAGTGACGACAAAACCTTATCCTTATCCTACATGTGCTTTATGCGATGTACAAGGTCATGCGACACATAATTGTCTTGAGTTACCTCTCATTCACAACCATATGTGCACTGTAGACGAGAGTGACAACATCCGAGTTGTCAATGTTCCAGCTTTACCTACGGTTAAGAACTAGGCGCTACAAACCAACCACCCATGTGCAATATGTGGCCAATACGGTCATTATTCACACCATTTCCCAAACTTTCCTGAGTACCAGTTGGTCCTTAGTGACCTTTGCATACATTCTCGTGAGTCTGACATTAATGTCCTTGAGGAGATCCACCCTATGGTTTCTTCCTCGGACATAACCAATTCCATCTACACGATCTCTAGGTCTAGTATTGATTCTGTCCCCTCGATTGTGGAAGATCCATCCGATCTATTTGCGTGCTTCTTTCACAATGACGAGGAGATCCTTGAATCTCTTTTGACTCCAAAGTATCCTTGGGATGATATGCACCATTGCTCTTTTTTCATCCCCGATGAACCTTCTTCATCGTCGGACCAATACTTTGTCGAAGCAAAATACTTCATCCATGGAAAGGTAGAATGGTTCAAGAAACCCATTTCGACACCCAATGCCTTTGAAGAAGGTAACATGGCCAACATTTCACCAACCATCAAGGTAAATATATCAACCACACCCGGAGTAATTGAATATATTACACTTGGAGCCTCTTGCTCCCCTGAAGAAGCCGCTTCATACAAAGCACTTTTTCAGGAGTTCCGTGATATTTTCGCTTGGTCATATACCCAGATGCATGGGATTGATTCATCTATTGTCAAACATCATATCAAAACATGGCATGAGGTTGCACTCATTAGCCAAAAGCAATGACCCATTCACCCGTCAAAGGCTCCCACTGTCAAAGCTGAGATTGAGAAACTACGCAAAGCAGGTTTCATATACCCCATTGCGTATACCACTTGGTGTTTCCAATCCTGCTCCTGTCAACAAAAAATAGGGTACGATTCGTGTATGTACTAACTTCCATGAATTGAATTTGGCATGTCCCAAAGATAACTTCCCCACTCCGTTCATTGACCATATCATTGATGCCTGTGCCGACCATGATGCATTTTCTTTCATGTATGGATTTTTCGGTTATAACCAAATTCAAATCCGGAAAGAGGATCAATACAAAACTGCTTTCACTACCCCTTGGGGCATGTTTGCGTATCAGGTTATGCCATTCAGCCTCAAAAATGCTGGATCCACTTTTAAGAGGTCCATGACCTTTTGTTTCGAGGACCTCATTCACATTATCTTGGTCTTTCTAGACGACCTAACAACTCGATCTCGAAAGCGTTCTCAACATTTGGATGACTTATGACAAGTCTTCCTGCGATGTCGCAAGTACAACGTCTGCTTGAAACTCCTCAAGTGTGTGTTTTGTGTCTTAGTTAGCTAATTACTTGGGTTCATTGTGTCCCACAAAGGGATTTCCGTGGATCCTCTGAAGGTTCAAGCCATATTGAATATTCCCCCACCACGTACTCTGTGTCAATTACAGAGCCTCCAAGGCAAGGTCAATTTCCTTTGCCATTTTATTCCAGTCTATGGATTCTTACGCCTTATCCGTACCAACATTCCTTTTGTTTTGGATCAACATGCACAAGATGCTTTTGATGCACTGAAACAAGCTCCGAATTTCACTCTATTGTTGTTTCCTCCTGAATTCACCAAGGAATTTATCCTCTACGTGTAGGCATATGAGAATGCTATCGATGGAGTCTTAGTCCAAGAAGACGATGCTCTTCAAGAGAATGTGATTTATTACATAAGTTGAAGCTTTTTAGACCCCCTTTACGTTACTTCCACGAGGATAAGATGGCCCTTTCTGTCGTCTTTTCAGTACAGAAGATACACCACTACATCCTCTTGAGCCACACTCGAGTCGTGGCCGATTCCAACCCCATGCGGTATCTCTTGAACCACCTTCTTGTTCAAGGTTGAGATGCCAAGTGGATTGTCATTCTCCAAGAGTACGATCTGGAATTCGTTGCCCCAAAAAGCACCAAAGCTTTGGCATTAGCTTCCTTAATGGTAGAATTCCTTTTTTTCGTCTACCTCACCACCTATCACAATCAATATTCCTGATGAATTTTTATTTGTCATTTCTACAGAATACCCATGGTATGGGGGAATTCTCTTGTACCTGCACACATAGAAATTTGAGCCCCATTTAAGTTGCGAAGACAATTGTCGCATCTGACACCAAGCTGCTTGATACCTCCTCATTGGTGATATCTTATACCACTATGGTGTCGACACCATATTGTGTCGTTGCCTCCCCCATGATGAAGCCGAAAAAGTACTGAATGACTGTCATATTGGAGCCTATGGTTTCCACCTCTCCGATCTGGGTACCGCACAAAATATCCTCCACGCCAGTTCTTTTTGGCCCACCATATTTTTCGATTGCATCAATGTAGCTAAACAATGTCATAATCACCATCTCTTTTCTCCAAAAGCAAGGATGCCTCCTGCGTCGCAACATCCTGTCGTCATAGTCGGTCCCTTTTGCAAATGGGCGATTGACTTCATGACCTATAATCGTCATTTGACCGACGGTCATAAATACATCATTGAGGCTATCAACTATTTCACCAAATGTGTTGAGGCCATGCCTACGTTCAACTATAAGGATGATAGTCTGGCACGGTTCTTTCTTAACCACATCATCACTCCTTTCGGTGTCACCCAACGGTTAGTCTCAGACCACGGTTCTGATTTTGAGGACAATGTTTGGACATAGCTTTCCGCCATGTTGAGGTTTGGAAACTAATATTCCTCCGCTTATTATCCCCAAGGAGATGGCCAAGTTGAGGATGTCAACAAGATACTCAAAACCATGCTCTAGCAGATGGTAGAAAAACATAAGTTTAACTGGCACCACTTTCTCTTTTCTGCCCTCTAGGCCTACCGGATATCTACAAAAACCGCCACTGGTTTTACCCCATTTCAATTAGTCCATGGCGCGGAATCAATTCTTCCCATTGAATGCCAGATTCCATCGCTCCGCCTTGCTGTCAAATTTCTCCTTGACACTTCACCATTAGAACAATGCCTACTAATGCTCGAATGAACCAATGAGGACTGTCGTGCTGTTCTCCAAATGATCGAGGCAACTAAGACCCGATCGAAGTCCTTGTCATCACATATACATTTGCAGCCAGGATTCCATGATGCATCATGCAGATTTGTCTCTTATTTTATTTCGAGCTACTTTTTATATGGGGTATCAACATGGATCTTTGTTGTAATCACACAAATCACACAAGGTTACCAATAATACACATATAGATTCATATATGCATACATATACAAGAGACAAGAACATGCGATAGAATAACAGATTATATTAGTTAATCACATGAGGGTCCAAACATACACAGAAGTGAACCAAGTTCTTATCTGGTTTAACAACCTAATATATATGATTTAAAAAACAGTTAGGAATAACTACTTGTCGATTCAGTCAACCGACGTGACCTTTGGAGGCTGACATAATCTCTGATTAGTTGGTTAACCAGTCTAGTCGGCTCACCGAATAGCTCCTCCAACATCTCCCCCAGGAACAAAATATTTTTTCGTCTCGAAGAAATAGGGGAGGTAACAAAACTATGTCTGTAGTAGCTTTCTTCTCTTTGTTCTATCTTCAAGGGCTATGCAGTCTAATAGATGGTATTTTCTATACACATACTTTGACTATGGCTTTTGCTATAATGGCCAGTTGGTGTTGAAATTCTACCCAACTGCGGAGAGCTCTCTGGATATCTATAGTCAGGGTTGTAATGCTGGATAGGGTCGACATTTTATCCTGAATTGAAATATCTAAGATATTATTCATGTCGGGCCCCAGAAATTGGGATTTTTCATCTGCTATGTTCAACAGCCTTTGCATTTGTGGACAGATTGTGTCTAGTTTGTCGATGCTGGGAAGAGCTTGGTTCACTCACCGATGAGCTTGCTTCTCTAGCTTCTCTAGATTCATTGTTTCCAATACAATCTGATATTGTATTGTACTCCTAATTGCTTCATCAAGACCCTGTTGATTTTATAGTGTCTTGATATGTTCGTGGGTTTCTCGAGCTTGCTGAAATACCTAGCCATAGTGGGTATACCAGCGACGTAGTACTTCTTCTATAGTAGTTGACTCCTCTAGATGCTCATGTAGTACCTTGTGTGCTTCTGAGAATGCTGTGTACTGCTTTCTTAATAATACAGATGTTTCTTCCTTTCACTCCTCTTTCTTGGCCTATATCTCCCCCTGAAGGTTTGACATGACACTTTCCAACAACTGGTAACCTCTCTTTAGTGGTTTTTCCGTGTCGGTCTCATTTGCTCCTGGTGCAACTATATGAGTCAAATTCTTGCATTTGGTCAAGAACTTGACTTATTCTTCTTTCAGTTTGTCTATTTGTTCTTCTCAGCTTTGAATTCTCTTTGTAGTTTCCTGAGTGAGTGCTCCTAATAGCTGACCCAATTCTCCATCTCTTAGTTTTGGTGTGTTGACTACAGTGGTCGACCCTAGCTGATGAAGGTGAATAACTGTTGGTATATGTTGTGTCTGCTATTGGTCTTTTTTCTTATTTTCTTTTCTTTTTTTCTCTTATGTTTGGAATGACAGACCACTACTGATCCTGATGGCACTAATGTTGGCTGCTGCTGCTGCGTTTGATTCTCTTTAGTCGGCGGGTTATCCATCGACTAGACTTCTGCTATAGCAGGGTTAACTTGTTGACTTACATGTGTGAGACTTTTGTTTGTATGTGCTTCCAATGGTGGTTTTGGATTTGGTGGAGGTTCTGAAGTTAATGGTGGTGATGAGTGATCTGGGGTCACTAGGGTAGTTGGGATGCCTTCTGTTGATATAGGATTTTTTGACTTCTGGTTGTGGGTCAGTAGGGTCATCAAATTCGACAGAGTAAAAGAGGTTGTTGATGGTTTGGTAGATTTCTAGTGCATCACCCTGATCATCATCCTCTAGGTCTCCGACCAGTTCATTGGTTGGTGTGAAAGATGAAGTCCGTGCTGCAACAACTTGGGATGTCTTGTCGGGATTTCTAAGGAATTTCTATTGAATGACTCCCACAACTTTTGGTGGCTGTGAGGCTTGGGTGGTTTGTGAGGCGAGGTTCTGTCGGGAAGAGCTTGAATCTATGAGTTTATGAGTGGTGGATATCTATTGGGATTTGAGAAATAAGTCTGGCAGCTTATTGATAAATTGTTGGATGTAGATGTCTTTGTCCACTCTCTCCTTAATTGTTTCCGACATTGCACTTTTGCACAAGTCTGCAGGACTCATGTTGGTCGACACCGGCATGTTCTCTTGTATTATTTGGGTTGGGGATGGGGGTGGTGGAGTTGAAGCTAAATCAATTGTTTCTACTATAGAAGGGCTTGTAAGTTTTACCTTTTTTATCTTTGGCCTGCCTTGTCTCTTCTTCGACAAATTGTTTGAACTGTTCCTTGACAGAGACTTTGTTTTTGGCAGCTTCTATCAAGATGTCGGTTTCCCTTGCATGTAATTCCTCATCCTCTAAGATGTCATGGAGGATAAGTTTGCGCTTCCGTTTTCCTTTTGCTGTACTCTTTGTACGTTTTTGAGATTTGGCAATTTATGTAGCTATTTGTCAGATGTTTTTCTTCGTTAGTTGATATTATGGTTTCTCTGTCTCTGTTTCTTCCTCCCACTGTTGATTCTGGACCATAGTGTTTTGTTCTGTCGGTATCATGGCTTGTTGTTTTGTCGGTGCATTTTCAATATGAAGAAGATTTTTCTCTTCTATCAGACTATCTCTTGAAGTGAAGGTACTGATGTGAAGGCGAACTTCATAATCTTCCTCCTTTTCCTGGTCAATCAGTGGTTCAACAATAGAGAAGTTAATCTCTTTTGCGCTTGCCAATATGGTTATATTAGTTTTGGATTGTCGAGATAGTTCATAAAAAATTTCCTCAACTGTTGGATAGTAGTTGAGAGGTTTTGCGTTTGTTGAGGAATCTTGCGAATGCGATACTGCCGTGTGGTCAAGTTCCAACTGGAAGTGTGCTGATGGTGGCAGACATCTTCAGATGTTTTGAGGCACTGAGATGTCCCTATCCCTACGACCAGTGAAGAGGACACGACGAACACCACCAACAAGCGGGAAAACAACCCCATGAACATAAACAAAAGAAATCAATGCTGAAATTAAAAGCTTAACATGATGCATAACAAGAATGCCAAACATACAAGCATACACAGATGCATAATTCCTCAAAGCATTCAGTGAAAGCAAACATATACATTCCAGCATTCCACATGTTCATCTTAATACCTGAAACAATAGATACATTGCAGAGATGAGACAATCAGGAGTACTTATCTTTTGATGAAGAACTTGCCCGCAACCAGCTACGTCACTGCAATGTTCCACCCCACCATAGGCTAGCGTGCTCATCAATCTCTTAGCAAAACTGCCACCCCCAAGCTGGGCATGATTCCTCAGGGAATAAGGGAACAAGCAGGCTTACACAATCAACAAACCAACACACCTGGGTTTATCAGGCCATCAACAAACCAGTCAATCCAGCACAGTCCGAAGACCAACCACAGCATACCACAGCAAACAAGAGGTTCACCGCTCTGTGATGAAGGTAAGACAAACGATGAGCATAGATCAATCCCACAAGGCAACACAGAGTTGTTCTTAGCCCTAACGTGGCCAAAACAACTCAGCAACAACACCCAAACCAGGGTACTTCAGCAACCCAACTTCACAATAAAAACTGTGGCAACTATACACAGTCCCAAAACGGACACATTGTTGATGAGGGACAACGGCTCACTAAGAATCCATAGCGGCCCAAAACACAGTTGGACACCAAAGCCAACAAAATGTGGGAAGAAACACACATGCACAGTCCGAAATGGAAATAGAGATCGGGCTCTCAACAACATCCAATAGTCGTGGAAGAGCAACAACAACCCAAATCACGGGTTACACAAACAGCAAGCCCGAATCATGGGTTAAACCAACAGCAAGGAAGAAATCGTGGATTAAAGCCATGGTCATTCACATACTAGCAGAAATCGGGCCCCTTGAGGCCGTTTCACCTGCTGGCTGCATGCACAACCAAGAAGAGCCGCGACTGGTGCGTGAGGAAGACGAACTAACCTCCACCTGTGAGTCCCTTTGTGAGCGTGAACAACTCCCTTATGCACGCGGATGAACAGACTTCGGCTCTGCGTAAGGAAGAACTGACCATGGAGAGAATGAACAGACCACCCTCATGAAGGTTGGAAAACGTGGGAGAAAAGAGTGAATGCAGTCATGGGTGGAGTGGGCGCATGAGCAAGGGGACTGACAGTCCTGCCACCCCACTCCCAAAATCAATAACTTCCCCAACCACCAGCATCCATTCTCAAAGAAGGTGGTTGGATAAAAAAATAAAGAGGTTGAAGAGGTTGGATGAGACAAGGAAGATGGCAAAAAAAAACAAGGTGGCAACACATGGGTTTTTCCCTCCATAGACCAAGGTTTGACATCCCCCATCCCTTATCCTTTGGAACCATGCCCTTTTCATTCAATGTTCCACTGCCGTAGCTGGTTGTGGTTTTAGTTTTATTTGATGTGCGTGTTTACATGATGCCGAATTATAATGTGCCAAATAGCATGATATACCATCGGCAACTATCCTTATTGCCGAAACATACACAACCAAATCAATGGTGGGGCTTTTGCCTTTAGCTCCTCACCATGATTAATTACATTATATACATCATGCAAACGGGGTCAAAACCAGGACGTTACAGGCACCCTCCATCTGGCTGCTTGGACTGTTATATTTTGAAACCAGTTCTCCAAGAATACTTTACCCTCTTCCAGCTCTTGCTGAGTTCCACCCATTGAGAATGGATTAAAAATCCACATGTGGAACCTTGTCGGTTCAAGGAAATATTTATGCCTAACTGGACATAGGTGATACATAGCTATCCATATTAATAATGACGAGAATCTGATTATTTCCCCTGATTATTGTCATTTTACACAAATATATTTGAGTATGTTGGACATGTATTGAGCCCAACAATATATTTTCCCTGATTCTGCTATGCAGTCAACAACTTCCAGCATGTTGAGTTTTAAATCACATCCTCGCCCTACGACAGTCAAGCTTGTGGACATGAATTTGGGTCACTATTTTGGGTGCAGAGTCTTTAATATGATGGAAAATCAATCCTTTGGATTTTTTCCCCGTTGGTGTTCTAGTTAGTCTTTCCACTAGTCCTTCTTTAATACCCACAAGAACAGGGTCGCCTTTGTTTGAAATCCCAGTTAGTTTGTAAATGGTCTCAACTGATATTTCCACTCGCATATTGAAGTAGAACTTCCTGTTGTGGTATCAGATGATGATAAATTTAGCAATATTCTCTTTTGTCCCTCCAAAATGCGCCATGAGGGATGCATTCATGTAGTCCAAGATAGTGCTATGGCTTATTTTCTCCCCTTCCTATGTCCTCCTTGATTTACCTTCATAAGCCCATTGTTTGATTTCTGCCCAGTGTCGTGCCCATGAAGTTTCCTGTACTTTTGCTTTTTTAATATTCTCTAACCGTTTCACCAGTGTACTAACAACGGATCCCAACTCTTTTGCTTTGGCTATCGTGACTCTGGTTTGCTTTGGGGCCATGTTTTCGGTTTCTAGCTCGAACTCTTTCATGGTTAATTTTATCTCGGAGGTCTGATAACTCTGTCGCTCTAAATCTTTGAAGAGTGGTAAGAATTCTTCATCCAATGTAGTATTTATAGTCGGAGTGGACCGCAATCCTGTCGATGGAGGTATTAATGGTGGAACTGATGGCAAAGGATGGTCTATTGAAATCTTTTTTAATGCGTTCTGGTTTTGGCCCTCCCTCTAACTGTAGTCATGATGGGTTGATTTGACCTTTTGATCTTCTTGTCGATGTCGATGATATGGTTGATATGCGGTATGCTGATTATTGTCAAATGTCGGTTTACTACGTATGTTGAAATTTCCTGTCATTTTGGTTTTGATTCTTTTGGGTTCTAGGTTTTTGTTTTTTCTGGTTTCTATGGTTTTTTGTTAACAATTATGATAACTATTTTTTTTTTCAAAATTTTCAATTTTGGTACCGTTTTAGTCGGGCACCGTTTACCAGTTTCCAAAATACTGTGCCTTGTAATGTTCTCAGTTGGATTGAACCATTGGCATTGATTTCTTCGATAATATAGGGTCCCATCCACTCTGTGTGGAGTTTCTTGGTTTCCCTTTCACCCGACTGTTATACAGTAGTGCGAGATTCCCGACCGACAAGTTTTTGTTTTTAATGTTTCAGTCGTGCCAAGCCTTCTATTGTTGTTTCTGAATTTCCTGGTGTTGTACAACAATTAGTTGGTGTTCTTTTAGTTTGTATAATTGTGTTAGTTGGTCCTTCCTTGCTTCTCGACATTGATGTGTAAGATGTCGGCTATTACTGGTGTCTGTTGTTGGAAGTGTAAAGGGACAACTGCTTCTTGGCCATAGAATAATAAAAAAGGTGTTTGGTCTGTCAATCGTTTATATGCTGTTTTGTATGCCGATAATATTGTAGGAATTTTATCATCCTAGTAATCTTTGTCGGTGTTGCAGATTTTTGTTAGACCTCTTGTTAGTGTTTTGTTGAATGCCTCTATCGCTCCTTTCAACTGAGGGTGATAGGCTGTGCTTCGATGGTGCTTGATTTTGAACTATTCTGTTAGTGCTGCAATGGTTTTATTGATGAATTGTGACCCTTGATCACTAATTAGAGTTAGTGGGAAGCCAAACCTAGTAATGATATTTTCATAAATGAATTTAGCACCTACCTCACTAGAATAGGTTTCAACAGGTTCTGCTTCTACCCATTTAGTTACATATTCTACTGCTGTTATGATGTACCTTGCACATGCTCTTTTTGTTGGGATTGGAAATGGACCTATAAAGTCGATAGCCCAGATTTTGAATGTTAAGCTTTGGTTTACGGATATCAAGGGCATCTCTGTGCTAGGTAAAGGTCGACCTAGACGTTGGCAGTGATCACATTTGCTAACAAAATTCTTACAGTCTTTATAAAGTGTCAGCCACCACAGTCTTGATTTTGGATTTTCCTGACAGTTGTATCTGACTAAAAGTGTCCTCCTGCTGGTCCATTATGTGCTTCATACATAATGTTTTCTCGTTCATGCTCTAAAACACATCGACGAAGTACTTCATCCAAACCCATTTTGTACAAAAATCCGTTGATTAGGCTATATGGTGGATCTTTCATGGCTAGAATTTGTTTCTTCTTAGTGTTCATGCCTTCAGGTGCTTGTCCGTTCTCTAGAAATTGTGCTATTTCCTCTAATTCTGTAGGAGCAAATTCTATTTGGAATAGGTGAGCATCTGGCAAGTCATCTTCGACTCTTGTTGGTTCCTCCCCGTATTGATCCTCGACAAGTGGTCAGGCCTGACATTTAGTCTTCTTGATCGAACAACAACTTCGAATTCAAATGATTGGAATAGTAACAACCATCAACAAATTCTTCCATGGTGTCGAGGTTTGTTTACCATATATTTAAGTGCTTAATGGTTAGTGTAGAATATGAAAGGGTTAGCCAATAGGTAGTGTCGATACTTTTGGAGTGCAAACACCATCCATAATTACTCCCTTTCTGTTGTTGAGTAGTTGCATTCTACCTTATTTAATTTTCTGCTGCTGTATATGATTGGGTAGTCCATTCCATCTTCACTAGGTTGTGTCAAAATCACACCTATTTCTAGTCTTGAAGTATCAATATGTAAGTGGAATTTGATCGACCAATTTGGGAATCTCAGGATGGGTGCTTCAACTAATTTTCTTTTCAATGTGTCGAATGATGTATCACATTCTTTTGTCCAGTCGAACTCCTGATCCTCTTTTAACAGTTCTTCCAGTGGGTATGTCATATTTGAGTAGTGTCGAATGAATTTTCTATAATATCCTGTATGACCTAACAATACTCTGACCTATTTTGGATTCACCGGTGGTTTTAAGTCAAGAATTTTTTTTATTTTTGCAAAATCGACTTTGATGCCTTCCTTGCAGACAATGTGCCCTACTAAGATTCCTATAGGGGTTAGGAAGATACATTTTATTAAATTGAGAGATAGCTAGATTTGTCGACATCGCTCCAACATAATCCTTAACCATTTGCAATGGTCTTTTCAGCATGGAATAGATCGTCTAGCCGTCAAGGTATACTGCCATCATTTTATAAATGTATTCTTGAAACGTTTTGACAACTATTCTTGAAAACACTGCAGGTGCATTCTTGAGATTGAATGGCATCATTCTGTAAGCAAATGATCCAAATTCACAGACGAATGTGGTCTTTTTCTGGTATTCTTTGGCTATTTATACTTGGTTTTACCCTGAAAACCCATCTGTGAATGAGTAACATTCATGACCTATGACCCCATTTAGGATTTCATTGGCATAAGGGGTCAGAAGTGGATCTGTTAAAGTGACTTTATTTAATTCCCAAAATTCGACACAGATTCTTAACTTTGTCGGGTCATGCTTTTTCGGTTGGATGACCATTGGGATTGCCCATTCCGACTGGTCGATGGGGTAAATAATTCCAGCTGTAAGCATATTATCGATCTCCTTTTTAACTATTTCTTTGTATTTGTGAGCCAACTTGTAGGGTCTTTTCTTGATAGGCCTAGGTTCAGGTTTAATGTCGATCTTCATCTCACCTATTTCTTTTACTAACCCTTTTAGGTCTTTGTAGTCTCAAGCAAAGACATCCTGAAATTATTTCAACAAGTCAATGATTTCTGTTGTTTTCTCTTCACTCCAATAATCACCGATTTTTGCCATTTTTGGTCTGTTATCATTAGATATGTCAATTTCTATGGTTTTGAATTTTGCGTCCATCCATTCTGGCGCCTTACTTTCGTTAATCTGTCGAATACCTTCTTTGGACTGTGAAAATGTTGTTGGAAAGTCTATTGCCGTCATCCAGTCGGTATCGTATTTGTCGGTCGATTCGATTTTGAGTATCATTCTGACTGGGTTGACCATCTCTGGGTGATCAGATTTCCACTGAAAACTTTTCCCATGTGTATGTTCATTTTATAAATGGAGTCTCGTCGACTGTGGTATTTTGTTTGATTGAATGTTATGACATGTTGCATTTGGCAGACTATTCTATTTTGATTTGTTAGTAGTCGACTGTATAAATGTTTTTGTTTGTTTCGTAGCCTCGACTAAGTTTTCGTCATCTAGTATAAAGTTAAAGTCCTTGATAAAATTTTCTCTAAGTTCATTCCGTAGGAATGTTTCACCTCGTGCTTCTTCCATTTTATACCATTTGTTTGGTAGATTGTCCAATGTCGAGGAAAACAGGTGTGGCCATATATGTTCGTCTTTGTAACCAAGTCTTCTCCATTCTTTTTCACATGTTCTTATATGGTTTTTTGGATCTTGTCCTTGTGTGAAGACATGTATTTGTGCCTGTTTAGTTAGTTTCCTACCTCTAAACCTTTATATGAAGAAGGTTGAAGCTGTTTTCCATGTTTGTAACCTCGACTGATGGTTGTCCCACCATCGAGTAGCTTGTCTTGTAAACGTTTCTCCCAGGATTTGAAGTCGGCCATGTTCACCTAGGTTCTTCGAGACTTGTTCTACATGGAGAAATAGTGATTCTCTCTATTTATACCGAAAATTTTGTTTATTATCTATGTCTATAAATGTCAAAGAGGGGTATTCTCTTATTTTCTTTTCAAATATTTTAGGAATAGTCGAAAAAAAGAAGCATTACCGAGTTGGTTTCTTCTAGATAGCTTGAATAGTCCAACAACCCCTTGCTTGTGTTTCGCAGTTTTCAATTTCCCAATCATATAATTCGGCATCCGAATTATATCCCACTAAGTCCTGGTTTCCTAGATGAAGTTCACCATAACTGTTAGGTTCAGTATAATATTCATTATTTTGAATTTGATAGAGTTGTCGAACATCGACTTCCTCGTCTATAGGTTTAGTCCAGGGTTCTCCATGTGAGGAAAAAATGGGGACAATAACTTTCTATCTGCTCCCTTTTAATTTTATTCTTTCCTTGTCCAATGAGATATATGCCTTCATTTTTCTACTCCATGGTCATCCTACCAACGCTGGAAAGGAATTGGATCCTTCCTTAGGGTATATGATTTCAAAATTGATTTTATTCGAAATGCCTTTTATTGTTATGTCGACATTTCTCCAAACCCCAATGGGTTCGATTAATCCTTGGTTGGATAATTTTAAATATATTCCTAATTCGTTCAGTCGAGGCCTACCCAACTGCTCCCATATATACCCTTTCATGATGTTTACTTGGGATCCAAAGTCGAGAACGACTTGTCGAACGTGGTATCCTTTGATTTAAAGATCGACAAGTGGATCAACATTATTCTTATCTTTTTGATTTAGAATGCATATACTCTTAGTTTGTTTATCTGTATCATTTTTGTTCTTGATATTGTACAATTGATCAATGAATTGTGCTACTGACTTATCTTTATGTATTAAGTTTAATAGTTCGTGAAGTATGTTATGTCGATTGTCGTCGAAATCCTCTTGTCTTGCAAAGTCTCGAACCATGTTTGATGCATCATTATACAATTGTTTTTGCTTTGTAGGGTTAGGATATTCATTTTTGTTTTTAACTTTGCTTATTCTTTGATTGTCACCTCCAGTTTTCGTTCCTTGTCTAGTTACTATGTGTAGATTCTTTGTGCAAACTATATCACTCTTTTGAACACAAGACAAGACATTAACATTTTTCTTTTTAAAATTTTTGTCAAGTATGGTGGAACAATATTCCAATGACTGGTCGCCCACACCACAGCTAGTACAAAATTTTAGGTCAGTTTTGTCTTTATATGGACATCACGCATATCACTGTCCTTCTTTATAGCATGCAAAACATTGAATTGGCCATCGTGGTCGATTGTCATGATTTCCCTAAAATCGCCCTCGACCTCCAAATCCTCCATGACGGTTGTCGAACCGGCGCTAATATCTACGGCCTTCATATTGTCGATTGCTTGGTTCATTCTGGTCATTGTTCCTTGGGACATTGGAATTGTTTTGATCCACTGAATTTGTTTGGTAGACTGCCTAATAGTTTTGTCAGTTTTTGAGGATCAAGTGACAGTCGGCTGTTGCATGACTCTTAACTTCACAGATCGCACACCAAGAAGCTTTTCCATTCTTCATGTTATATGGGAAATCCTTCGTCGTATGGTCTCCATGCTCCTGACAGATATCGTAAAAACATTTTGTTTGAACAAAACAGACGTCTATTCGGCTTACGTCCCGGTGACAATTATCTTTGGTATGGCCGGCTGTAGAGCATTTTGTACACCAAATCTCCTGACCTTTGAGGTTCATTTCTCTTAAGGATTTCTGCATGATTTGCAGCTGTTCTTTAATTTGTTCTTTG
The DNA here is from genome assembly GCA_001517045.1 of Pseudotsuga menziesii. NCBI lineage: Eukaryota > Viridiplantae > Streptophyta > Pinopsida > Pinales > Pinaceae > Pseudotsuga > Pseudotsuga menziesii. The sequence goes on along the minus strand of LPNX011000646.1, from coordinate 633,213 downwards.
ACAATAGGGTATGTCGGGTAGTCCTCATCCATCTCTACCTACAGAGCTTTTGTCAGTGCTTCTTCATACGTTTTAAATGTCTCCAGACTTATATGTCGTTGGATCTTTTGGGAGAGCACTGCAAGAAACCATTGAATTAATAATTGTTCATCAATAACATAGTATATTTGGCCCAAGAGGTCTTTCCATATTTTGTCATAGTCCCAGACAGTTTATGAACTATGACTTAAGTTTTTTTGCTGCCATATGCTTCGCATCTAGTGTTTTGAAGAAGGATAGAAACTACTTCTTGATTTTTGCTTTAGATGCATTAGGTGTCCTTTCAGTATAGGTCATATACCAAGTTAATTCTCTCTTTCATAGGGCACCTGCGAACTATGCCATTTGTCTATCTTTGTTTATAACTTGATTGGCCTCCCATGTCGACTCGCAGACGAACCAATGTCGCCTAGGGTCTTCATCACCCTCATAGAGGGAGATGTGTGTTNGGGGGGGGGGGGGGGGGGGGGGGGGGGGGGGGGGGGGGGTAGTGGGATATTCGGTGTATCTTTCTGTCCATATCTAGTCTCGAAGCAAATTTCATTTCTGACAGATATTTTGGTTGTTGGTTCTGTTTCGACAATTTTTCGGTCAGTTTTGACTTCTTCTGTCGATGTCCAAATGCATTGTTGTGCTCGTGAGTCCGAATGGTCTGTGTTTTGTAAAGCTGTGTTTGGCAGGTGGGTGCTCCTTCATGTCCGGGGTAGATTAAATCTATACTTCAGTTGGACAGATACGTCCGAAGTGTTACCCAATTTCCTTCCTCTGGTTGACGTATCACTAAATGATTGTCATCATTTACTTCGTCGTCTAGTCGGCTCCATATACCAAAATCACTAGCTCTTAGTCTCAGGTCCTCCTCGACAATGGCCTGAATTCGGGTACTCATATTTATTGGAGATAGAGGTCTTACCTCCTAGGCTATTTCCAGCTGGAGAGCTTCTCGCTACTCTATCCACAAGTATTCCTCCATTAGAGACACCTCTTCATCTATGTCTTCCTCCCGTCGGTCATGACCCGACTGCGGTGGATTTTCCTCATGCTCTGTCACCCTAGCAATCATTCTTCTTTGGAGCACTATAGATTTCTCTCGTATCTCTTCCCTTCTTTTCTGCCTCTGATCCCTTTCTATCTTTTGTAGGTTTGACGTACCTTTGTGAGTCACTATCCACTCAATTTCCTTCTTAGGTCGAATTTTCATTGCTGGTGGTGGTATTTTATCAGGTTGACTAGATTCCTTCTACTCTGCCTTGACACATGGCCAGATACCTCCCCATATCCTACCTGATGCTTTGGTAAGCTCGTATAGTTCTATCTATTTGTTCAGGAAGTACTTCCACTCCCTTTCGGCAATAAATTTTTCCCATGCTTTTTGATTTTCCCCCAAGTTAGTGTTTGCTGACGGTTTGATGAGTGATGGACAAGGTTTGACTATATGACCTACCCCTCTGTCGATTAAAAATTTGAATAGCAAGGTCGGTAGTGAACAAAGAAATTGCTCAGTGAGGTAGGTATAGAATCCTTTTTCAATACTTTCAACTGAAACTCTCTCCTCTACTGGTTGTTCTTGACATAATTCATCTGCAATTTTCTCAAACCACTACGACAGGTTTGTTCGTCCTCCTCGGATTAGTTTCTGAAGCAATCTTGATGTTTAGTTGCTTTTGGCTTCATCTAATAGTTTTTTCAATAGTTGGGGTACCGATTCTACAAATTTTTCATGTGTTTCGGTGAAGAATTTCTCCTTTTCCTGCGCAATGGTTAGTCTATTTATTTCCTGCGCAATGGTTTGCGATCTTACGCTCCCACCAATTCTTAATCTCTTGTTCTGATATCATCTGCATATGGTCATATCATCCGTATATGTACTATTGGCAACAAAACCAATGTTTTAATCGCACATATCACATAAGTTTACCAATAATACACATATAGATTCATTGATTCATACATATACAAGAGACAAGAACAGGTGATAGAATAACATATTATATTAGTTAATCACATGAGGGTCCATACATACACAAAACTGAACCAAGTTCTTATCTGGATCAATAGCCTAATATATATGTTTTACAAAATAGTTAGGAATAACTACTTGTCAGTTCGATCAACCGACACGACCTTTGGAGGTTGACCTAATCTTTGATTAGTCGGTTAACTTCTAGTCGCCTCACCGACTAGCTCCTCCAACAATATTTACTGCTTCATTTCATTTCAGAGCCTTGTTCATCAGATTTTCCTTTCTAGGACTGAGATTCAGGAGTCCATTGAGATGCTTTTGGTAATCATCTAGTTCATTGTAACAGAGCAACAAATCAGAGTTGGTACACACAGTTATAGAGGGGCTTAATAAATAAAGACAGGTATATTTTGTAAGATTAGGTATGCACCAGGCTTGGTTTGTTTATACTCTATGATGTATGTTAGATAACTATGCTTATCATGTTAGGATGATTATGGTGACCTATGCTTATATCTATTGTGCTTTAACCTGTGTTATGATTAGTTGAGGATTTTAATGTGAAAACTATTGCTTATGCCATGCTTGTACAAATTGTAAACCTTGGTGCTAGGTTGGTTCCATGTCACTTGTCCCCATCCATCTAGTTCATCCACCTTTGATATTCTCCCATGACTTAAACTGATTGAGACTTGTGAGATTGAATATCATTTTCCCCATTGTGACCCCTATGTATAATAGAATCCATGTTGTTCCGTGTCTCTAGCTATGAAATACGTGGCTTGGCCAGTGTGGATAGGTTCACAGGGTAGTTCTTCTTTAGTTCCCAAAGCAAGTGCTCCACCATAATAGTGTTGCTAAACACTAAAGCATCAGAATGCATACAAGCTATATCTAAAGGATGCAAAAGTTAAATGTTTAAAAGTAGTCACTGGCCAAGAGTTTGAGCACACATTCATTGTATAATGTAAGGCTCATTATTCCCTCCATAGGGGCGACATGGAGAGGAAAAATTGTCGAGGGTATGGACGCTCGTTGGCAGCGGGGCTAGGCCTTAGTCATTTAATGGAGCCCAGAAGTCTTTTCAGGGCACCTGTTCTTGTAGGTTTGGACCTATCTTGTAAAGTTTAAAGTGATTTGAAAAGATTGATGGTCAAAGGATGAGCACTCACTCCTTGTATAGTGTTCGGCTCATGTTCCCCCACAGGGCATCCGGGTGAGACTAGCTTTCAAAGGCTGCATCTTTGTCAATAATGGAGCCTAGAAGGCTTCTAGGGACCTTTCCTTTGAAGTTTGACCTATGTTGCCACTAAAGTGAAAAGCAAAACTTGTTAGAGTATGAGGGAAACATATCCAATTATTTTATCCATTTGTGGGACACCTCCATCCCCTATTATTATATGTCATACATATGTCACCTTGGTAGAGTGTATTATGCAACATTCAGATAGATCATTGAGTTAAAGTCGGTTGAAAGTAATTTCCCTTTGCATAAACCTTGTTCTTCCATCCTCACCCATCTATAGCACATTGTTTACATTTTGTAAGTATGGCATGAACAATCAGACTTCCAGAAAGTTCCAAGATTTCTCAGAAGGACAGGTACATCTTATTATTATTATTATTATTATTATCTATCACCATGATTATGAATAATTGATTTATGCTTGGTTTTGATATACATTATTGGAGCATTTATTACCTTGGATGGTTGCAGGTTTATATTGATACAATATCTCATCTTGATTTTGGGTACTTTGTGGGACACCTCCATCCCCTATTGTTATATGTCATACATATGTCACCTTGGTAGAGTGTATTATGCAACATTCAGCTATATCATTGAGTTAAAGTTGGTTGAAAGTAATTTCCCTTTGCATAAACCTTGTTCTTCCATCCTCACCCATATGTAGCACATTGTTGACATTTTGTAAGTATGGCATGAACAATCAGACTTCCAGAAAGTTCCAAGATTTCTCAGAAGCACAGATACATCTTATTATTATTATTATTATTACCTATCACCATGATTATGAATAACTGATTTATGCTTGGTTTTGATATACATTACTGGAGCATTTCTTACCTTGGATGGTTGCAGGTTTATATTGATACAGTATCTCATCTTGATTTTGGGTACTTTGACCTGGTCAACCTAGTTGACCAAGTCAATCACAGTTCCCAAGGAAGTGACTAAAAAATACAACATGTCCTGTATTTGTTCCAGACATTCCCATGACCAATACTGCGGTTTCAGTTTTGAGAGTTTGGCCCTGGTTCTCCAGAAAAGTAATTATTATCACTTAATTATTGGCCAAATGATCAAATTTTATTCCAGATGGAAGTATGATTGGTTCTCCTAGAGAAGAGCAATGCTCCAAGGGGTATGAGTTGTCACTTATAACATTATTCTATGTCTCTAGATCATCCAAAGCAGTCAGTTTTCCCCATTTTTCACCCTGGACAGAGTTACAGTGGATTTATTAGTTTCTATAGATTGTACCAGCAAAAAATGAACTAGAAAAAATCACTGGGTCAATGAAATGGCTTGGAATTTTGGAAGATGATATTTTTAGGCATCCTAGACAGTACTCCAGTATTTTTCAGTCACCAGAGGTCCGTATTATTTTATTTGGCTCAGCCATTGAGGAAAGCCCCCAAAGGGGCGCCCCCTCAACTTGGCCATTCATGCATTTCATTGTTATATCTTATATTATGAAGTTGTAAAGGGTCCTAGGGTGAATTAATCCCCTAAGTGACCCCTCTCATGTATTTCTATGTCATACTATATGTTTTTATTTTTATTTTGACTTGGGATAGGCATCCTTAAGCAAAGTGCACCCGCATGTTGATTTGGTCACTTGATCCATGTATTGATCTTGATATTTTTGATCTCCACCATCGAAGATGTTTTAATATTTACTTTCAGATGATAGTTGGTTAAAATGTGGGAACACTCTCTAGATTTTTAAGAGAGGTGGCCCCCCATTGTAATTCATGAGCTTTGGCACCGACATTTTAATAAAGAGACTTTTATCTGGGATTATTTTTCTATGTATCTTGTGGATGGTTTGATGATTTGATGATTGGAATTGCTACTCTTACTGATATTTATTCGGGACACATTGCATTTCTTCTTTACCCATCTCATCTGCAGGAAAGGGAGGCGCACTAGGGGAGAGAGAGGGCATTTTTTGTGGGGTAACTCACCTTCGTCCCAGATCCTGGGTGTTTGAATCAGGGAGTATCTCATTATTTGTGATTTTTTATTCTCTTTCTTCTCCATATTCTGTAGATCTCATTCGTTTGTCTCATCAGTTGATTTTTCTCTGGTCTGATAGGTTGAAGGAGGCGCTAGGGTGACTGGCCGTGGCAAAATAACAACAAGATATTCCTTGAAAAAGTTTAGTTCGATGGGAAAGTGGCATTCTTCATCATTTCTTAGTTCATTTGCAAGATCCAACCATGTCTCGTAGGTAATTTTTTCTTCTTTTATTTTTTGTATATGCATTGCTCATCATTCTATTACATTAAAACCCTCATTTCGTAGATCCATAGGTTTTAGGTTACGATGAGCTATAAAAGTTAAAACCCACTTCGAAATTAACATAAAAACCTTAAGTTTAAAGTTTCATCACAATCAGACTCCATTTTCCCATCCAAAGCATTGGCCTGCTATGTAGGGAAAAACACCCCCCTTGGGGGAAGTGGGTACTTCACAACCCAAAAACTGGGTATTGTTCATTTCATCTTTATTTTCCTAATTTTACATCCAACAATCAATCCAAGTGTCCAATTTTACTTAATTTAACCATTTTTCCCTAGATCCCAATTTTTCTGAATAAACCGTAGGGTAAATTTGGGGCTTTTCATCTGGATGCTTGAAATCTCTTAGTAATCATTCCAAACTCTAATTAACCATCCTACTAAGAGATTCCACCAAGGTTCCCTTGGTTACTCATTCATTTTCCTCATTTTAGGGTTTCTTGGGCATAGGGACGCCCCTTGGGCTCTATGTTTTCACTGAGTCTGAAGTGTCGGTATCCTTGATTGGTGTGACATTTGAGTTCTTTCGAAGGTCTTGAATATCATAGGTAATGAATTTGGTTGCCTTTCCTCTTTTGTCCTGAATAAGATAACCTCATGGGGAAACTACAAGATTCATGATAACATTTTTGGCGCCACTGCCGGGGAGGTAGAGGCTTACCTTGGTTCATTATACGTACCTTCGGTGTTTATGAATGCGTTTACCTTTACAATCATTCATATCACATCTGGTTTTAAATTCAATGATCACGTTTAAATTATTTAATTTAACACGATAACTGTATTGTTTCTATCTCTCCTACGACTTTTTATTTTGGTGAACACGACAATTCCTTCACCTGGCGACTCCACAATGCGACTCCCCTGAGGGACCTACCCACGATTACAAATTTCAAAATATTATGTTAGAAGACATGGGCTTCCATGATGAATTCAATTTTGGCTTCGTACTTCCTGAAAAGTTCAAAGCTGCAATGAGTGAAATGGTCTCAACTTTCACCCTTTTATCCCAATAGTGTAAAGAAGATTATTTGGAATTTGATCATCCCTAAATCCCGTATGATCAAACAAAGCATTGTAAGGTTAAGGAAGTTGGAAATAGAAGTTATGCGATCACCCGGTCTCAATCCAAATATCTCCATAAGAAGACTGATAATATGTCTAACAGACTTTGGAAGGCACCAACTAATAGCTTGCCTCATCATAATGAAAGCACTCCTTTGACAAGAACAAAAAGTCCTAATCAAATCAAAATTAGGAGCATTCAACAGCCAACTAGGAAATGAAAGAAGGTAGTGACATCCCCTAGGAAAGACATCATAACTACCCCAAATCCTAAGCCTACCATTGTCAAAGGAAACATGTGGAAACCACCTCAAAATTCTAAAATTATGAAAATAGATCAACCCTAGGACATAATTGTATCTCAAGAACCAATCAAGATAGATTTTGCAAGTAAATTATCAAACATCTTGGTTTCCATATCTCTAAAGAAGTGAGTAAAAATCCCGTTCGTCAAAGCCCAGGTCATGGAATTCTTAGGGTTAAAGGTGGAAAAGAAGGAGAAGACAAACCGCTTTGGGTTGAATATCGATATGTCTCCATTCCTAAATAAACTAAGTATGACGGTTTTGCTGCAAGAGTTGTTAGAAGTACCATCAATAAGTAGAAAAGCTGTAAAATGTTTAGGAATTCAACCTAAGACAAGGATACCAAAGAAAATGCCTAAGATAACAAAGGATCTCCCTGTCATGATTCAAAGCATGATGAATAAAGGAGATGGGTATCTCCCTTTTTATGTGGCCCTAGAAATAAACCAGTTTATCCTCCATAACTGTATGCTAGATTCTGGAGAAAAAAGTAAATGTGGTGCCATATAAGGTCATGAACGAACTTGAGTTAACCAGAACCCAACAATTTGGGAGTGTTTGTGGTATGGATTCATGACCTGTAGAGTGCAAGGGGGTGATTGGAAACTTAAAGATGAAATTGGCAGCTTATTCGGATGTCGAAATAATTATGAATGTTTTGGTCATTGATATTCCTGATGTTTGGGGTAAGTTATTGTCTAGGAAGTGGGAAATAAAGTTAGGAGGTAGCATTTAGTTGGATCTTACATATGCAACAACCCCTATTAGTGAAACCGCCTCAATCAAATTGATGAATGAACCACCTATGATAGATGATGTAGAAATTCCTGACCACTTGTTTGGTGATTCTATGTGGGCTACATATGTTGGAAATTTTATGGTTTTAGCAAATTATTGGGAAGAAGCTAGAACACATCCTTTCCCTCCTAGAAATATCTGGAAGATGCGTTTCGATGGTGCTATATCTAGACATGGTGCTGGGGCTGGTATTGTGCTGATCTCACCTGCCGGAGAAGAGACCATACATTCTTTTCATTTAGAGTTTGATTGCACAAATAATGTGGCCGAGTATGAAGATTTTCTCCTTGGACTAAAACTTTCCAGAGACATGAAGATTAAATGTTTAAGTGTCATTGGTGACTTATACTTAGTGGTCTCTCAAGTTAGAAATCAGTTTGTTGCTAAGAATGATAGACTTTGTCATTACCGAAATGCGGTATGGGATGCCATAGAGATATTTGATGTGTTTTCAATCAAATAAGTTCCTAGGGAAGAAAACACACTTGCTGATGCTCTATATGTGATTGGGTGCACATTTGAAATTCCTGAATACTTGAAAGAGAAAAAATGTAAGGTGGAAGTTATTTTTAGGCCATCTGTCCCTGATAGTAAAGATCACTGGGAAATATTCGATAATGATGCTCAAATAGTACGTTTCCTGCATTGCATCGATTATCCACAAGACAATGCTACCACTTTGGAAGATGAAATGGAAAATCAATCATTATGTCACATGGACACTATAGAGTTATCAATTCCTTTCGAAAAAAATATTAATAGGCATGACAAGTACAAGGGAAAAAGAGTTGAGCTTGTTGATGAGGTGGCTAAAATAAACATAGGAACCCCTTTTTCCACTAAAATGGTTAAGATCGGGAAGAATGCTTCGCCCAAAGAGAGAGAAGAGATTGAAAGCTTGATTCGTGATTATAAGGATGTTTTTGCGTGGACCTATGATGACTTAAAAACGTAAGATCCATCTATAATAGAACACACTATGCCGCTGAAAGAAGGGTCTAAACCTTATAGGCAAAATATTCGTAATGTGAACCCCAAATTGGCTCCTCTAATAAAGAAAGAACTTGAAAAAATGTTAGTTACTGGAATTATTCGTTCTGTTAGGAATACGACCTGGGTTTCAAATCCTGTAATAGTGAGGAAGAAGAGTGGTGAGATTAGAATCTGCATAGACTTCTGAAACTTAACCCTAGCTTCTCTTAAAGACAACTACCCTTTGCCCAACATGGAGAATTTGTTGCAAAGTGTTACAAGTGCAAGGATGTTGTCCATGTTGGATGGTTTTTCGGGGTACAATCCAGTGCAAATTAGAAAGGAAGTTAGGGAAAAACAACATTTACTACTCCTTGGGGAACTTATGAATATATATGGATGCCATTTGGATTGTTGAATGCATGATCCACCTTTCAAAGGGCCATGGATCAAGCATTTAGTGATATAATTGGTAAAATTATTGCAATCTATCAGGATGATTTAACAGTTTTCTCTAAAGAAAGGAGTGATAATGTAAAGCATTTAAGGAATTTTTTTCAATAGATGTTGTAAGCCTTGGAATTTCCTTGAATCTGAAGAAATAAACTTTTGGGATTGATGAGGGAAAATTACTGGACCACATTGTTTCAAAAGATGGAATCCGAATTGACCATGAAAGAGTCCAAGCTTTTAACACTTTTCCCCCTCCTCATGATGTTCCTTCTTTACAGTATTTCTTTAGAAAAATTAATTTTGTGCGACTATTTATCCCAAACCTAGCCAAGTTAGACAAACCTCTAAATGATTTATTGAAGAAAAATGTGAAGTTTGTGTGGGATAAGAAGTGTGACATTTCATTCTCAAAATTGAAGAAGGCCATATCAACTTCACCGGTTTTGGCATGCCCTGACTATAACAAGGAATTTATGATTCATTCCTATGCCTCAGAAGATACAATCACAACAGTGTTATTACAAAAGAACAATGAAAATCATGAACAACCCATAGCTTTCATGAGTAAATACCTTAGAGATGTGGAATTAAAGTACATTACCAACGAAAAAAAATCCTATGCATTGGTCAAAGCTCTGAAGCACTTCAGGACGTATATTGGTTTCTCCAAGATCAAGGCTTATGTACCATACCAACTAGTAAAAGACGTGTTATCACAATCTGATGGTATATGTATACGAGGAAACTGGATTTCACGGATTCAAGAGTATGATTTGGATATTAAACCAATCAAAATTGTAAAAGGGCAAGGCCTTGCATAGCTTTTAATAGAGAAGGAGGTTTCGGTGAATTGTGTAGAAGAAGATCATGATAACCCAAATACCGAACATGAATGGTACAAGGACATCGTATATTATTTGAAGAATTTAATCTGCCCTTATTTGGTTGACCATCAAGGAAGGGCCTTAAGGTTGAAAGCATCAGAGTATGTTCTAACACGAGATGGTTTGGGATGGAGGAATCCTGATGGGATCATTCTTAAATGTGTAAATTTAGAAGAATCTAAGGTCATTATAAGAGAAATGCTTTCTTGGTTGTGCAGAAGGAATTATGAACCTACAACAATAGTTGCTAAAATTATGCGTGCTGGATATTATTGGCCTACATTATATAAATATGTTCATCATTGTGTCAGGTAATGTCGGGAATGCCAAGATTGCATGCCTTACCACTGAACCCTATAATTGTTGAAGCCCCTTTTCAACAGTGGGGAATGGACTTTGTTAGACCATTTGATCATAACTCAAGTAATGGGTTCAAATATATTTTGATATGCACTGATGATTTCACCCAATGGGTTGAAGCCATCCCCACAAAGAAGGCCACAACTGAAATCTTAATCAAGTTCTTGGAAGAAAACTAGTATATTGAGGTATTGTTGTCCCTTGAAATTAAACACTGATAATGCCAAAGATTTTAGTGAAATAGAAATGAATAAATTCTGTTTTAATCATGGCATATTTTTGTCTCATTCCTCTAACTATTATCCACAAGGAAATGGCTTAGCTGAATCTAGCAACAAAAAATTGGTAAGACTTTTAAAAAGAATGTTTGGAAAAAACAGAAGAAACTGGGATAATAAATTGAAATATGCTTTATGGGAAGATAGAACTACTGTAAAGAGAATTATTGGAAAGTCCCCATTCGAGCTTGTGTATGGCCAAGATTGTAGACTTCCCATTAATTTACAGATACCAGTGTATGAGTTGTTACATCAATGTGCATTTGACCAGGAAGCTATGCAAGCTAGAGTGGAGATATTAGTAGGATTGGATGAAAGGCGAAGAGACGATTTTAACAAAACTGTAATTGAGCAAGAAAGGATTTAGGGAACCTTTGATCAAAGCACCCAGAATGAGGATTTTAAGATTGGAGATGTAGTACTTCTATGGGATATGAATAAAGAAAAACCGGGAAATCATGGTAAGCTTGAGAAAATTTGTATGGGACCTTACAGAGTCGGTTGAATAGCAAGAAAAGGGTCACTTTCGTTAGAAACCTTAGATGGTGAGGAATTGGAGTTACCTGTCAACGAGAGACTGCTTAAACATTATTCCCCCCTATAAATTAGGTTGTTTCACCATCATTTAGAGTAGGTAGGATGGAATAAGCTATTTGAGAAGTAGTTTGAGTTTGTCTTCTGTCTGATTGATGCATGAGTTTTCTAGTTTACAAGCACTTTTTGTATTTGTCATTTTCTGCATTTAAGTTGAGTAGATTAGAGTTTATGTTTCTACATTTTACTTTCAACATTTATTTCTTGTCATTTTGTTTTACAGATTTATTTTTCCCATACATGTTTCCCCAATATTTCTTGCTTCCATGTGTGTAGGTTATAGGTAAATACATGGAAAGGAAGCATAATGCTGGATGCGCTAGGATGTGCTAGATAGCTCATTGATGATGGTGCCGTGGATCAGAGATCTCTAAGGTTCTCAAGCACTCTCTTCATTAGAGCACTTGTCCCAGTTGGAGCCAAATGTTGTCACATATATGTTTGCAGCCAAGCTTCCATGATGCAGCATGCATATTTGTCTCTTATTTTATTCCAAGCTACTTTTTACATGGGGTATCATCATGGATATTTATAGCTTTATTTCATTTCAGATCCTTGTTCATCAGATTTTCCTTGCAAGGATTGAGATTCAGGAGTCCATTGAGATGCTTTTGGTAATCATCTAGTTCATTGTAGCAGAGAAACATATCAGAGTTGGTACACACAATTATAGAGGGGCTTATCAGATGGAGACATGTATATTTGGTAAGATCATGTATACACCTCCTTGGTTTGTTTTTTTCTCTATGATGTATGTCATATACCTATGCTTATCATGCTAGGATGATTATGGTGACCTATGCTTATATCTATTGTGCTTTAACCCATGTTATGATTAGTTAAGGATTTTGATGTGAAAACTGTTGCTTATTCCATGCTTGTACAAATTGTAAACCTTGGTGCTAGGTTGGTTCCATGTCACTTGTCCCCATCCAACCAGTTCATCCACCTTTGATCTTGTCCCATGACTTAGACTAATTGAGACTTATGAGACTGAAGATCATTTTCCCCATTGTGACCCCTATGTATGATATAATCCATGTTGTTCTATGTCTCTAGCAATGAAGTATGTGGCTTGGACAATGTGTTTGGGTTCATAGGGTAGTTCTCCTTTAGTTCACAAAGAAAGTGCTCCACCATAACAGTGTTGATAAACACTAATAGTGTTCTCCTTTATTTCTGTCACCATGATTATGAATAACTGATTTATGCTTGGTTTTGATATACATTATTGGAGCATTTATTACCTTGGATGGGTGTGTTAGAATAATCAACCCATAGTTAGCTACCTTAGACATTAAATTAATCATTTTTGTCTTATTTGCCTAGTTTCATGATTCCACCTTACGCAAATTGTCATTTACCTATCCATAGTGGTCAAACTTGCCTATTTTGACTCATGGAGTGCTTGGGAAACCTCAAGGAATCAATTCTGCTTTATTCCTGGCCTCCTATGCGGCCTTCTGCTTTTTCTGCTTTATTGCCTGCTTTTTCAGTGTTTTAAGGCAATTGGGAAAGTTTGACTAGGTGAGGTTAACTAGTTTTTTGTCCTCCACATCCTCCACTCTTTTCTCCTACGAAAAGCATGTATGATTTGTCCTTCCATCACCTTTTAGCTTGCCTAAGTGCTTTTTCCAATTCGTGATCTCCTTAGCTGATTTGGAAACTACTTTATGCACCTATGGGGGAATTGCTTAATTTTAGTAAGCCTGCTTTTGACTAGATTCGAATTGCCTCCTCATGCATTCGAATCCCTTATGTAATTATTTAATACAGCAACCTATTATGTTACAAGGTTGGCTATTGTACACTGAGTTAATACAATTTAGTGTTCAGTCTCTTTTGTGAGTAATTTTGCATGTATAATTGATAATTACTGTGAGTTTAATTGTTCTATCACTGGGTTCAATTTCCACATGGTATCAGAGCCATTGTATATCGATTTCTCTCCTTCAAATTTGTTTTGCAGGTTCGACATCAGTGACTAGGAGCCTTCTACTGATAGCCAAGAGAATTTCTGAGCTATGGATCAATCTCAGAAGATCATCTTGACTCCCTTCAACTTCTTTGAATGGAAAGCAGAGATGGAGATACTGTTGAGAGCGAAAGGCCTCTACAGGGTGACCATGGCAACAGAAGCAAAGCCCAATGCAGCTGCAGAGAAGATAAAATGGCACAACAGGAGGGATGAGGCCTATAGTCTCTTGTGTCTGAGTATTTCCAGAGACCTCCTTTTCCATCTTGATGGATTGACATCACCGAATGAAGTATGGGAGAAGCTTATTGATCTTTTTGGAAAGACATATGAGATGAGGGGACATCAAATCGAAAACGAACTGATCTCCCTGAGTCCAAATAGCTTTGAATCCTTGCAACTCTATTTCTCCAAGTTCAAAGCACTTGTTTTGCAGCTAAAACAATGTGGGATCGAAAAGAAGGATGATCAGCTGGTCTTGGCCATACTCTCAAAGCTTGGCCTTGACTATTCAGTGTTTGTTTCGACCTTCTATGCCACAAAGTTGACAACTCAAACCTGGAAGATGCCTAGCCTTGTAGATTTCATGGAATCTCTCACACAAGAACATGATAAGCTGGTGATGATGGGCACCATCAAACCATCCAAAGACCCAGCTCTGGTTGTTGGAGATTCGAGGGTGGATTCAAAAAGCAAAAATAAAGCTAAAAAGCCACCTGAGCAAAAGAGAGACAAGAACAAGTCTCTGGAGGAGCCACAAGGTTCCAAGAAGAACTACCAGAAGAAGAAGAATAAAGGAGAAATGAGCAAGTGCGCATACTGCAATAAGGGCAATCACACTGAAAGCTCCTGTATGAAAAAGCAAATAGACATGATGACCCAACTCCTGGAGAAGAATGGCATCTCCCTTCCAGAAAGCTCAAAGAAGAGAGAAGGAGGGTCAAGTTCAGAAGACAGAGAGAGAGTTCATGCATTGGTTGCTGGCACATCAAGCTCACCTAGTTTCATCATTGATTCTGGAGCTTCAAGACATATGGTTTCGACCAAGGAGGCATTCTCCTCACTTGACATGTCGAAAGGTCCACCAATAGTACTGGGAGATGACTCTCTCACTGAAAGTTTGGGCAAAGGGAGGATTGATCTTGATCATGGTCAGTTCAGCAATGTGTTGTATGTTCCTGGTCTTGCCTCCAACCTCTTATCAGTGTACCAGATGACTCACACTGGGTCTCCAAAGAAGGTCATATTCTCCCCTGATGAAGTTGAGAGCACAGAGATCTCAAGTGGTAAAGTCATTGCAAAAGGAGTTGCAAATCATACTTCGAAGATATACATGTTCTCACACTTCCTACCCTACTCAAACCCCTCTACTCTTCTAATTCATGCTAATGAGGCAAGCAAGCTTTGGCATGAAATATTTGGCCACCTAAATTACAAGTATCTTTCTGATCTTAGTGAAAAAGAGATGGTCATAGGGTTACCCAAGATAAAATTTTCCAAAGGAGTCTGCCAAGGTTGTATCCTAGGAAAACACCCAGAGCATAAATTTGAGAGAGCTAGTCATGAGAGAACCTCTGCACCCCTCGAGTTGATCCACAGTGATGTTGCTGGCCCATTCCCTCATATTTCCATGAGTCAGGCGAAATATGCATTGAATTTCATAGATGACTTTTCCAGGTATTGCTGGGTTTACTTCCTGAAACACAAGTCTGAAGTTTTTGGCCTCTTCAAAGTCTTTAAGGCTTTGGTTGAAAACCAATTTGGGAAGAAACTCAAGGTCCTCAGATCTGACAATGGTGGTGAGTATGTCAAGTCTGAGTTTATTCAATATTGTGCAGATGCAGGTATTCATATGCAACATTCTATCCCTTACACACCGCAACAGAATGGTGTTGCTGTGAGGAAGAACATATCACTGAAGGAGATGGCAACATGCATGATGGAGGCCAAAAATTTGCCACCAAAGTACTGGGCCAAAGCTATAAACTATGCAGGATATATCTAGAATAGGGTGCCTCATAAACAATTTGATGGTATGACTCCTTTCGAAGCATGGAGTGGGCACAAGCCAGATGTGACCCATTTCAGGATTTTTGGCTCAAAGGCATGGGCTAGAATTCCAATAGAGAAGAGGAAGGCTTTGCAGCCCCAAAGCCAAGAGTGTCTATTTGTTGGGTACTCTAAATATTCAAAAGGGTATAAGCTAATAAGTTTGAGCACAAACAAAGCCTTCATTGAAAGGTGTGTTCAGTTTCAAGAAGAACCCCTTGCAGCAGTGGAAGTTGGAGAAGCCTCTTCACCACCTGAACCTCTGAAAGTAAGTGAAGAGATTGTTGAACATGATGATTCTGATATGTCTGATAGTGATGAGTTTATTTCATATCCTAACAGCCCTACAAGGACAAAATGGGCAGCCAAGACCATTCATGCAGCAGGAGAGCTAGCTGGGAATCCCAATGACCCTAGGAGGACTAGATCTCAATTTGAGAGTGCTCTGTGCATGAAGGATCCCATGTTTGCTAAGAAATGGTATCTGATGGTGGAATCAGATCCTCAGACATATGAATATGCAGTGGGAGATCCAAGGTGGCAAGCAGCCATGAAGGAGGAGTTCAACTCACTCCAGAAGAGCAACACTTGGGAGCTAGTGGATCTTCCCCCAGGGAGGAAGCTAGTTTAGTGTAAGTGGGTGTATAAGAACAAATTTGCTGCTGATGGTTCAACTCTGAAGTAAAAGGCTATATTGGTAGCCAAGGGATACTCACAGGTTCATGGCATAGATTACAATGAGACCATTGCACCAGTGGCAAAGAAGGACTCCATCAGGCTAGCCTTAGCCATTGCAGCTTCAAAGCAATGGGAGGTACATCACATGGATGTAAAATGTGCCTTCCTGAATGGAGATCTCATTGAAGAGATATACATGCAGCAGCCTCAAGGATTTGCTACTAACCCATCTCTTGTGTGAAGGTTGAGAAAGTCATTGTATGGGCTAAAGCAAGCCCCTAGGGCTTGGTATGCCAAGATTGATAGCTTCTTGCTATCACTAAATTTTGTTCGGTGCAAATCAGATCCAAATGTCTATTTGAAGTTAATTAATGGTTCATTAATGATCATTGTGTTATATTTTTATGACCTTCTCATTACAGGAAGCTCAAAGGATGAGATTGCTTCCTTGAAGGGTGCAATGAACCAAGCCTTCTCCATGACAGATTTGGGGCTCTTAAGCCAATTCTTGGGGCTTGAGATTGCTCAAACCAAAGCTGGAATCAAGGTGCACCAGTCCAAGTATGCCTTGGATTTGTTGAACAAATTCAAAATGAAGGATTGCAAGCCAAGCAAGACTCCTTTCCTTTCAGGAGTGAAGCTGGAAGAAGCTGATTCTTCACCTATGGTAAACAATACACTGTATAGGCAATTGATTGGATGTTTTTTGTATCTTACACATAATAGACCTGATATTTCTTATGCAGTAAGTGTGGCTTCTAGATACATGGATCAGCCTCATGAGATCCATTGGAAAGCAGCCAAAAGGATCCTTAACTTTGTTCAGGGAACAAGGACACATGGGATCTTCTATAAAGCAAAATCTGATCTTGATTTGATTGGGTTTACTGACAGTGATTGGGCAGGTGATAGCACAGACACAAAGTCCACATCAGGACATGTGTTCATGCTTGTAGAAGGGCCAATCAGCTGGTCAAGCAAGAAACATAGTGCCATTGCACTCTCATCTACAGAAGCAGAGTACAGAGGAGTTGTAAATGCAACAACTCAATGTTTATGGTTGCAGGGATTACTTGGAGAGTGTGGCTTCGAATAAGAGTACTCAACTACCATCTACTATGATAACTAGACTACCATTTGAATCTACAATGATCCAGTTCAGAAGTAGAGAACCAAACACATTGAGATCCATATGCACTACATCAGAGAGCTTGGGCATGATGGCACCATTCACCTACTCTTCTGTTCATCTTTAGAACAAGTAGCTGATATCTTCAGCAAATATTTTTGTGAGAAGAACTTCAGCAATCTCAAATCACTACTGGGGATTGCTGATAATGCTGTGAAGCATGAGTGAAGACAATATTTCCAAATTTTGTTTTACAGTCCATGTTTAAGGGAGGATTTTCCCATGTGGTTTTTGCCTCTTTCCTTGGTTAAATGGACATGCAGTATGTAAAGGGTGACTAAGCCTTGTTGCTAGGCCCTGTAATTTTCTGATATTTTACTCATAATTCAGGCTTAGGGGGGGGGGTGTTAGAATAATCAACCCATAGTTAGCTACCTTAGACATTAAATTAGTCATTTTTGTCTTATTTGCCTAGTTTCATGATTCCACCTTATGCAAGTTGTCATTTACCTATCCATAGTGGTCAAACTTGCCTATTTTGACTCATGGAGTGCTTGGGAAACCTCAAGGAATCAATTCTACTTTATTCCTGGCCTCCTAAGCACCCTTCTGCTTTTTCTGCTTTATTGCCTGCTTTTTCAGTGTTTTAAGGCAATTGGGAAAGTTTTACTAGGTGAGGTTAACTAGTTTTTTGTCCTCCACATCCTCCACTCTTTTCTCCTATGAAAAGAATGTATGAGTTGTCCTTCCATCACCTTTTAGCTTGCCTAAGTGCTTTTGCCAATTCGTGAGCTCCTTAGCTGATTTGGAAACTACTTTATGCACCTATGGGGGAATTGCTTAATTTTAGTAAGCCTACTTTTGACTAGATTCGAATTGCCTCCTCATGCATTCGAATCCCTTATGTAATTATTTAATGCAACAACCTATTATGTTACAGGGTTGGCTATTGTACACTGAGTTAATATAGTTTAGTGTTCAGCTCCATATTCAGTCTCTTTTGTGAGTGATTTTGCATGTATAATTGATAATTGTTGTGAGTTTAATTGTTCTATCACTGGGTTCAATTTCCACAGGTTGCATGTTTAAATTGATACAGTATCTCATCTTGATTTTTGGTACTTTGACCTGGTTAACCTAGTTGATCAAGTCGAACATGGTTCCCAAGACAGTGACTCAAAAATACAACATGGCCTATATTTGTTCCAGACATACCCAGGACCAATACTCTAGTTCCAGTTTTGAGAGTTTGGCCCCGATTCTCTAGAAAGGTGATTATTATCACTAAATTATTGCCCAAATGATCAAATTTTATTCCAGATGGCAGTATGATCAGTTCTCCTAAAGCAGAGCAGTTCTCTAGGGGGTATGAGTGATCACTTATACCATTATTCTATGTACCCAGATCATCCAAAGCAACCAATTTTCCCCAGTTTACACCCTGGACAAAGTTATGGTGGATTTATTAGTTTCCAGAGATTGTACTAGCAAAAATGAACTAGAAAAATCACCAAAAAATTGATTTGGCCTCCTGGGTCAATGAAATGGCTTGGAATTTTGGCAGATGATGTTTTTAAGCATTCCAAACAGTCCTACAATAGTTTTCAGTTAGCAGAGGTCTATATTAATTTATTTGGCTCAGCAAGTGAAGAAATTCCCCCAAGGGGCGTCCCCTCAGCTTGGCCATTCATCTATTTCATTGTTATATCTTATATTATGAAGTTGTAAAGGGGCCTAGGGTAAATTAAGCCCCTAAGTGACCCATCTCATGTATTTATATGTCATAATTTATGTTATATTTTGAGTTTGACTTGGGATATGTGTCCTTGAGCAAAGTGTGCCCCCATGTTGACTTGATCACTTGATCGATGTATTGGTCTTGATATTTTTGATCTCCATTGTCGAAGATGTTTTAATCTCGACTGTCAGATGATAGTTGGTTAAAATGTGGGTACACTCTCTAGCTATTTAAGAGAAGTGACCCCGCATTGTAATTCATGAGCTTTGGCACAATAATTTTAATAAAGATATTTTTCTCTAGGATTATTGTTTTGTGTATCTTGTGTATGGTTTGATTGTTTGATGATTTTCATTGCTACTCTTCTTATTGAGCTTTATCTAGGATACATATTGCATTTCTTCTTTACCCATCTCATCTGCAGGAAAGGGAGGTGTGCTAGGAGAGAGAGAAGATGATTTTTGTGAGGCAAATCACCTTCGTTCCAACTCCTGGGTGTTCGAATAAGGGAGTATATTTTTCTTTATGATTTTTTATTCTCTTTCTTCTCCATAATATGCTGATCTCGTTCATTTTTCTGATCAGTTTATTTTTCTTTGAACTGGGAGGTTGAAGGAGGTGCTAGGGTGATTGGATGTGGCAAAATAACAACAAGATATTCCTCAAAAAAGTTCATTTCGATGGTAAAGTGGAATTATTCATCATTTCTCAGTTCATCTAGAAGATCCAGGTATGTCTCGCATGTAAGTTTCTCTTTTTATTTTTATTTTCTGTATATGCATTACTCATCATTATTACATTAAAACCCTCATTTCGTAGATCCATAGGTTCTATCTTGCGAAGAGATATAATATTTAAAACCCACTTCGAAATTAACCTAAAAACCTTAATTTTAAAGTTTCATCACAATCGGACTCCATTTTCCCATCCAAAGCACATGCCTACTACTTAGGAAAAAATGCCCCCCTTGGGGGAAGTGGGTATTTCACAAACCACAAACAGGGTATTGTTGGTTTAAGATTTATTTTCCTAATTTTACATCCAAGAATCAATTCGAGTGTCCAATTTTACTTAATTTCACCATTTTTCCCTAGATCCCAATTTTTCTACATAAACCCTAGGGTAAATTTGTGGCTTTTCACCTGGATGCTTGAAATATCTTGGTAATTGTTCTAAACTCTAATTAACCATCCTAATAAGAGATTCCACCAAGTTTCCCTTGAATACTCATTAATTTTCCTTATTTTAGGGTTTCTTGGTCATAGGGACGCCCCTTGGGCTCTGTGTTTTCATTGAGTTTGAAGTGCCGATATCCTTGTCTGGTGTGACATCTGATTTTTTTTCAGAGTTCTTGGATATCGTAGTTCATGAATTTGGTTTCCTTTCCTCTTCCATCCCAAAAAGGATCACCTCATGGGGAAAATACAATATTCATGATAATAGTCCCATTATGACTCCCATGTCCACCCACACACCTTTAGCGAGGGGGACTTAGTCCTCGTCTATGACCAAGACAATGGTAAGATAGGGAAAGGGAAGTTTGATTCCATGTGGTATGGCCCATATTCCATCCATCTATGTCTTGGAAAGGGGGAACAAATCCTTGCTGACTCTGACATCCACCTCTTGAATAATCCTCGCAATGGGCTCTACCTGAGGTTCTATGCCTGAAGTCACTCACCATGAAGTACACTTGTGTCATATTTTTTTTTGCATGGTTCTTGCCACGATTCTCATAGTTTGTTTCCTTGGTTTCTCTATATGGATCCTACCTCACATCGCTATGTTGGTTTCGCTGACAGAGCAAGTCGATGGTCTCCTAATATCGCCTCAGCTGCGTGGGTCATTTATTCCCCATCACATGAGTTGATCCATATCGATGGAATGCGTGTTGGTGTTGCTACCAACGACTAAGCTGAGTACTACGGTTTCAATGGTCCCTTGACCGCTTCCCTTCACTTGGTTATTCGACACCTTGATGTCTTCATAGAGTCCCAGCTGCTTGTCTCCCAGTTGAATAACTGCTACTGAGTACGCGATCCTTGTCTCTTTAGAAAGTTAATGTGCACTAGACACTTGTTTAGACATTTTGAATCCATTTCATTCATGCATGTTCCTAGAAGTATCAATAGTGTAGAATACCAAATGGATAATGACGTTCTTAATGGGCACATCAATCATCGCATATAGGAAATAACCTGCACCATTGACCATCATCTAGTGATGCATACATATGTCATATACATCATATATGCACCATCATCATCATAAAAAGAGGCTCATAAAAAACCCATAAAAACAGATTAAAAAGTGCATCCACGTGCATATATATATCATATCATAGTGTTCAGTACAAAATGAGAAGATCCATAAGCATTCTTGGCTGATCATACATATCATACAAAAATCCCCATGCCCCAAACGCATTGGCGGCAGCATGACTAGTTGCTAGTTTTAGTCCTCCTCCTCAGAATTAGTCTCCTCCTCCTCCTCCTCCTCCTCCTCTGAGATGTCCTCCTCTTCCATAGGCACATCACCCTGTGTCGATGCTTTGACATACTCAATAGTGACTGCGATCCTCCTCAAAAAGGATACCCAATATGGAAGATCCCTGTAGCATGCGGCAATCAAGTCATCGTCAATGTAATGACACCCATCGTTGGTGACTCCCTCTAGTAAGCGCTCCACATCTGGTCACATTGAGTCTATTATAGCACTCTGACGCCTCTTGTACCCATGAACAGGTGGATCTAAACCCTCCATCCTGCCCCTGCGTCTCTAGTACCCTACTGGAAGGCGTGGACCCACATATGCACATGCACATAGTATGTCATCAGTATTTTTCACACACATAAAATGGCTACCACTAAGCTAGTAAACTATATATGAATGCAACCACAAAAGCATCATGTATACATATCATCGAGTCCCCAGAACTTTCCTGGAGGCCGAGCCATCTCCAGGTCTCCTCGGTAATCCATCCCAGCACATGGATAGTCCTCTTTGAGGGCTGGAAACTGTTGCCACTATGCAAATAACTCATGGGTGATGAAGTGACCCACGAAGATGCCTCCCTCTTAAATCATCATCTCACACCACCTCATCATCTAAGGCTCGCAAGGTCCACCCTCATGAACCATCAGATGTGGTCATAGAGTCAACAGTCGCTCAAAGAAGAATGAGCACAAGAATGAGGGGAAACATAAATCCCCTCCCATCGAGCTAACACAGTTCAACCCACGTCGAACCACAGTCAAGAATATTTGGGCCCACCCATAGTAGGTGCCCCTCAGTACACTCTCCACCATCAGGAGCTGACTAGTTGAGATCTTGTGTGGTCTAGTTGATCCTAGTATATGCAACACCATCATTGCCACTACTCGATTCTATAGAATCTCAATGTCACACACTAGTATATACGAAGTATGGACAAAGGCCAAGCATAACAATGCCTATCACAGAGGTCATCCATCGACACCTCCCTTGGGAAATTTGGTGTTGTGTCACCGATCACGCCTAGTATAGGGAGGCCTATCAAAAAGTACATATCACAGAGGGTGATCTCCAACCGCTCAACCTGGATTATGAAGAGCTCTGCCTCCCGGTCCCAATAGCTCACCAGATTTTCAATCAATAGTTTTTCTGAACGCATCAGTGGAATATGGAAGAAATTCCAGAGCCCGCACCGGGCGAGTGTATCCTATACTATGGGATGATCATTTACCTTTCCTCGGAGGTCCCCTATGTCTCGCTTACACCATACCGCTTGAGGAATCCTGCACAGACACATAGTTCCTATCAGATCTTGTCATGCACATATCCCTCATTCTGGTCTAGGTCGCCCCTATTCGGCCTTTTTTTTTGACCCAAGTCACTCAAAAAGGCTGAACAGGAGCGACTGGGTCACCCTTATCCACTGAATAGGTGTGCCCTGGGTCGTACCTATCTTCTCTGTAACATTGACCTGGGTCGCTCCTTTTCCCTTGAAAAAAGTGACTTAAACCCAAGAACCTTTCGAGCTCGGCCAAGGGCCCCAAAGTGAGGAAAACCACAAAACAATCCATTGAAAAGGATGGGTTTAATGAGAACTCTTACCTGCAAGTCACAGATTGGAAAACCGTCGGTCCAATTGGAAGAAATCATTTGTAGTGTTCTGGGGTCCTCTACTCCAACTCATCACTGCACAGTGAAAATGACAAGTGTCATGTGGTCCCCCCTGTTTATAGGCCTCCAGTTTGTCTAGGTTTTCTTCTGTGCACCACAGAATCATATGGTGTATGTTTTTCATGCTATTCGCACCATCAGGTTTGGTTTTTGGCCCTTTTCCTTTTGACGAGACCATTGTCTTGTGTTATTTTGATGATTTTTTGGGCCATTTCCCTGAAGTCACCTCGATTTGCATTTGACCATGCGAGTCTCCCCATGCACGTATTGGCATGTTCACGAGCCATACGCTCCATCCATACTGCACAATTGGCCTTATTTTACCACCATCCATCCTCCTGCAATGAGGCAACATCAGTGTTCCACTTCTATTCCTGTCTTCCTTGTTCATGACATAACCTATTTCCATACATTGAACAATTCCTCCTTGCTTGACTGACCATCACGAAGATTCTGTTAATATCTTTTATGACTCCTAAAAGAATGAAAAGATTGCCCAGAATGCTTGCATCCTTTCACGGTCGTTAAAGTATTTGAAAGGGTGTCTATGTGGCCTCGTTTATCTCCTTTTTTTAGACTACATAGACTATCAAAAGAAAAGGACCACCCTAACACCTTCACACCAAGAACGTTTCCCTTTGTATTCTTTTATGCTTTGTCGAACATTGGGACCATGACTTATGAAAAAGCTCATTATGGGTTGTCTTTAAGCTCTTTTCCAGCCCTCTCATCAAGAAAATTATGCCGAGCAAACTTGGTTTCATTCATGCTCGTAAAATTATTTGAATGATTGTCTAGTCAGTATAGGTTTAACCAGTTCCAGTTTGGTTGGACTACCTATGGTAAATAAGTCTTTCTACCCCTTTGGTTGGGAGAGCTCTCCTTTGTATACTTTTATCCTTTTTTGGCCTTAGGGGACTATTCACGAAAAGGAGACCACATTGGAGTCTTCTTCTTGTTTCCAGACTCTCTAAAAATGAAAACACCATCGAGCATTTACCTTCTCAGGGTCGCTAAAAATCCACGAGATAGTACCATATCGAGCTTACTTATATCCCTTCTTCATGCTCCTTAAACTATGAAGAAGGCCCAAACAGTGTCTCTAGGCACCACCACATATGATGTCACATTATAGTAGCTTTCCCCCATTTGGTTGCCTTTGTTTAGAGTACTCTGCGATGAGTCTCCCTTGGATCCCCTGGATATCACTATTCCAGTTACCTCCCCCAGTATTTTCCATTGCAGTTATCTTCACAGTTTTATAGCTACGATCCCTTTCCCATGAGTTAGTTTCATTTGCTACCAGGTCAGCCCTGCCGTCATACTCTGAAAAATTGAAGTTTGAGTCCCCTGAACTCCCCTACCCCTGTTCCCCATTCAATGTGTCAGTCCCTTTATTGTTCCACATCTTTGGTTATCCCCCTCGCACTTCTAATCAAGGAAACATGATTTCTTTGTTAGTTGCAGGTCTCCCTATGTCGACGTCAACACATCTATTCCAAAGGATAGACCCAGAGGTTCTTGTATCTTGGTTTCATCCACCTCATTGATGAGTTCCTTGGACCACTTGAAAGGAGTCATTAGTGCCTTTCGGGTTGGTTGTGTCTCACGTGCTCTACTTTAGCTACATCATCGCATCGTTGAGATTCGTATAGGGTATTGGTCCATTCATTATTTGGTCGAAGACCCTGGTTGTCACCTGACTCTAGCAAATTGGTGATTCTACTATGGGACCCATACAGTTACATGTCCCTTGTGATTTGCGGGCTACATTGGTGATAGTGTTTGGAAGCCCCCAG
The DNA here is from genome assembly GCA_001517045.1 of Pseudotsuga menziesii. Taxonomy (NCBI): domain Eukaryota; kingdom Viridiplantae; phylum Streptophyta; class Pinopsida; order Pinales; family Pinaceae; genus Pseudotsuga; species Pseudotsuga menziesii. The sequence continues at coordinate 608,424 of LPNX011000646.1, read as the reverse complement.
TGTTATGCTTCTGTGTATCTCCGGTACTTAATGCTGCATATTGTACCACAGAGATTCTAATTCTCAATCATTGATTTTATCTAGTTATGTACACCTCCAGATCCAACAGAGCATTAGTTGTGATGATATTGCATTCCATGAGAATTCCATTGTTCCTATGTATCAATTCTTCAGATCAACATTTGTATTTAGCCTCCCATTGAGCCCACCATTATGTATCACCATTTGCATATGTATTCATCGATTCCCATATTTTGAGCCTTGATCCCCATTATTTATTTTTGGAGACATTTTTACGAGCATGGGTATGCCTGCCTCATCCATATACATGTCAGACATTATATGTATCTCATCCATTTTTTGAGAAGTAATACAAACCAAAATCCATCGTAGTTCGAACGAGGAAACTCCACTCCTCTGCGATCATCTCCAGTCTCTCCATGGTTGTCACCATTTTCCCTTGATCTTATGATGTCTATCGGCCATATGATGAGCTCCTTCCCTTGTACATTAGGGGGAAATATTTTAACACTAAAAAATGTTCACCTGGCTCTCTATGGTCTAAACCATAATTATACATCATATTCCCACCATTATTTCCTTCATATTGACCTTCACAATTGTATTTCCACTAAATATGGTCCAAAACATCATTATTCCTTCCCCATAAATGAAGGGAAGATGAGGATTTATTGTGAATTATCCCCACTCTCTCCAAAAAGGACAAAAAAACCTAAAGATGAGAATGGGTCAAAATACCATAGATAAATACCATGTGTCAAAAACCCTTGGACCATCTTATAAGTACATTGTGAAGGACTCCTCCAAAACACTTTTTGTCATTTGCTCTCAGTCACATCATACACTTTTCTCCATTATTCCATATTTTTCCATGCCATTCCCATGGTGTATGTTGAGCTTGCTTCGTACTCATTTAGATCCATCCCCCATCCGACAACTAGATGTGGAGGAGATTGGAGACCAAACTCATGGAGTTGTGGGACCATTTCCTAGGACGACTACGGTGGCTCAATTTCAAAAGAAAGGTGTGTTCATTGTTATTTCTTGCATTAGTTAGTATTATATGTTTAAAAGCCTAAATTTTTTTGTCATCTTGTTGTTTTTATTTCCTGTTGTTATCACTGAAATCTTCCTTATCCTCTGGATGAGCTAAGGTTGGTGCTTTTGCACGTAGATGGGGAGAAATACACACTACATATATCCATTTACACTGGACTAATGTTCTCCTTGGAGGAAGGGAGACAATATCCCATGTCTCATTGTTCTGCAGTGACTCATATTCATCATCCATGGCAGCCTTCCAACTTGGATCATGGAAAGCCTATTTTTAGAACTGTGGATCAGACACCACCATCATGTAGCACCTCTTTAGGATAAGTGGATTTGTATGACATAGTGAAAGTTTCTCATCTTGGTACTAAGCTTTGGTTCTCCTTTGGTCAAATGGATCCCCAACAATGTTTCCAACAACTTCAATATTTTTTTGAGCCTATTAGGCCTAGGATTATGAGCAGGAGATGGATCTAGATATGGATATTCTTGATTTTCATTCTCAACATCAAGCTATGATTCAACTTGGTCCTCAGCTTCGAATTTTGAAACTGAATCATCATAAGAAACATCATCATGTGCAAATTGTGTAAGCAGAGCATATTTACCTTCCTCTTCAACTGGTTGTAGATCTTGTAATGGATCTTCATTGAACTGTACACTCCTTTCAATGAAGCAGAGTCTTGGTTGCAATCTCCATCAGCTTGTAAGTTTTTTCATCTTTTTGCTTATCCTAGAAGAATGCATTCACTACTTTGGGGTTGAAGAGGTTTTCTTTTGTATGATGGGATTCTGGCCCATGCGTTGGAAAAAAAAAAACCTTAGATGTGAGACATCACGATTATTTCCCATTGGTACTTCAAATGGAGTGACCCCATCTATTGACTTGTGAGGTACCCTATTTTGAATGTATGAAGCACATTTCACTACTTCTTCCTAGAAATATGGTGGAAGATCCCCTTCTTCAAGCATGAAGATGGCTATTTATTTCAATGACCGGTTCTTCTTCTCAGCTACACCATTTTGTTGTGGTGTGTATAAGACATAATGTTGCATCTGTATGCCCTAAGAAGCACAAAGCCATTGAAACTCTCTCTTGATGTATTCTCCTCCATTGTCATATCTGAGTGCTTTGATCTTCTTCCTAGCAGTGTTTTCAACTAAGGCCTTGAAAACTTTGAAGTTCTCAAACACCTTAGACTTCTGCTTAAGGAAATATATCCAACAAGACCTAGAATAGTCATCTATGAAGGTCAAAAAGTATTTGGATCCATTCGTAAAAGTTGTAGGCATTGGTCCTGAGACATCACTGTGTATCAAATCAAGTGTGGAGGTAGGTATCTTTCCTTCCCAACATCATACTTTCACTATGGATGATTCCCTACCAAGAAACCTTTGCAGATTGCTTAAGAGAACTTTATGAGGGGAAATCCTTCAACCATTTCTTCATTGTGCAACTGCTGCAAGTACTTGAAGTTCGGATGACCGAATCTCTCATGCCAAAGTCTGCTTGTCTCATTGGCATGGGTCAATAGGGGGCTTTGATGTGATTATGGAAAAAAGTGTGAGAACTCATATTCCTTGGAGGCATGGTTTGCAACACATTTAGAATCATATTCTCAATAGAGATATCTGAGATCTCAACCGTGCCAGGTTAGAAAAAACCCTCTTTGGTTAGCCAGTGTGTGTCATTTGATAAACAAATAATAAGTTTGTTGCTAAAGAAGGTACATACAAAACATTGTTGAACACACCATGTTTGAATTGTACTGTACCGTTCCCTACAACTAGGATTTGTGAATCATCTACCATGTGAATGCTTGGACCATTAGTGAGATCTAAAGAAGAAAATGTCTCTTTAGAGGAAATCATGTGGTTGGAGGCTCCAGAATCTATGGGGAAGGCTTGAGATTGTGAAAATCCATCCTTTAGTGCATGGTATCTCTCATGATCATTTGTATTGCTTCCAAAATCAGTCTTCCTTGTGCCTTCTATGAGGGAAATATTGTTATGTTCAAGAATTTTGGCCATTTTATCTATAATTTTCTTCATACAACTGCTCTCTGGATGGTTTCTTTTCTTGCAATAGTTACACTTGGTATTTTCAAAACTCTTTTGCTTATCCTTCTTGGAACTCAAGGCTCTATCTGATGGATTAATATTCGCCTTTGGCTTGGATTCAGAAATTTTCTTGTCCTTTCCCTTTTGTTTCCCTTTTGTATTCACATTGTTTGACTCTGTAGCCAAAAGATCCCGATTCTTGGAGGCTTTCAGGGCTCCCATTTGGATAAGTTTTATTGTCCTTGGATAGGGGATTCAATGAATGCATCTAGTGAAGGAATTTTCCAATTTGGGGTTTTCAGTCTCCTAGAGTGGAAGGCGGACACAAAAACTAAAATTCAGGTCCAAACTTACTTATAATAGATATCACGAGTTGCTCATCCTTCTTGTCAATTCCACATTGTTTGCACTGCATGACCAAAGACTTGAATTTGGGGAAGAACTGCTGAATGGTTTTGAAATTGCTGGGTTGAAGAGTAATTAATTCATTCTCCATAATGTGGCCTCTCAACTCATATTTCTTTCCAAACAGATATTTGAGATTCAACCATAACTCCCTTGGGGTTTTCAAATCATCAAGATGTAAGAGGAATTCTCTGGAGATATGAATACACATAAAACCAAAAGCTTCATCAAGATTGCTCAGGTACTTTGATTTCTCAATAGTCACCTGTGGTTCAACCTGATTTTCCATTGTGACCTTGTACATACTCTTGTTTCACAAGACTATCTGCATATATACCCTCCAATCCATATAATTGAAGGGTGTGAGGATTCTTGGTGTCAAGGGAGTCAAATTCTCCTTTTTGCAACTGTGGCAACAACACAATATTTACTGAAAAATTCTCAAAACCTATATAGAACTCTCAAATCGAAGATAAACCAGTTATGTAGAGCTCTGATACCATGTAAAATTATGAACCACATAATATCACTAGGATGGATACTATTTACAGTGAAAGAATTAGGAAGAAAGATGAATTGTAGTGTAAGAATTGATAAAAATGCACTGTGAAATTAATAATGGAAGAAACAACAATTGGAAACAATAAAATGGTAACAATATTAATTAATCTGTGTATGAACAATAGATTGTACAAAGGATGAAATTTGAATATCCTAGGAGTGCTTTGAATCCTTGATTGTAGACATGACTAGAATAGGAAAAGTCACCATTGTAGACATCCCTAGTGCAAATCCAGACAAATGAATCAATTAACAATGAATTAAATGAGTCTGGTAGGTGAGCATGGGTACGTTTATCCTTAAATCATGCAAATCCCATGCAAAAGTGTTGCATTAGGAGACTTGGTTAGCTGAAAGTGGCCATCGAATATTGACTCCACTCATATGAAGGTGAACTGAAGGTGAGACTTCCAGAACTCTGTTTGGGATCCTAAAATATAGGGATTAGACTCAAGAGCTCCTAAAATCATGCACGAGGGTGCATGAAGTGGCTAGTGGGCCCCAGATAACTTATGCATAACATTAGAAAAGTGATAGCATCATCATAAACTAGGAAACTGACAAAATAACTACGATGGACAAGGGAAGATTATTAAATAATCCTAACATAATAAAGAGAATAGGTCAAGACGCCTTGAAATTGAAGTGTGTATTGTATAGTAATGTAGGCATTGTGCATTTTTTGTTACATTAGCCATGGTTATGGGAATATTTCTTTCTAGTGTACATCTTGGTTTTAAGACATAATAATGATTTTCCCTAAATGAAAATATGAAATTAAGAAGGAACACCATAATTTTGTTAGGTGACTCAAGATGGAACATCCATTAGCATACTTGGTGGAATTTGAGGTTGTAGTGGAGATTGTTCACCTATATTTTAAATAAGATTCCCCAATGTAAAACAATAAAAGGATGATATCACTATACATTAGCATACTAAAAGGTGGAACATCCATTAGCATACTTGGTACATTTTGAGGTTGTAGTGGAGATTCTTCTCCTAGATTTTAAATAAGATTCCCCAATGTAAAACAATAAAAGGATGATATCTCTATACATTGGAAACTTAATCCCCTCCCCTTTTGAGGGAACCCATATTTTAGAGGAGGAGCAACCTAGGGTGTGATAGACCCTTTAGAAATGAAGGATCCCAACTGGATGTTGAAGGAAAAATTAAAATTTGTAGCTATTGGAACTAGTTAGAATGATTCAGTAGGGGGAAAATATGTACTCCTATCCATGTTTCATGCACTTTGTTTTAGAAAAATACCAAAGATTTAGTTTACTGAACAAGAAAGAAATTTAAAAACAACTACAAGGTCAGTGATAAGTACATGACGAAACCTATGAAGCGGAATGATTGGCATCAAGGTAATAAAAATAGTGTTTTCAATGTAAGGTTTATATATGTTTCTATACAATAGTTTGTAAAGATATGCCTTGATCACGAGGATAAATAAAAATTTCTATATGAAATAAAAAAACACTTGACCCAATCCTATCCTATGTGGGGATCATGGGGAGAAAGCTTGATTTTATATCAAGATATTTTGAATTTGCTTTGGTCCATTGCATGTATACGGTTGTATGGGTTAAGATCCTAGGAATTAATTTTCTTTATTTTTATTTTTATTTTGAATGTCTACTTGTTAAGATTATTGTAGTGGATTGTGTTGGTTGTAGAGCTTGATTATTAGAGATATTATTGTTTAGCCGTGTTTGTACCCCAATTTTTATATGATTTGCAGGTGGGATGTACACACCTCTTAGCGACGGGTGCAAGTAGCTATGAACTCCCTGCGAGAGTCCTTCGGGGGTGTTGCTTTTGAATCCCCCCCCCCCAAGCGTGCCCCCAGCTGGGGGGTTAGAAGGCGACACCCTTGAAGGAATTTTTTTATTGGCTTGTAAAATGTTATAATTTTGTAGTCAATTTGAGATGTTAATTAGATATTAGATCTAGTGGTTGAAGTTAGGATAGGGATTTTATCCCTAGAAGAAAACCCTTTTTGTATGAGGAATTGTATTGCGGTTGTGTATTATTGTGAAAGATGAGACTGTGGGAGAGTGAAGAGGAAGTTGCAATGGACGCAATGCAGGTTGTATCCCTTCATTTTGTTGGATGATATTGTTGGAATTCTTAATGATAATGAGAGGAGGGGTGAATCAGTATAATGCACATATTTACCAATTTTTCACTTAACAAATTATGCACCAGTTTCAATTTCAATCACAACAATAAAAGATAATTGTATACAGATTCTTTGAAAATAACTATAACTATAACTATAACTATAACTATATATATATAAGAGTTCTGGTTATATACAAATATTGGAGACAACAATATCTAGTATGTGAGCACTATGATTGGGACACCAATCCCACAAACAAACACCAACTCGTTGTATCAGACTCCAACCTATGAGGACACCAATCCTCTATGAAAGCACCAACTTGTTGTATACAAGATTCAACCTATGAGGATACCATTCCTATTCGTAAGCACCTACTTGTTGTGTTTAGGAACCAACCTAAGAAAGACACTAATCTTCCTTCCTTGCCCCTTCCTTCCACCCTAGTTCTCCAACTCTAATTGGAAGTTATCTCCAACTCCCTATCCTTTCCCTTTCTTGCCACCCTGAAATAATATAAGTCTACCTTTGTCACATTGTCTTCAGATCCATTTATGTGATCTGCGATCTATGGAATGTTTCCTTGATCTACGATCCGTGGTTAGTGTTCCATTTCTTCTATTTTCGATCCACGGTCTGTGTTCCATTTCTTCTATCTTCGATCCCGACAATATGGTTATGAACAATTATTCCTCTTGGATTCTTAGTCCACTTTCACTAATTATTTCTTCTTATATATCTGTGCAATTAATTCTCACATGAATTTTGTCCTCTGTGACTACTCTTTGTTTTTTAGCATGTCCAGTTCACTTCGTACACTTCCTCAATTTATTCTGCGATAGATTCTCCTAAGCACTTTGTTTGAACTCGAATCTTGCAATTTCAGTATATTACTTCATTTCCACATTCAAGATTACTTCAACATTTGCATCTCTCACCTATTTATACTAATATTGCTTAGTTGATGTGTCCACATATTAGGGTTTCTTTCAGTTAGTGATGCCCCTTCTTCCTTTATTTTCTATCAATCTTCTTATTCTTTTGTAGCTCTATACTTTTGTACATTACCGACTTTGTGGTATTTTCACACTAGAGGACCATCACTTGGTAGGTCTTATGGACTAGAGTGCCATCACCTGGTGGGTCTTGTGCACTTTGAGACTGTCACAAATTTTCTATATACTTCTTCAAACTAGTGTCAAGTATATAGAGTTCCATCACTTGGTGGGACTTGCGCATTGCTGAGACTTGCACACATATTTTCTATATATTTATTCAAATTGGAAAGTCTTCATGCTTCTTTATTTGAAATTAACGACAACACCAAAGTTCAACAAGCTTCAAGTCTTCATGCTTATTACTTGACATCAATGAAAACACAAAAGTTCAACAATCACCCCTTTGGCATTGATGTCAACACCAATCAAAACTGAGACCCCTTGAATATGAGGTCTTCTATTTCCTGCAACATGCTCCTCGTGTATTCATGCCATTTGATCCTTTGCTTTGGTTTTTGCACAAGATCTAATTCAACCCTTATCTACAATACCTTATACCTTGTATACTTCCCACTTAGTATCTCTCCTCATTTTACATCAATGGAAAAGGAATGCTCCCCATGGATTCATGCTTCTCAATTCTTCTTCCTGTCACTTCTATTGTGCTATTCTGGGTTTCTACCATATCATAGACACTTCTATGCAATAAAGTCAACATCATTCACTGAATACATCTTCATTAATGCTAATATTAATGACACAAATATTTTTGCATTACTACTTCTGACTATGCATATATTGTCACATTTTCCAAATTCTTCCTTGTTTCATATGATACTGATTTGACATGCTAGGTGTGACAATTCATCCACATTGCAAGGACATACCATTTATGGTTTATGCATGCTAGTGTCATAGAAAATAAATGATTGATATTTTATTCCTCATGCATTATCTCTTCAATTTAAGACATCAAAGGATGTTGATTCATTTTATAGCGTCACCCTAAATGCGATATGCTTTTACATTCTTTCAATTTATTTCAACGTACGCATTTTGATAATTTCAAAAGTTATTTATGGGCTATTCACCATGTTAGACAGACACAAGGTTATCAAGCTCCGCGTGACATTTCCAATTGAAAAATATTTTGATTATATTTTTCATAGCTTATTTCAATATTTTTCATTGTAATGGTAGACCCTCTTTAGTATTTTAATGTAGCTATAGCTGGACTTTCAAAGGAAATTTAGTCTCTACAGCAAGAATTTGTAGAATTCAAAGGAAATTTAGTCTCTACAACAAGAATTTGTAGACTTCAAAGGAAATTTAGAGAATTGGGGTTATAAACCTAAAGAGGCTCATTTACAAGAATGGTATGCCCAATAACAAGTGAATTGGATGCATGCAAATGATATTATTAAAAGGACCAAATTGGTCGATTGGAGAAGCAGTAGGCTAACAGTCAGATTTTTCTGTCGCATTTGGAAGGAATTCCTTGTGGTACTGTTTGTGAAAACCGAAATTCTACTGGCACTGAATTGAGTCTAACATTACTGGGTGAAAATCAATCTTCAATCTCTTGACATTGAATTGTGTCTCTCATTACCGGGTTCTAATAATTAGTTTGTTGTATGACACAATTTTGTAAACAATGATACTGATATGCCTGTTAAGGCAAGATTTGACAATGCATTCCTATTGCTTTTGGAATTTTTCTTCAATGATGTTCATATATATATGTACTTTGTTAATGCAAGGATCCCATTAGGGAAGATTGAACTTTTGAAGACAGAAATCCAATTTAGAAAAAAGGAATAACTAGACAAAGACAGAAAGATGGGTGTGAAAGCACATAATCTTTTTATTAATTAATGTATATATACACAATGAGAATTGACCCTTGGAGATCATATTCCAATATGTCTCTTGGACTCCTGGGTGACTCTTAGTATCCCCTTATACTTATGGTCTTCTTTTCATGTGAATATTCCTCACACCGAGGATTAGTCTCCAACAAATCCCCCCTTAATGTGAAGGGTGTATATGAGTCCAAGAAAAATAAGAGAGTTGAATAAAAGTCTTGAAAAATTAATTGTGCCAAGAAATTTAGCTAGAAGCTTTCACCGTCTTATGCTAAATACAAGAGCTCTATGAAGAGGTGGTTTTGTTTGACCACCAACCAATGGGGCTAGCATAAGCTGTAATATTTTACTATGTGGGTGGTTTAAGGTTGACCACAAACTCTCTAACTTGGAATGAAGGATTAGAGGTTTTGTATGGAACTTGGCATGAAGGGTCAGCGGTTCTCTAGCAAAAGTAACAAGAGGCTGAAGTATTCTACTGAATTGTTGGTTTTAGAATGACCACGAACCATCCTGAGATCTGAAACAGGAAGTGAACAGCTATAACATGGGGAACATTTTCATCTTGATAATATTTTTCCAAGTAATTCAGCTAGAATCTTGCACTAGATTCTTATAAATTAAGGTTCTCTCGATACCAATGGTTTTAGGATGACCACCAACTCTGGAGCTCGATCGAAAATAAATTTTCATAGGCTCGCTTGTTTCATCTCGCTTGATTTTGCTCACTTGTTTCTTACGATCTTCATTCCTTCCCTGTTAGGAATAATGTGAGGAGAGGAGAGTCTCAAGGTGTCACAACTAGACAAAAAACACATGAGTACTTTTGAAGAGAGGAGAGTCTCATGGTGTCAACACTAGACACAAAACACATGAGTACTCTAAGACTTATTCTCTTCTATCATTGTGTCTACATCATTGAATCAAACCTTTGAAACTATCTGTGGCTATGGATTTATTTCTCTATATTACTTGAGGAAGGCCATGGATGCTTGTTATCATAAGGAGGATTCTAAACTTGAAGCTTGACATCATGTTCCCCCGCAAGAGGAGAAGTCTCGGAGGAGGTGAATACATAGAGATTCTTGCAACTCCACCCTTTACAAATAAGACTCATTAGACAAATTTAAAGGGGCGTCGGTCTCATTAAAAAATGCACCCATATATAATGCAATTTAAAATTTTCAATTTGATACTTATTAAACACAAGCAAGTATCAAAAATATGCATGAGAACTTACAAAAGAAACAATTTTCAAGTTACATTTATGAACGTTGAATGATGAATCTGCTTAACCTGAGGTATCTGATGACGATGTTCTGTTTTTAAAGAACCAAACCAGTCTCAACCATTTTCTGGAAGCATAATATTGTCAATCTATTGCATCCTACAATAAAATGCAATGGTATTAACAAAGTATTTACAATCACTCCCAATCCTTTTCTAGAATCCCAATACTATCAGTTAGCATCCAGGCCATCAACCAACACTTTCTGCAACAATTTGCAATAATCTCTTCTCTGCAACACAATTAACTTAATTCCACAACAATATTACATTTAAATTTACAATTATGAATTTTAATTCTGCAGCTATCAAATTAAGTGCCTTGCATTTGATTACAACAGGCTTTATTACAATGCTATGTATAGAAAATTAAATTGAATTCTGATCTTTAGCTCAAGTATTCATAAAATACATGGAAAGTTTTTAATACAATCAAATGATACCTCTGTTGTGCAACAAAACAATTTTGTAGCAGGAAGTCACAACCCTTCAATGGAAGCACAACGTTCGAGAGGAGAGGTCGCATCTCCCAAGGCTCTGGTTTCAACTTCCAAATGAGGAGAGAATATTTAGAAATGATGATTCACCTGCAGCTTCAACATTCTAAAACTCCAACGTTCTCATCTTTCAACGCTTCACTCTTCAATCGGAAATCTTTACCAATGTTTCAAGAATGAAAAATATTACTCCAATGTAGGCTGTGCAGGATGAGACATAATCACAATGGACAACACTAAGTCTCATTTTCTAATGCTACGCATTCTCATCAAGGAGAGATGAACCTCACAACTCTTCTCATGGTAGGTTTCACCCACACACTCCTAGACAGAGCACTTTAAAAAATGTAGTCCAAGGCAGTCATATCATACAATTTTAATATTTAGATCATACAACTTACACTATCATCAATAGTATTCAAAACACAGGGATTTTAACCAATGCAATAGTCCACTAGTATTTATGTTGGAGTATCGGTACAACTGCATGGTATAAGCAGCACACCTCTAGGAATTTATTGGTGATAGGGCCTTGTGTCGGGTTTCAAATGTTCATCAACATCTACATGTTTTGGTGCAACGAAAAACCTTACATGGTATCAGAGCGTAGGTCTCAGGTTCAATTCCCTCGAGCTACGTCGGAGGGGGGTGTTGGAGTATCGGTACAATCGCATGGTATAACCACCGCACCTCTAGGAATTTCCTAGTGATACGGCCTTGTGCTGGGTTTCAAATGTTCATCAACATCTGCAGGTTTTGGTGTAACGAAAAACCTTATACTTTATACAGAGATAACCCATCATGATAGAGTATACCACTTATACTATTGTTAGGATAGGCATTGGCAGAAGTAAATAACTCCATGGATGGATGAGGATTTGAGCTCAACAGTTCCAAAACAAATGTAGCAGTTGTACTAGTGTTGTTCATACTTCATCAAGAGAGAAAAAAATGAAATATCATTCACTCCACATAATGTAGGCAACATCAACAACATAATTCACCAATTTCAATGCAATGGTCCCCTAGTAGTTTATGTAGAATCAACAATTTCTCACAAATATCAAGATGCAGAAAAATTCTTCTTTCACTTAAGAGTGAATTTAGGAGATCATTCAGTCAATGTAGAGATATTCACCCTCTTTACCAACTTTCAACACTTCAAGGTAGTACACTCACACAAATAGGTTCACCATCTCCATACAAGTCTTCACCAATGCAACTTGCATAGAGTCTACACATTATGCATAGTTCTCATCACAACACTAGCAACACCAACTTCATACTAGGTCTCTTCCATAAATTAGGGTTTCCTCACCACTCACTCCAATGTCAAGGTATCTCCACATTCTGGGGTGGTCTCTTCACACCACAATATTCATAATATTTGACAATAGCTCGAATGTCTCAATGCATGAATAGTAGATGATGGTTCGCATACGCCCAACACAGACCAATACAAATCCACACACTTGGAATCAAGGCAATGTATTCACAAATTTCAACCTCAATATACGAATGTTACACACAACACCACACATTAAAAGGGACATATCTTAGTCACCGAGTTGTAGGAGAAACAACCAACTAACCCATACTGTTCCTTTCACTTTGCTTAAAAGGAAGTGGACGGTTGTGATTATCAAGACAACCCAAATATCCCTCAAATCAATGATATCATTCATCACAAGATCTACAACATTCAAAACAACATCAATGAATAAAGGAACGATGAGTGAAGATTACTGCATTACCAATTTGTTGTTTTAGAGAACATGCTTGGTTTCATCACTTGGATTCCTCCACAAATATGCGAGTCATATTTTCCTTAGTACTCCATCCAACAAGAGATATACCTTTGCTTTTGTATGTGCTACCCATGAGGACACAAATGAACTTAAGTTATATTGTGGTCCTTCGACTAGCCATCGTGAATATCATCATCAAGAAATCTCTCAACTAATACATCACCGGCTTCTGAAAATAAGCTATCTTCTCTTTTAAATAGATATAATGGTTTTTTGTATGAGATGATTTTCTTAGCCTCGGAACTGTGGAAATAAAGAGCCTTTCAATGCAAAATATCAACAAGGCCTTGAATCTCTCTCTTTAGTATAATGGGAACTTACACAACCCCACAGTTTTCATCTACCTTTAGAATTTTATTTGTGGAGTACGGATAGATTTCATTGTTAGGGCATCAACTCTTATGGAGACCTCTTTAAAAATAAAAAAAAGACACAACATTCAACACATGGATCCTTCACACACCAGTCCTATACAATTTCAAATATAGGTGCAATAGTACACATGGAGCACAACAACTTCACAAAAAAAAGAATTGAAACTCCTCAGTTAGATCACAACTCTTCAAAAAATGTAATTACATATTAGGGTTTTCGTCTTCTTTGCATTCTTCAATGTTTTATGTAGAGTTCCATGTATTAGTTTTAAATGTCATAGTCATCCTTAAAATAAATGGAATATGGATTTTACAACCTCTCTATAACTCTTCAATGGTGTTAATGCGGATTTTGACACAGGAATAATTCAATGCATAACACTGCAATAGGAATAGCATCTCACAAATGTGGAGGATGGCTTCTGGCAAAGACCAAGGAGGTTGTAGAATCAAAATGGATAATGTAATTGTGCTCATGATTAGTCAGAGGTCACAAATTTCATTTCAGAGCAATCATAATGAATACAGAGATCACCATAGGTGAGAAACCATCACCAAGACTTCACATTAACCACAACTATAATAACTCACAGCTCACAGACAATTCAACATGCCCAAGCATAGTCTTCACCAACTCTGAATGCACTAGTCTCAAACAATAGAAATGTATCTCCACACTCAATATTTCACATCATGACAAATAGTGGCCTCACAAAAATGTGGAGTCAACAATTAAAGGAAAATTAATTTTCAATGGAGAACACAGGATCTCAAAGAGACTAACTCTACACACAATGGAGGTCATTGCTCAAAAAACATGAGAGGAGAGTGCACTTTTACTCAATGCCATGGATGGATGCACAACAATAGAATGAAAGAAATTATAGCAACAAAGTTGAGAGACGTCACAAAAACATGCAAATAATTGAAGGAGTAATTCCATGGTAGGACAATTATCTCCAGGCAGATTAGACTGAGCATAAGGAAGAATTTATGAGTGAGTAGTCTAGCAGTCAGGAAGGCGCATAATGACATAATTGGTAGGCTAGAAAAATGATAGCACAAACTGCAGTGATAATGATAGATATGATCCCATTATAAGGATCCCATTAGGGAATATAGAACATTGGTAGACACACAACCAATTTAGGCAAAAGGAATAACCACACAAAGAAATAAACATAGGTGTGAATGCAAACAACCTTCTCATTAATTAATGTGCATAAATACAATGAGAAGGAACCCTTGGATTTTAGATTCCAAGAGGTGTCTTGTATTGCTGGGTGACTCTTGGTATCCCCTTAGACTTATGGTATCATTTTCATGTGCATATTTCTAACACCGAGGATTAGTCTCCAACAGTTAGTGTGCTGAAGTTATGCGTCAAAGGTCCTTTTGAATATATGTACTTGATAACCTTTTGAAAGTAATATAAGTTTTGGTTATTGATGGAGTATTGTATCAAACTTCTTGTGTGTGTAATGTTCATTGTATGACTATACAATGCAACCCCATGATGATTGAATGTCCATTGATGCTATTATATTTATAATGTCATGTGCGATAACAATGTTTGCCACTTATGATCAATTTGAACATATGTACCTTCTTTAGTAACAACTACACTTTAATGGAACTATTGATTGAATACATATGTGTTTTTGTGTGACATTATTCAACAATTTATGTCTGCAGTTTTATTTATTGATACTTGAATTCCTGATAGATAACATATTGAATTCAAGGACTTTTATTCAAAAGTTTGGAGATTAGCAAGATAAGTAGAAGTCATTTGCTGCTTGAGAAATACTTGTATTATTTTCTTCAACTGCACATATATGTGGAATTTTCTTTATCCATTTTTTTGTGTGTGTATGTTCTTTTTAGTACTGCACAAAGTTGCTTTCCCTTTTCATCCATGTTTTATTGTTGATGCTATATGGAATATTATTTCTGATCGTTCTACTATTCTTTGGAAGTTTTGTAGCTTATGCCAAAATCCATCACATGTATAACATCTTGTGGTATGATAATATTTTGCAACATGAACATAGTAATTGCACCTCAAGCATTTCAATGTGTTGAACCTTCTTTTATTAGCAGGACAAGGAAAGTTGAGAGAATTTTCATACCTGGATTGGACTTGCTTTGATGACACATTTCTCACTTTATCAAACCCTGTTTGGTCTATATCACGTTTATTTGTGCCAGAAATGTTGTCGTAGACCTATTTATCTATCTCATCATAACCAAGACCAAATTTGTGTCTTGGTGACCTTCAACTATTCAATATCTTGTCCAAAATTTATGTACTATTATTGAATTTGGATTCAATTTCTACGTCAGGACAAACCTTGTCAGATTTTGGATTTGAACAGTCTGGAATTTCATTTTTTACTCCATTTGTTGTAGGGGAGAAGCATCTTCAATTTTCCAGAGACTCATGATATACTTTTCTTATTCCATCCAATTCTTCTTTCAAGTAAGAGGTTGTTGCATCCTTTTTCTCAAGATGTTAGTTCCTTTTCTTGTTCCATTCTTCTAGTGGCATATTTTGTAAGGAATTATTCATTTTCAAGCTTCTTGATTTTATCTATTGCGCAGTCTAATTGTATCTCAAGATATTTTCCCTTTTACTCGTATGATTTTCTAATGGTTCTTAAATATCCTTTACCTCCTTGAATTTTTATTCACACTTTAACTTGTTGTTGTAAATTTTTATTCTTCTTTATTATTTTCTTTAGTTCTTCCAAGGTACTGATTAGTTCACCTTCCTAGTAAACTTTTGCAGTTTCCTCATCTTCAGACTTGAAGGTTTCTTCTTCACTTTTAGTTTCTACCTGGCTATTGCTCATTTCAAGCAGATTACATGATCCATTTTCAACATATGTTTTTGAAGGTGAAATGTAGATTCCATTGTAAAAATACTTAATAAATGTTCTTGTAGTGGAATCTGATTGAATTTCATGTTTCTTGTTTGATCTCATTTCCTCATTTGATAATTATTTATTGATGAAATTATCCCTTTATTCTAAATTTTATTTTCAAGGTCTTATATGATTTCCACAAAAAGTACTTATCTTGGACTGTCATCACTTTTATCTTCTTCAAATGAACTACTGTTTTCTTTAGAATACAAACTCTTTTTATGGTTGATGAACTTCTTCCTATTTTCAGACCTGCTCGATTGGTATTTCTTCTTTTTTTCTTTGTGATTGAAGTATTCTTCATTATCACTATCTCTACTATATTTATAAGGTCATTTGGAAGCATAGGACCTACTTTACTACATTCAAATCATTTGAAAGGTAGCTTACCTTAGTATTTTCCATGACCCCTTTTTAGTTTTTTCACAAAGTTTGCTTCCTCTTCGTCTGATTCAGTAGATGTCTTCTTGTTATGCTCATGCTTGTTGCAGTTTTTTTTTTGGTGGCTTTGAAAGATACTTCTTTCCTAGAAGGATTCTCCTTCTCAGTCCTCGTCTCATATGCGGTAAGTATCCCATGAAGTTTTTCCTCTGTTAATTTATCTAAATCACTTCACTCTTCTAGGACTAACACTTTGGAGTCAAATCTTGGTGAGAGATTTCTCAACACTTTTTGTACGACTGCTGCTTCGCCAATTTATACTCCAAGAATTTTGATAGCATTGACAATATCATCAACAAGGAGAAGATAAGATGCAATGTTTTCTTCTTCCATCAACTCTAGCATTTCAAACTGTCCTAAATATGTTTTCAACTTTTCCTTATTAACCTTATCATATCCTTCATAAGTGTTTTTAATATTATCCCACACTTATTTACCGGACGTGCACTACATACATTTGGTGAAATTTGAGTATGCTAAACCATAGAGTATTGCTTTCCTAGCCCTTGCATTTCATTCATATTTCCTTTGTCAACTGATTCAACTAGTGCAGTTTTGGGAACGTTGTAACTGTTTTCAATAAATTTCCATACATCAACTCCAATAGTCTGGAAGTATACTTCCATTCTTATTCTCTAGAATGTATAATTCGATCCATCAAACCTTGGTGCTCTGTTTGTAGAGAGTCCTTCATGTTTATCCATATATACACAATGATCTATCTTCCAACTATCAGACTATTCCTGAAGAAACCTACTTTGATGCCACTTGTTGGAATTCTTAATTATACTA